>OX637501.1:23802744-24242166 GCA_951799955.1 Apamea anceps | reverse complement strand
TGGAAATGGGAACCACAGCGGTATCGTTTCTGGAGATTTTAAGCAGAAATCAGAACCGACAAACATTAGTAAAGCCATAAGACCTGAAAAAAATACCAAAATAGCAAATTGGGACCGGTTTCATGAGAAACTGGCCCAATTAAAACCCGAATTAAATACAAAACTACGTCAAAAAATAACCTACCATATTGTTTTAGTAATTAGATTGTACAGCAACATAAATTTTAGTAAAAATAATAGAACAAAAAATATTAATAAACATAATTTACCGTTGTGGTCCGACGAGCTCGTTGAGGTCAAAATGATGATTCGAGTAGCAGCTGCGAGTTCGCCAAAAATATCTGTAAATAAACACATTAGGATATTAAATGGAAAATCAATTTTAATAATTTATATGATGAGAAGTAGGAGTAAGTTTTTGGTTTAAGAAGAGTTATGTGTATATAATATATTGTACATATATTAGATTAGCATAAGAGAATAGATTAAACTTTAAATATAATTGAAACTACACCAATACTATTATTATTATTATTTATTATTTTAATCACTGATCTAGTCAAAAATGGAACAAAAAATAGTTAAGAAATATAGAAAAATAAGTTAATTAGATATACGGATATACAAAATGTTAGATGGTAAAACCACTTTTATACTAGTAAAACTAGGCACAGCAGATAATGTGAGGCGAAGACTGCTTCCAGGAACCCCTACTTCCTATTACGGGACTGGCCAAATACGTAATTAAAAGAAGGATCGGAATCACAACCAAATGGAATAAAAAGGGCTCTGATTATGTCAGAGGGACACTGAGCAAGGGCAGGAGTGGGTTTTAGCCGGTAAGAGTCCGGCACTGCCCAGACTGGCTCATTAGTGAGGCAGTCTGGGCGTCCATGAGGATTTCCCACTCCTGCCAAAAACAAAAAAAAAAAAAAAAAAAAAAAAAAAAAAAAAACCTAACCTAACCTAACCTAACCTAACCTAACCTAACCTAACCTAACCTAACCTAACCTAACCTAACCTAACCTAACCTAACCTAACCTAACCTAACCTAACCTAACCTAACCTAACCTAACCTAACCTAACCTAACCTAACCTAACCTAACCTAACCTAACCTAACCTAACCTAACCTAACCTAACCTAACCTAACCTAACCTAACCTAACCACAGGAGGACCTTCCCCTGACCAAGGATGGTAAAACATTGAACCACTTAGAATCTGCTACACTGCTGGCGGAAACATTCTACCCCGAGGACAAGAAGGAGGAAGACAATGAGGAACACAGGCGTATCAGAACGTTAGCCGAAAAAGTAAACGAGATGGGTCATGATGAAGAACATGACCCCCCTTTTACTCAGGAAGAGCTGAGCGTAGCCATACGCAGCTTCAACCCCAAAAAAGCCCCGGGGGCGGATGGCCTCACGGCCGATATTTGCCAGCAAGCACTAAACCGCGATCCGGAGCTCTTCCTATCACTGACAAACAAATGCCTAGAACTGGGCTACTTCCCGAGGATCTGGAAGGAAGCGACAGTAGTCATCCTGAGGAAACCTGGGAAGGAGAGCTACACGGCTCCTAAGTCATACAGGCCAATAGGATTGTTGCCAGTGATGGGAAAAGTCCTGGAGAAAATGTTGATAGGAAGGGTGAAATGGCACATCATACCCGGACTCAGCACACGCCAATATGGGTTTATGCCACAGAGAAGCACCGAAGACTCCCTCTATGACCTGCTACAACTCATACGCAAAAAATTAAACGATAAGAAACTGATCGTTATGATATCGTTGGACATAGAGGGAGCCTTTGATAGTGCATGGTGGCCGGCCATAAAAACCGGGCTGGCGGAAACTGAATGTCCGGTAAACATCAGAAGAGTGATGGACAGCTACCTGGAACACAGGAAGGTCAGGGTGAGATACGCGGGCCAGGAGGTCACCAGGGCCACTAACAAAGGCTGTGTCCAAGGATCGATAGGGGGCCCGATTCTCTGGAATCTCCTACTTGACCCCCTATTGAAAGGCCTGGTACAAAGGGGAGACTACTGCCAGGCATTTGCCGATGATGTAGTTTTGGTGTTCGATGGGGACTCAGCGATGGAAGTCCAGCGACGTGCCAATGACGCTCTCGAGTATGTTCATCAGTGGGGAGTCAGAAATAAGTTAAGATTCGCACCGCAAAAGACGAACGCAATGGTCATTACGCGGAAACTTAAGCATGACACCCCACTGTTGAGCATGGGCGGGGTCGGCATTGGTATGTCGCGGGAAATCAAAGTCCTGGGGCTGACCATCGATGACAAGCTAACGTTCAATGCCCACGCATCTAATGTATGCAAAAAGGCATTAAACCTATACAAGCAGTTGTCAAGGGCAGCCAGGATCAGCTGGGGACTCAATCCGGACGTCATACGCAGCATCTACACGGCAGTGGTCGAACCGATAATCATGTACGCAGCAAGCGCGTGGGCACCAGCAACTAAAAAGCTGATGGTACGCAAGCAATTGAATGCGGTCCAAAGAGGATTTGCACAGAAACTGTGTAAATCCTACCGCACAGTCTCCTTGAACTCGGCACTGGTGCTGGCTGGGATACTACCCCTTGACCTCCGTATACAAGAGGCAGCAGCCCTGTATGAGGCAAGAAGGGGCGTACCTCGGCCAGCACTAGGAGATAAGGAGATCGAGCGACGCACCGCATTCGATAAAATTCCCCACCCAGCCAAACATATAAGCCTGCAGTTCATATGCCTGGCAGACCAGGAGCAACTTAACAACCACTGCAATCAAGCAGTGCGGATATACACGGACGGCAGCAAGGTTGAGGGCAAGGTCGGAGCATCGTTGTCTCACTGGAGCAACGATGCTGAAACCAAAACCCAAAAACTCAAGCTGTCGTCCCACTGTACCGTCTTCCAGGCGGAACTGCTGGCTATATGCAAGGCCACGAGGGACATATTGCGCAGTCCAAACCAAAGCTTTGGTATCTACAGCGACTCCAAATCGTCGTTGGAGGCGGTCACCAACCATCGCTCTCTCCACCCCCTCGCAGTAGAAGCCCGGGAAAACCTGCGCCAGTGCAGGGATCGATCCAAAAAAGTTGAACTTTTTTGGATCAAGGCCCATGCGGGACTGGAGGGCAATGAAAGAGCAGACCAGCTGGCTAAGGACGCCGCCCTGACCATGAAAACAAGGCCGGACTATGATCAATGCCCGATTTCATTCGTCAAGCGGCAGATCCGCGCGGACACGCTTGTCGAATGGAATCGGAGATACAGATCCGAGGACACAGCCGGCGTAACCAAGACATTTTTCCCAGACGCCATCCAAGCGTATAGTCAAATCAAATCGCTGAAACCGACTGGAACATTGACTCAAGTACTGACAGGACACGGTGGGTTCTCCGAATACCTAAACAGGTTTAAGTGCAAGGAGAGCCCATCGTGCATATGTGACACGGACAAACATGAAACAGTAGTCCACATATTGACTGACTGCCCCGCTTACGGTTTGGAGAGGTATGAGGTCGAACAGGAACTAGGCATGGAGGTAACGACGGAAAATTTTAATAGTTTATTGACAAATAAGTACACCAGAAATCAGTTTATTGGGTTTTGCATAAAAGTTGCCAAAAATACCATAAATAGGAATAAGTAAACGAAAAATATGCTTAGGATTCATATTGGAACTATAATATGTAACAGTAGCAAATGACAGATCGTTGAAAATGTCCGAAAACTACAACCCATAAACATGTGTTTGCAATGTATAAACTAATAAGGATAGGGTATGATACAACTTAGAGTATAAGATATATTAATTATAGATATAAGGAGGAATAAAATGTAAATGTTGTATAGATGTAAGGATATTTTAATAAGAAAGAGACCCATGAAAGACAAGACTGCTACAGCAATGTATACTCTTAGCAGAATAAGGGCTCTGATAATGTCAGAGGACACATGTAAGGCAGGAGTGTGGTTTTAGCCGGTAAGAGTCCGGCACTGCCCAGACTGGCTCAAAACTGAGGCAGCTTGGGCGTCCATGAGGATTTCCCACTCCTGCCAAAAAAAAAAAAAAAAAAAAAAAAAAAAAAAAAAAAAAAAAAAAAACCTAACCTAACCTAACCTAACCTAACCTAACCTAACCTAACCTAACCTAACCTAACCTAACCTAACCTAACCTAACCTAACCTAACCTAACCTAACCTAACCTAACCTAACCTAACCTAACCTAACCTAACCTAACCTAACCTAACCTAACCTAACCTAACCTAACCTAACCTAACCTAACCTAACCTAACCTAACCTAACCTAACCTAACCTAACCTAACCTAACCTAACCTAACCTAACCTAACCTAACCTAACCTAACCTAACCTAACCTAACCTAACCTAACCTAACCTAACCTAACCTAACCTAACCTAACCTAACCTAACCTAACCTAACCTAACCTAACCTAACCTAACCTAACCTAACCTAACCTAACCTAACCCGATATAACTTTGCATCCCGGTGACGCAATTTCAAGCTGTTTTCAGCAAATTAAATCTTTCCCTTGCTCCCTGAAACGTTCCCACTCGGGATAATTGACTATTTCGCGAAAAACACTTTTTCGTTTTTGACTTGTAAAAATTTCACAAAAACTCCCTTTAAGGAAGACTATTCTAAATTTTTCTTCAAAATTCCAGATTATTCCCAGTTTTTAGTAATTTAAATAGATACTTACCCGCCTTACCTGGACTCCCGTGCGCGTTCCGCGAACTCGAGTCCCGTTTTGGTGGTGTTATTCGAGGTTTTCACTAAAATTTTGGCCGTAAATCCAGTTTTTCCAGGAAAATTCCCGATTTTTGTTCGGGAATAATTCCACAAACCCCATAGTTAGCTAGCCCGCGCGGAGACGCGTCTTTTGACACCTCGCACGTGCGCCTAGCTCACAAAAATTTTGCCCACCTACCCGCCCTCTGTTCTATAGGAGGGTAGACGTGGGGTTTTCGGCAAAAAATTTTTTGTCTAAATTTAGCTCTTCTAGCTTCGTTAATATCAAACCATTTCTTAAATTATAAAAATAACCGTTTCTTGTGATAGTTTGTACCATAGAGGGAGTTTTACTGATATTTTTAAACATACTGACCAACTCCTGTTTACAGGACTCGTTTTATTTTTCTAAAAATATAACTTTTGCTGATCCCCTCTTTACAGGGATTCAGTCATGATTTCACAGTGCTAGGGAGAAATAATTGAAAAATTTTATCGGTTTTAACTATATTGCCATACTCATTTTAATTATTTATTATTATTATTATTCATTTAAATCTGATTATTTTATTTTTACTGACTGCATCCCCCCTTTACAGGGATTCAGTTAACATTTCATTTTATCTTTTAACCATCCTGACTATTTATTTTATCATTTTAATTATTCAGTATATTATTATCATTCAATTTATATTCTGATTATTTTTACTTTGTTGATCCCCCCTTTACAGGGATACAGCAACATCGCCAGTGCCCTCTGACCAGAACCACATGAACCTTACCTTCACTAAGGCCACCGCCATGTTCCGCACACCGGCCAAGAAGAACGCATGCTCGCCAGGCTCCAGCGGCTTACCACGTTCGACAGAGGAGGTCGGACACTCGCTTCCCAATGTGAGGCGAAGCATTGGGGAGTGGGAAGCCGGGAAAGTTGAGCCCCAGGCCAAGTCCCCGGCCATACAAAGGCGTGACACCACACCGGTTGTGCCAAACAAACCGGAGGCCAAGGGAACCAGGCCGGAGTCGAGGTACCCCAGTCTCACAGCGGAGGCGAGAGCTTGCCTAAATAAAGCTAAGCTTCATTTGGGCAACTCTCGAAACCTCAAAACGGAAATAAAGACTGGGGTCCTCGACGCGATAAACCGGTTGTATGAGCTGGTGAAGGAAGCGGAGCGGAGCAAGACTCCCATAGTGCCAGCACCTGCGGCCGCACCCGCAGTCGGACCGGCAGTCATGCCTACAGTCGCACCGACACCCGCGCCACTGAACCCGTCCACGGAAGCACCGACAGAGCTCGTGAAGCAGCTGATGGCGAACCTCCAACAGCACCACGAGGCGTTGGAGGAGTGCAAACAGCACACACGAGCTCTGTCGGAGCAACTTCAGCTGGTCCCTCGCTATGTCGCAGGCCAAGGCCCAACTTTCGCGGAGATCGCCGCCGGCCCGAAGCAGACCACCCAGGAACCTCTTCACTCGGTTATAGTATCATCTGTGAATGATCAGGACACCGGTGAAGAGGTTCTTGAGAAGCTTAGGACGGCGGTCGATGCCAGAAAAGAGGGCACTAGAGTGGAGCGGCTGCGAAAAGTGAGGGACCAGAAGGTAGTGGTCGGGTTTAAGACCAGGGAGGAGCTGACCAGGGTGGCGGAGAGAATAAGGAGAGCGGGGAACCTGGTGGTAGAGGAGGTCAAGAATAAGGACCCGCTCCTTATCATTATGGATGTTCTCTCCTGCCACACGGATGTGGAGGTCACACAGGCTCTGCAACGCCAGAACGCCCACCTGCTCGGGGACATACCTGCGGAAGACTTGAGGTTGGGGGTGAAGTACCGTCGTAGGACGAGGAACCCCCACACCTGCCACGTCATCCTGCAGGTGTCCCCCACGGTGTGGCAGAGGCTGACTATGGCGGGTCGCGTGCACATCGACCTGCAGCGAGTGCGAGTGCAAGACCAGTCGCCACTGGTGCAGTGCACTCGCTGCCTGCGCTTCGGCCACAGTCGAAAACTGTGCACGGAGCCCGCCGACCTCTGCATCCACTGCGGCGACTCCCACTTGCGCGCTGACTGCCCGTCCCGGCTGGCAGCGGAGGCGCCGAAGTGTCGCAATTGCCTGTTGGCGAAGCAGACGAAGACCGAGCATGACGCCTTCGACAGACAGTGCCCAGTGCGAGTGAAGTGGGACGCATTGGCACGCCTGTCGGTGGCGTACTGCTAAGGTGGAGTCAAAGCTCCCTGGAGGTGGGAACCACGGCGGTGGTAGTTTTGTCTTTCACAAATTGGTGGTAGCAAATTGGTGCCAAATTCATGTGAAATTGGCCCAATTAAAAGCTAGTTTCAAAAGCAAACCTACCTTACCGCTGTGGTTCGACGAGCTCGTCAAAAGTATGGTTCAAGCAGCAGCTGCAAGTTTGCCAGAATTATGTGATAATAAAAATAATAATATTAGCAATTTAAATAGGAAATCAATTATTAAGAATTTTAGGATAAGAATAAAAGTAAGTTTTTTAGTAAAAGAATTATTATGTGTATGTAATATATTGTGAATATATTAGAATAGGCATAATTATATAATAGATTAAATTTTAAATAGAAATATAAATGAATTATACCAATATTATTATTATTATTATTATTTATTATTATTGTTTTAATTATTGTTAGGTTTTTACAAACAAATAAAGATCAAAACTCAAATAAATAAATAAATATATAGAATTTTTTTAGATTTACTCAAACAAGAATAAAATACAGTAATACAGTATAGTAAGATTAGATATATAAAAATAATGTTAGTTCTTAAAACAACCTTAACCGAAACTAAATTAACAAATAAAAAGTCTAAACAGGGCTCTGATTACGTCAGAGGGACGCTGAGCAAGGGCAGGAGTGGGTTTTAGCCGGTAAGAGTCCGGCACTGCCCAGACTGGCTCATTAGTGAGGCAGTCTGGGCGTCCATGAGGATTTCCCACTCCTGCCAAAACAAAAAAAAAAAAAAAAAAAAAAAAAACCTAACCTAACCTAACCTAACCTAACCTAACCTAACCTAACCTAACCTAACCTAACCTAACCTAACCTAACCTAACCTAACCTAACCTTTTTTTTTTTTTTTTTTTTTTTTTTTGTCGCTGAGAAATGCTTTATGCATCCCCGCCTCCCGGGGGACGAGACGGGGTATGTGGGACTCCCTGTCGGAATGACAGTATACCCACTAAAACTCAGCGGTGTTCCCGCGTCGCCGTGATGGGAGGGCCATGGGAAACCGGCATAGCCTTTACTTCCACAGCCCTCCCGACGCATGCCCGCCAAGATGGTATGGCGGGCCCCACATGCCCCCCGGGTTGGGGGGCTACGGGAATGGCCGAGAACACCTGGCCATTCCCGTCCCACAAGGTGGAGGCCTGTGCAAAACAGGCAACGGTGCCCCCGCACCCGTTGCCTGCTGGCCTCCACGCCCGCCTGAAAGGCGGGCCCCGCATGCCCCCCACGTTGGGGGAGCTACGGCCGCAGAGGATAGGGAGAGCGGCAACGACACACCGACACTCCTCTTCCCCTGCGGCCCCACCGCGTCCGCCATCGAACGGTGGCGGCCCCGTCAAGGCCGCGGAAGGTAGGGAGAGCGGCAACGAAACACCGACACTCCTCTCCCGCCGCGGCCTCCAATCCTCAGCCGCGATGTCTCCCTCACGGGGGACACCGCGGCCCGCCTCAGGTAGGCTGCGATGTCGCCCAAGCGGCACCGCAACCTACCCTACGGCCGCTACGTCATTGGCTAAGCCGCAAAGCCTTGACGAGCGGCCCCCGCTGGGGTTCCTCTTAGCTTCACCGTGGCCCAGCTCGCCACGGCTACTGAGCCCCCCCGCCTCGACAATGCGGGAACCCACCGGGGGGGAACCTAACCTAACCTAACCTAACCTAACCTAACCTAACCTAACCTAACCATATAACTTTGCATCCCGGTGACGCAATTTCAAGCTGTTTTCAGCAAATTAATTCTTTCCCGAGCTCCCTGAAACGCTCCCACTAGGGATAATTGACAATTTCGCGAAAAACACTTTTTCGTTTTTGACTTGCAAAAATTTCACTAAAACTCCCTTTAAGGAACACTATTCTAAATTTTTCTTCAAAATTCCAGACTATTCCCCATTTTTAGTAATTTTAATAGATACTTACCTGCCTTACCTGGACTCCCGTGCGCGTTCCGCGAACTCGAGTCCCGTTTTGGTAGTGTTATTCGAGGTTTTCACACACATTTTGGCCTAAAAACACGTTTTTCCAGCAAAATTCCCGATTTTTGTTCGGGAATAATTCCAGAAACTACATAGTAAGCTAGCCCGCGCGGAGACGCGTCTTTTGACACCTCGCCCGTGCGCCTAGCCCACATACAACATTAAAAATTCCAGAAATTTTTGCATTTCAATAGTACTACATACTGACCAAAATCTACCTAAGGGATACTTGTTTTTGTACAAATCTATATAACTTTGCATCCCGGTGACGCAATTTCAAGCTGTTTTCAGCAAATTAATTCTTTCCCGAGCTCCCTGAAACGCTCCCACTAGGGATAATTGACAATTTCGCGAAAAACACTTTTTCGTTTTTGACTTGCAAAAATTTCACTAAAACTCCCTTTAAGGAACACTATTCTAAATTTTTCTTCAAAATTCCAGACTATTCCCCATTTTTAGTAATTTTAATAGATACTTACCTGCCTTACCTGGACTCCCGTGCGCGTTCCGCGAACTCGAGTCCCGTTTTGGTAGTGTTATTCGAGGTTTTCACACACATTTTGGCCTAAAAACACGTTTTTCCAGCAAAATTCCCGATTTTTGTTCGGGAATAATTCCAGAAACTACATAGTAAGCTGGCCCGCGCGGAGACGCGTCTTTTGACACCTCGCACGTGCGCCTAGCCCGCAAAAAATTTGCCCACCCACCCGCCCTCTGTTCTATAGGAAGGTAGACGTGGGATTTTCGGCAGAAAGTTTTTTGCGTGAATCGGTTCCTTCTCGTCTTGGTGGGGTTTTTGGGGGTCTCAGCACGAAGACTTCGCACTTCATTTTATTTATTTGACCGAGTTTGCAAAGACTCATATTGACAGTCGACTGTAATAATAATTTCTATTTTATTGTAATTTATTATTAATTTATTTTAACTTAATTTATTTAATTGTATTTTAATCTTAAACTTGTTGGTTATTTCTGTGTTCCCCCCTTTACAGGGACACAGACAAATCGCCAGTGTCCTCTGACTGGTTTTTTATGAACACCACCTTCACACAAACCTCAAAGATGTTCCGCACACCGGCAAAAAAAGACACGAGCTCGCCGGGCTCCGGGTGCTCTCCGCGCTCGATGGAGAAGGCTGGACCCTCGCTACCAAGTGTGAGGCGAAGCATCGGGGAATGGGAGGCCGGGAAAACCGAGCCACAAGCCAAGTCCCTGACCAACCCAAAGCCCGTCACACCACCTGCTCCTAGCTCTCTGGAGACGCACCGAGCATCTGGAGATCCCACGAAGACTGCAACGAGACCGGAGTCGAGGTACCCCAGTCTCACAGCGGAGGCGAGAGCTTGCCTGAACAAGGCAAAGCTGCATATAGGCAACTCTCGCAATCTCAAAACCGAGATTAAGACTGGGGTTACTGACGCTATAAACCGGCTCTATGAGCTCGTGAAGGAGGCGGAACGGAGCAAGGTTCCCGCCGTACCGGTGCCCGCCGTTATACCTGCACCGGTCGTAGTCGCACCGGTGGCGGCACCATTGAGGCCGACCATAGACGAACCGACAGAGCTCATGAAGCAGCTGATGGCGAACCTCCAACAGCACAACCAGGCGTTGGAGGAATGCAACCAGCACACACGGGCTCTGTCGGAGCGTCTACAACAGGTTCCTCGCTATGTCGCAGGCCAGGGCCCAACCTTCGCGGAAATGGCCGCCGGCCCAAAGCAGGTCATCCAAGAACCTCTTCACTCGGTTGTTGTATCATCCGTCAATGAACAGGACACCGGTGAAGAGGTTATTGAGAAGCTCAGGACGGCGGTCGATGCCCGAAATGAGGGCACCAGAGTGGAACGGCTGCGAAAAGCGAGGGACCAAAAGGTTGTGGTCGGCTTCAAAACAAAGGAAGAGCTGAACAGGGTCACCGAAAGGATCCGGAAAGCGGGAAACCTTGTGGTGGAGGAGGTTCAAAATAAGGACCCGCTCATCATCGTTAGGGACGTCCTCTCCTGCAATACGGATGTGGAGATCATCCAGGCCCTGCAGCGGCAGAACACCCACCTGATTGGGGACATACCTGCGGATGATGTGAGGTTGGGGGTGAAATACCGTCGTAAGACGAGGAACCCCCACTTATGCCACGTCATCCTGCAGGTGTCCCCAACTGTGTGGCAGAGGCTAACTCTGGCGGGTCGCGTTCATATTGACCTCCAGAGGGTGCGCGTTGAAGACCAAACGCCACTGGTGCAATGTACCCGCTGCTTGGGGTACGGCCACGGCAAGCGCTTTTGCAAGGAGCCGGCCGACCTGTGTAGCCACTGTGGCGGCCCGCATCTCAGGGCGGACTGCCCAGACGCAAAGAGTGGCGAGGCAGCGGCGTGCGTCAACTGCACCAGAGCCAAGATCCCCAACCACGAACACAACGCATTCAGCAGCGAATGCCCGATGCGAAGGAAGTGGGACGCATTGGCCCGAGCCTCAGTAGCATATTGCTAAAGTTGTGCCTACGACCACCACTGAGTACAAAATTATCCAGGCCAACCTGCAACGGAGCCAGCTCGCAACAAACGAGCTCTTGCTCGAAGCTGAAAAGCGTAAAGTCGCCGTAGCAATGCTCCAGGAGCCTTACGTGGGTGGAGTAAGAAGGATGAAGAGTTACCGGGGCGTAAGGGTCTTCCAGAGCTCTGAGGGAGGAGAAGGGACTGTAAAGGCGGCAATAGCCGTCTTTGACAAAGATCTGGATGTCTTACAGTACCCGCAACTCACCACAAACAACCTCGTTGTGGTGGGAATCCGAACCAGAGCCTGGACGATCACGCTGGTATCCTTCTACTTCGAGCCGGACAAACCCATGGAGCCATACCTGGAGCATTTGAGGCGGATCGAGCAAGAGATGGGCACCAACAGGTTGGTTATTGGAGGAGACGCAAACGCGAAAAGTACTTGGTGGGGTAGCAGCAACGAAGACCTGAGAGGGGAGCAGATGTGTGGGGCACTGGGGGAATCGGGGCTGCAGATCCTTAACACAGGAAACATCCCAACCTTCGACACCCTAAGAGGTGGGGTTAGGTACAGCAGCCACGTGGACGTTACGGCCTGTTCGGCGGACATGCTCGACCTGGTGAACGGCTGGCGGATCGAAGAGGGTCTCACGAGTTCCGACCACAACGGCATAGCCTTCCACATACACTTACAAAAATCAAAGGGTATGGCGATTGAACGGACCACTAGGGTGTACAACACCAGAAAAGCAAACTGGAGGCAGTTTCATGCGAAACTGTCCCAGGTTATGCTGGACAAAAAGTTAACCCTAGTGGATTTGTCAAATACACACACCATAGATCAACTAGACACAACAATAAACACATACACACAAGCCATAACCGACACATGCAGAGACACAATACCACACAAACACAACACAGAAACACTCACCATGCCGTGGTGGTCCGAGGAACTCGCGGAGATGAAGAGGCTGGTCGCCACCAGGAAAACCAGAGTCAGGAACGCAGCGCCGGTCCGAAGAGCGATGGTTGTTAGCCTGTACCTGGAAGCAAAGAGGGAGTACGAGGAAGCGGTGACGAAGGCTCAAACAGAGAGTTGGAAGGAGTTTTGCGGGAAGCAGGACAGAGAAGGGGTTTGGGAAGGGATTTACAGGGTAATGGGAAGGATTGCGAAGAGAGAGGAGGACCTGCCGCTGCAGATAGATGGGGAGACTCTGGACGCAAAGGGCTCTGTGAGGCTGTTGGCTGAGACGTTCTACCCCGAGGACCGAGAGGAAGACGACAACATGGATCATCGCCAAACCCGACAACTGGCAGAGACGATAAACGCGTGGAGCCATGATGAACGACATGACCCACCGTTTACCCATAGCGAGCTTGACCGGTCCATGATGTCGTTCAACCCTAAAAAGGCCCCGGGAGCCGACGGCTTCACGGCCGACATCTGCTCTCAGGCCATAAAATGTAACCCCGACTACTTCCTGGCACTGTTGAACAAATGCCTGGCGCACCACCACTTCCCGAAGACCTGGAAGGAAGCTACGGTGGTTGTGCTCAGAAAGCCGGGCAAAGACTCGTACACCGTACCAAAGTCGTACAGGCCGATTGGGCTCTTGCCTGTCCTTGGGAAAGTGTACGAGAAGATGCTGGTTGCTCGTCTCAAATTCTACCTGCTACCCAGGATTAGTACTCGCCAATTCGGCTTTATGCCCCAAAGAAGCACCGAAGACTCCCTCGTTACCCTCGTGCAGTACATCCGAGGAAAGCTGGCACAGAAGAAGATCGTCACGCTCGTGTCACTGGATATTGAGGGAGCCTTCGACAGCGCGTGGTGGCCTGCTATCAAAGTGCGATTGGCTGAGGAAAACTGTCCTGTGAATCTGAGACGGGTAGTCAGTAGCTACCTCAGTGACAGGGTGGTCACCGTGAGGTATGCTGGGGAGGAGAGCAGAAGGCAAACCAGCAAAGGTTGCGTCCAGGGATCTATAGGAGGGCCCATTCTCTGGAATTTGCTGCTTGACCCGCTCCTGAAAGAGCTGGAGAGTAGGGGCGACTACTGCCAGGCATTTGCCGACGATGTGGTGTTGGTATTTGACGGGGACACAGCACAAAAAATCGAGGGACAAGCCAATGCCGCTCTCGAACATGTTCGGGCGTGGGGTGTCAGAAATCGGCTGAAATTCGCGCCGCACAAAACCTGTGCGATGGTGCTAACGCGGAGGCTTAAGTATGACACGCCGCGCCTGAGCATGGGGGGGATCGACATTGGAATGTCCCAAGATGTTAAAATATTAGGGCTGGTCATAGACTCCAAACTGACCTTCAATAAACATATAGCTGTCGTCTGTAAAAAGGCGATAGCTATATACAAGCAGCTGGCTAGAGCAGCCCGGGTCAGTTGGGGTCTGCACCCGGAAGTCATAAGGGCCATATATACTGCAGCAGTGGAACCGACTGTGCTGTACGCCGCCAGTGCATGGGCACCAGCTGCAAATAAGTTGGGGATTAGGAAGCAGCTCAACATCGTCCAGAGAGGATTCGCTCAGAAGCTGTGCAGAGCCTACCGCACGGTCTCTCTAAACTCGGCACTAGTTCTGGCTGGGATACTCCCGCTCGACCTCCGTATCCGGGAAGCGGCCGCGCTCTACGGAGCTAAGAGGGGAGAACCCCAGCCCGCACTAGGAGACCGGGAAGTGGAACGGATGGCCCCAGCGCTGGAGGCCCCGCACCCCGCGGAACAAATGAGTCTGGAGTTTGGAAGCCTGGTAGACGAGGAACAATACCGTAACCACAGCAATTTTGCTGTGCGAATCTTCACCGACGGCAGCAAGATTGAGGGCAAAGTCGGAGCGGCGTTATCCTTGTGGAATAACACCACCGAAACAAAGGCCCTCAAGCTTGCTTTGCCGTCCTACTGCACCGTCTATCAGGCTGAACTCCTGGCTCTGCAAAGAGCGGCAGGGGAGGCGCTCAAGCGCAGTGAGACAACGTTCGGCATCTTCAGCGACTCTATGGCGGCTCTTCAGTCGGTGATCAATGTAAGTTCCCCCCACCCCTTGGCCGTGGAAACAAGGGACACCTTACGACGCTGTAAGCTCCAGAACAAGAGTGTCTCCTTGTTCTGGATCAAGGCCCACGCGGGGTTGGAGGGAAACGAGAGAGCCGACCAGCTCGCGAAGGAAGCCGCCCTGGGGTCGAAGAAGAAGCCGGACTACGATCTGTGTCCCGTATCATTCGTCAAGCGAAAAATCCGGTCGGAAACGCTTGACGAATGGAACGGGAGGTATGGGTCGGGTGACACGGCGTCGGGCACGAAATCTTTCTTCCCTGACGCGGTGGAGGCGTACAGCGTGGTGCGCAAGATGGCTCCCACGAGCATAACCACGCAAATTCTGACGGGGCACGGTGGATTCTCTGCATACTTGAAACGTTTCAAGTGTAAAGAGAACCCATCGTGCGCCTGTGAGCCCGGCGTGGATGAGACCGTCTTGCACATACTGCTGGAGTGTCCGATCACCGCAAGAACACGGCACGACATAGAGCAGAAACTCGCCGTCCCACTGGACCCCCGAAACTTACCTGGTCTAATGAAGGGAAAACAAAGAGAAGCCTTTTTAGAATATTGTGTAAAAATAGCGAAAATAGTAATAAAAAGAAATAGTTTAAGTAATATGTGATATTAAATATATATAATAATAATATAGTTGAGTATCATAATAATTAAAATAGTTTTAAAATTACATTAGTTTGTTCTTTAGCTTAGTAAAATTTTAGTTCTTATTTAGTTTTTTAGCATTAAGTAAACGGTACAGTTTCGGTTAGTAAGTAATAGTTATAAGGTCCACTTAGAGATAATATATTATTAGATTGTTATTAGCTTAAATACTCGTAGGATGATGTAAGGATATTTTAAATAAGTATAAAACATAAATTTAGTAGCAAACAATAAAATTTGCAGAATAAGGGCTCTGATCATGTCAGAGGGACACTGAGCAAAGGCAGGAGTGGGTTTTAGCCGGTAAGAGTCCGGCACTGCCCAGACTGGCTCACTAGTGAGGTAGTCTGGGCGTCCATGAGGATTTCCCACTCCTGCCAAAACAAAAAAAAAAAAAAAAAAAAAAAACCTAACCTAACCTAACCTAACCTAACCTAACCTAACCTAACCTAACCTAACCTAACCAATAAAAGTAACCTGTGTATTGAATATCCCAGAATAAAGAAAAATAAAAATGTTAGATACGTTTAGTAAGAAATAGGTATTAGAATAAGAAAGTACATGTATAAATATAATATATAAACAAGAAAAAATGTCAACAAAGAAGAAACAAATAACCAGTAGGTATATCATAAGTTTGTTGTTAAGAATAAATAAAATTAGCAATGAGAAAAATAACTAAGAAATAGAGCTAAGGAAAGAAGTATGTAAAAACATATGGCTTTGTTAATAAAAGAAAAGTTGTGTACTTAAATACCCCTAATAAAGAAAAATAAAAGTTAGAGTAGATAGAATAGCGGGAGTCCCACCCGGCTAAGAATGTAAGGATGAATGAAAGAAAGATACAGTATGAAGCATGAAAGTGCGAGAGGAATAAATGCGAGAACTTGAATGAATGAGAAACTTAGAATAACAAGGTCCCGTTGTGCCCATGAACGGGGAAAAGCAAAAAAAAAAAAAAAAAAAAAAAAAAAAAAAAAAAAAAAAAAAAAAAAAAAAAAAAACCTAACCTAACCTAACCTAACCTAACCTAACCTAACCTAACCTAACCTAACCTAACCTAACCTAACCTAACCTAACCTAACCTAACCTAACCTAACCTAACCTAACCTAACCTAACCTAACCTAACCTAACCTAACCTAACCTAACCTAACCTAACCTAACCTAACCTAACCTAACCTAACCTAACCTAACCTAACCTAACCTAACCTAACCTAACCTAACCTAACCTAACCTAACCTAACCTAACCTAGATACTTACCTGCCTTACCTGGACTCCCGTGCGCGTTCCGCGAACTCGAGTCCCGTTTTGGTGGTGTTATTCGTGTTTTCCACATACATTTTGGCCGTAAAACAGGTTTTTTCAGCAAAATTCCCGATTTTTGTTCTGGATAAATTCCAGAAACTGCACAGCTCGCTAGCCCGCGCGGAGACGCGTCTTTTGACACCTCGCCCGTGCGCCTAGCTCGCATATAACATCAAAAATTTCAGAAATTTTTGCATTTCATATATACCACCTACTGACCAAAATCTACCTAAGGGATACGTGTTTTAGAATAAAACTATATATCTTTGCTTCCCGGTGACGCAATTTCAAGCTGTTTTCAGCAAATTAAATATTTTTTGAGCTCCCTGAAACGTTCCCACTAGGGATAATTGACATTTACGCGAAAAACACTTTTTCGTTTTTTGACTTGCAAAGATTTCATTAAAACTCCCTTTAAGGAACACTTTTTTAAATTTTTCTTCAAAATTCCAGATTATTCCCTATTTTTTGTAATTTCAATAGATACTTACCTGCCTTACCTGGACTCCCGTGCGCGTTCCGCGAACTCGAGTCCCGTTTTGGTGGTGTTATTCGTGTTTTCCACATACATTTTGGCCGTAAAACAGGTTTTTTCAGCAAAATTCCCGATTTTTGTTCTGGATAAATTCCAGAAACTGCACAGCTCGCTAGCCCGCGCGGAGACGCGTCTTTTGACACCTCGCCCGTGCGCCTAGCTCGCATATAACATCAAAAATTTCAGAAATTTTTGCATTTCATATATACCACCTACTGACCAAAATCTACCTAAGGGATACGTGTTTTAGAATAAAACTATATATCTTTGCTTCCCGGTGACGCAATTTCAAGCTGTTTTCAGCAAATTAAATATTTTTTGAGCTCCCTGAAACGTTCCCACTAGGGATAATTGACATTTACGCGAAAAACACTTTTTCGTTTTTTGACTTGCAAAGATTTCATTAAAACTCCCTTTAAGGAACACTTTTTTAAATTTTTCTTCAAAATTCCAGATTATTCCCTATTTTTTGTAATTTCAATAGATACTTACCTGCCTTACCTGGACTCCCGTGCGCGTTCCGCGAACTCGAGTCCCGTTTTGGTGGTGTTATTCGTGTTTTCCACATACATTTTGGCCGTAAAACAGGTTTTTTCAGCAAAATTCCCGATTTTTGTTCTGGATAAATTCCAGAAACTGCACAGCTCGCTAGCCCGCGCGGAGACGCGTCTTTTGACACCTCGCCCGTGCGCCTAGCTCGCATATAACATCAAAAATTTCAGAAATTTTTGCATTTCATATATACCACCTACTGACCAAAATCTACCTAAGGGATACGTGTTTTAGAATAAAACTATATATCTTTGCTTCCCGGTGACGCAATTTCAAGCTGTTTTCAGCAAATTAAATATTTTTTGAGCTCCCTGAAACGTTCCCACTAGGGATAATTGACATTTACGCGAAAAACACTTTTTCGTTTTTTGACTTGCAAAGATTTCATTAAAACTCCCTTTAAGGAACACTTTTTTAAATTTTTCTTCAAAATTCCAGATTATTCCCTATTTTTTGTAATTTCAATAGATACTTACCTGCCTTACCTGGACTCCCGTGCGCGTTCCGCGAACTCGAGTCCCGTTTTGGTGGTGTTATTCGTGTTTTCCACATACATTTTGGCCGTAAAACAGGTTTTTTCAGCAAAATTCCCGATTTTTGTTCTGGATAAATTCCAGAAACTGCACAGCTCGCTAGCCCGCGCGGAGACGCGTCTTTTGACACCTCGCCCGTGCGCCTAGCTCGCATATAACATCAAAAATTTCAGAAATTTTTGCATTTCATATATACCACCTACTGACCAAAATCTACCTAAGGGATACGTGTTTTAGAATAAAACTATATATCTTTGCTTCCCGGTGACGCAATTTCAAGCTGTTTTCAGCAAATTAAATATTTTTTGAGCTCCCTGAAACGTTCCCACTAGGGATAATTGACATTTACGCGAAAAACACTTTTTCGTTTTTTGACTTGCAAAGATTTCATTAAAACTCCCTTTAAGGAACACTTTTTTAAATTTTTCTTCAAAATT
This sequence comes from Apamea anceps, assembly GCA_951799955.1. Lineage (NCBI taxonomy): Eukaryota > Metazoa > Arthropoda > Insecta > Lepidoptera > Noctuidae > Apamea > Apamea anceps. The sequence continues at coordinate 24,223,607 of OX637501.1, read as the reverse complement.
CCAGATTATTCCCTATTTTTTGTAATTTCAATAGATACTTACCTGCCTTACCTGGACTCCCGTGCGCGTTCCGCGAACTCGAGTCCCGTTTTGGTGGTGTTATTCGTGTTTTCCACATACATTTTGGCCGTAAAACAGGTTTTTTCAGCAAAATTCCCGATTTTTGTTCTGGATAAATTCCAGAAACTGCACAGCTCGCTAGCCCGCGCGGAGACGCGTCTTTTGACACCTCGCCCGTGCGCCTAGCTCGCATATAACATCAAAAATTTCAGAAATTTTTGCATTTCATATATACCACCTACTGACCAAAATCTACCTAAGGGATACGTGTTTTAGAATAAAACTATATATCTTTGCTTCCCGGTGACGCAATTTCAAGCTGTTTTCAGCAAATTAAATATTTTTTGAGCTCCCTGAAACGTTCCCACTAGGGATAATTGACATTTACGCGAAAAACACTTTTTCGTTTTTTGACTTGCAAAGATTTCATTAAAACTCCCTTTAAGGAACACTTTTTTAAATTTTTCTTCAAAATTCCAGATTATTCCCTATTTTTTGTAATTTCAATAGATACTTACCTGCCTTACCTGGACTCCCGTGCGCGTTCCGCGAACTCGAGTCCCGTTTTGGTGGTGTTATTCGTGTTTTCCACATACATTTTGGCCGTAAAACAGGTTTTTTCAGCAAAATTCCCGATTTTTGTTCTGGATAAATTCCAGAAACTGCACAGCTCGCTAGCCCGCGCGGAGACGCGTCTTTTGACACCTCGCCCGTGCGCCTAGCTCGCATATAACATCAAAAATTTCAGAAATTTTTGCATTTCATATATACCACCTACTGACCAAAATCTACCTAAGGGATACGTGTTTTAGAATAAAACTATATATCTTTGCTTCCCGGTGACGCAATTTCAAGCTGTTTTCAGCAAATTAAATATTTTTTGAGCTCCCTGAAACGTTCCCACTAGGGATAATTGACATTTACGCGAAAAACACTTTTTCGTTTTTTGACTTGCAAAGATTTCATTAAAACTCCCTTTAAGGAACACTTTTTTAAATTTTTCTTCAAAATTCCAGATTATTCCCTATTTTTTGTAATTTCAATAGATACTTACCTGCCTTACCTGGACTCCCGTGCGCGTTCCGCGAACTCGAGTCCCGTTTTGGTGGTGTTATTCGTGTTTTCCACATACATTTTGGCCGTAAAACAGGTTTTTTCAGCAAAATTCCCGATTTTTGTTCTGGATAAATTCCAGAAACTGCACAGCTCGCTAGCCCGCGCGGAGACGCGTCTTTTGACACCTCGCCCGTGCGCCTAGCTCGCATATAACATCAAAAATTTCAGAAATTTTTGCATTTCATATATACCACCTACTGACCAAAATCTACCTAAGGGATACGTGTTTTAGAATAAAACTATATATCTTTGCTTCCCGGTGACGCAATTTCAAGCTGTTTTCAGCAAATTAAATATTTTTTGAGCTCCCTGAAACGTTCCCACTAGGGATAATTGACATTTACGCGAAAAACACTTTTTCGTTTTTTGACTTGCAAAGATTTCATTAAAACTCCCTTTAAGGAACACTTTTTTAAATTTTTCTTCAAAATTCCAGATTATTCCCTATTTTTTGTAATTTCAATAGATACTTACCTGCCTTACCTGGACTCCCGTGCGCGTTCCGCGAACTCGAGTCCCGTTTTGGTGGTGTTATTCGTGTTTTCCACATACATTTTGGCCGTAAAACAGGTTTTTTCAGCAAAATTCCCGATTTTTGTTCTGGATAAATTCCAGAAACTGCACAGCTCGCTAGCCCGCGCGGAGACGCGTCTTTTGACACCTCGCCCGTGCGCCTAGCTCGCATATAACATCAAAAATTTCAGAAATTTTTGCATTTCATATATACCACCTACTGACCAAAATCTACCTAAGGGATACGTGTTTTAGAATAAAACTATATATCTTTGCTTCCCGGTGACGCAATTTCAAGCTGTTTTCAGCAAATTAAATATTTTTTGAGCTCCCTGAAACGTTCCCACTAGGGATAATTGACATTTACGCGAAAAACACTTTTTCGTTTTTTGACTTGCAAAGATTTCATTAAAACTCCCTTTAAGGAACACTTTTTTAAATTTTTCTTCAAAATTCCAGATTATTCCCTATTTTTTGTAATTTCAATAGATACTTACCTGCCTTACCTGGACTCCCGTGCGCGTTCCGCGAACTCGAGTCCCGTTTTGGTGGTGTTATTCGTGTTTTCCACATACATTTTGGCCGTAAAACAGGTTTTTTCAGCAAAATTCCCGATTTTTGTTCTGGATAAATTCCAGAAACTGCACAGCTCGCTAGCCCGCGCGGAGACGCGTCTTTTGACACCTCGCACGTGCGCCTAGCTCGCAAAAAATTTGCCCACCCACCCGCCCTCTGTTCTATAGGAAGGTAGACGTGGGGATTTTGGCGAAAAATCATATTTCAAATTTGGCTCTTCCAGCAACGTATACACCTGGGGTTGTAGTAAACTGTTAAAATAATTAGTTTTTTTTTATATTTGTCGCCTTCAAGGGAGTTTTTATTGAAAGTTTTAATCTACCGACCGACCCCTGTTTACAGGGCTCGCATTCTTTTTCTTTTTGTGTAAGTTCTACTTCTTGCTTTAGGACTATCAAATATTTCTATTTACACCCGAAAACTAGATCCCCCCTTTACAGGGACTTAGTTATTGTCTACATTAGTGTTCTCTGACAAGTGCCAAAATGCTCGGACTCAGGACGCCCATCACCAAGCCAAGGGCTGCGGGGGAGAGTTCGAGTGCGGTGGAGGCAGACCCAATACCAGCCGGCCCCTCGGTGCGGCGCAGCATCGGGGAGTGGGAAGCGGAGAAGCAAAGAGTGGGGCAATCCCAAAAAACTCAAACACCTCCAAAAACGACACCCGTTCCCACTTCTCCCAAGGAGACAGCCGAGCCCACGTCCCCCAGACCTAAGCCCAAAGCTTTAGCCTCGGCCACCCAGCGTGTAAGATCGGACACATACGAGCTGAAAGGGAAAACCCTGGAGAGCCCGCCTCGAGAGATGCCACCTGTGAGATACATTAATAGAACCACAGAGGCAAAAGCGTGCCTCTCCAGCGCCAAGTTCCAACTGGACAGCTCCCGAAATCTGAAGAAAGAGATAAAGGATGGAATTACTAAGGCGATCGAAAGACTATACTACCTAGTCAAGGAGGGAGAAAATGAGAGGAGAAAGGGATCTGGGGAGACCACTGGACCCGAAAAAATTCGCGAGGACCCCAAACCGACCCCAGGTGAGTCGACGGTGCTCATGAAGCAGCTAATGGAGAACCTCCAGCAGCACAATAGGGCGCTGGAGGAATGCCAGCTGCACACACGAGCACTGTCGGAGCACCTGCAACATGTGCCTCGCTTTGTCGCAGGACAGGGGCCCTCGTTCGCGGAGATGGCCGCCGCCCCGAAGCGGCACTTCCAGGAGCCTCTTCACTCGGTGATTGTGTCATCGGTAGATGACAATGACAACGGGGAAGAGGTTCTTGAAAAGCTGAGGACGGCGGTAGATGCCAAGAACAAGGGTACCAGGGTGGAAAGAGTGCGGAAGGCAAAGGACTCAAAAGTAGTGGTTGGCTTTAGGACAAGGGAGGAATTAAATAGGGTGACCGAGAGGATTAAAAAGACTGGAAAGTTAAATGTGGAAGAGATAAAAAATAAAGACCCTCTCACTATAATAAAGGATGTCCTCTCATGCCACTCCGATGAGGAGTTCATCGAGGCATTGAAGCGCCAGAACAGTCACCTGATGGGGGATGTGCCTGCGGATGACTTGAGGATGGGGGTGAAGTACCGTCGTAAGACGAGGAACCCCCATATGTGCCACGTCATCCTGCAGGTGTCCCCTGCTGTGTGGCAGAGGCTGACGCACGCGGGTCGTGTGCACATTGACTTGCAGCGGGTGCGTGTGCTGGACCAGTCGCCACTGATCCAGTGCACCCGCTGCCTGCGCTTTGGCCACACCCGTAAGTTGTGCACAGAAACCGCCGACCTCTGCACACACTGCGGGGACCCCCACATGAGGGTGGACTGTCCCTTACGGCTGGCCGCGGAGCCACCGAAGTGCCGTAACTGCGTTTCCGCAAAGATGGAAAAAACCGAGCACAACGCCTTCGACAGCGAGTGTCCGACTCGTCTCAAGTGGGACGGGTTGGCGCGGCTGTCGGTGGCGTATTGCTAAGGTGGTCCCGGGCGGAAGCGCAGTAAACAGTGAAGTCAGACCTCACCAGTACCGCGTCGTACAGGCAAACCTCCAAAAGAGCAAACTGGCCACAGCTGAACTCATTGTAGAAGCGGGAAAACGAAAGCTGGCATTTGCAATGGTCCAAGAGCCTTATATAGGTCGTATTGGGGAAATGAAGAGCTATCCGGGTACACGAGTAGTACAGTGTGCCAGGAAGACCGAGAAAGTCAATAAAGCGGCCATTGTGCTATTCGACGACACCATAAACCTCACACAGTGCCCAACCCTGACAACAGAAAACTTTGCAGTTGCAAAACTGAGGACGGGAGCCTGGGAAATAGGTGTGGTGTCGGTGTACCTGGATGGCGGACAGCCTATAGAGCCAGACTTGGACCATTTAAAGAAAATTATGGAGGAAATCGGAGTTCGCGACGTGATACTGGGGGGGGATGTCAACGCTTGGAACACATGGTGGGGAAGCCGAGAGGCGGACCCTAGAGGTGAGGCTCTGGCGGGCGCCTTAGATGAACTAGGACTTCAGATCCTAAACATGGGAGCGGCCCCTACATTCGACGTCATCAGGGGTGGCCGGCGGTACTGCAGCTGCATTGATGTAACGACCTGTACAGAAGACATGCTCCGAAGCGTAGTGAACTGGAGACTATCCGGGGACGTCACCACCTCGGACCACAGGGCAATCCTGTTTGAACTAAAACTAGAAAAATCAAAAGGTATGGATATAATAAGAACGACTAGAAAATACAACACTAAAAAGGCAAAATGGGGACAATTTTACGGGAAGCTTGAGGAAATCTGGGAACAACAAAATATAAACAAAACAGAAATAGATAGGATATTAACGACAGAAGACTTGGACAAGGTAATAGGAAAATATACAGAAGCAATAGAGAAGGCATGTGAAGAAACCATACCGACAGTTAGGAAAAGAGATCAGACAGGATTGCCCTGGTGGACCGAGGAATTGACAAGAATGAAGGAGGACGTCAAGAGACGTAAGAGGAGAATCTCCGGTGCCGCACCGAGACGTAGAGCATGGGTCCTGAGTTTATATCTTGCAGCCAAAGAGGAATTTAAACAGAAGATGGAGAGCACATTAACATCCAGTTGGAAGGAGTTCTGTGGAAGGCAGGAAAGGGAAACGATGTGGGACAGCATTTATAGGGTGATAAGTCGCACTGCCAATAGGCAGGAAGATATTCCGCTAGTACAAAACAACCGCGTACTCAGCAGTGAGGAGTCAGCCCGGATGCTTGCAAAGACGTTTTATCCTGAGGATAAAGCACAGGATGACAATGCGGACCACAATAGGATACGTGAGACAGCAAATAGAGTGAACGAAATTACGAATGGTGAGACATTCGATCCTCTATTTACAGCAGAGGAACTAAAGTGGTCCGCATCTAGCTTCAATCCAAAGAAAGCTCCGGGTATTGACGGCCTAACAGCGGATATCTGCAGGGCGGTTATTGCCCGCAACCCGCAACTGTTCTTGGCAGTGCTAAATAAGTGCCTTAGCCTGTTCCACTTCCCGACCAGCTGGAAGGAGGCAGTAGTAGTGGTCCTCAAAAAACCCGGCAAGGATGACTATGAGCACCCCAAGTCGTACAGGCCGATTGGGCTATTGCCTGTACTGGGTAAGATCTTTGAGAAGATGCTGATACGCCGAATCAGATGGCATATATCTCCACAAGCAAGCAGGAACCAATACGGATTTGTACCCCAGTGCAGCACCGAGGACTCCCTCTATGACCTAATGAAACACATAAGAGATAGGCTGAAAGAAAAGAAAATAATTGTCGTCATATCATTGGACATAGAGGGAGCCTTCGATAATGCCTGGTGGCCAGCAATTAAATGTCGACTGGCTGAGACAAAATGCCCTATCAACCTGCGACGTCTCGTAGATGGTTACCTGCGGGACAGGAGAGTAAGGGTACGGTATGCGGGAGCAGAACACGTACAGGAAACCACTAAAGGTTGCGTACAAGGGTCAATAGGAGGGCCCACATTCTGGAACCTGCTCCTGGACCCCTTGCTCCGGGAACTAGATCAGCGTGGAGATTACTGCCAAGCATTTGCGGATGATGTGGTCCTGATATTCTCGGGTGATACAGCGCTTGATGTCCAGAGACAGGCAAATGCGAGTCTGGCTCATGTGCAGAAGTGGGGAATCGGAAACAAACTCAAGTTTGCACCTCACAAAACTAAAGCAATGGTCGTGACAAACAAGCTAAAGTACGATTCACCGCTGCTGCACATGGGCGGGGAGGACATTGCACTGTCTCGGGAGATCAAGATTTTGGGACTCACGATCGACGATAAGCTGACTTTCAATGCTCACGTCTCGAACGTCACGAGGAAAGCAGCAAATCTGTATAAACAGATATCAAGAGCCGCCAAGATCAGCTGGGGCCTGAAGCCCGAGATTACCAGGACTATATACACCGCAGTGGTGGAGCCGGTTGTAATGTACGCAGCTAGTGCTTGGGCACCAGCTGCAAATAAGGTCGGCATCAAGAAACAGCTCAACACTGTCCAGCGGGGCTTTGCGCAAAAAATTATAAAGGCGTATAGGACCACATCACTGAACTCGGCCTTGTTACTCTCCGGACTGCTTCCGTTGGATCTTCGTATTCGGGAAGCAGCCTCCTTTTTTGAGGAAAAAAGAGGATACTCCCGGAGAGTGATAAGGGACCGAGAGTTTGAAAAACCGGTCCCTTACACCAAAGTACCACACCCGGCCAGTCAAACAGGTATAGAGTTCAAGTGCGTGATGAACGGTGCAGACATGGACCAGCAAGGACTCGTCAATCCCAAAATCTTCACCGATGGAAGTAAAATCCAAGATAAAGTTGGTGCAGCGATAAGCCTTTGGGAAAACGGGATAGAGGTGAAAGCCCAAAAATTCAAACTGGACCATTTCTGCACCGTTTACCAGGCCGAACTATTGGCCCTGCGCGAGGCCTCGAAGCTGGCCTTGAAACACCACGCAGCTGTTGTCGAAGTCTACAGTGACTCCAGGTCGGCCTTGGAAACGGTTGCCCGAGGCGTTTCCCTCCATCCATTAGCATTCGAAACGCAGAAGAATATCCAGACACTGACGAATAGCGGCAAAACCCTTCAATTGTTCTGGATCAAGGCGCATGTGGGGATGGAGGGAAACGAGAGGGCCGACGTGTTGGCGAAGGAGGCCGCCATAGGAAGCAGGACGAGGCCACACTACGACCTGTGTCCGGCTTCATTCGTCAAGCGACAGGTCCGAATGGAGTCGCTTGACGAATGGAACACGAGATACGTATCTGGCGAAACAGCCTCCACGAGCAAACTATTCTTCCCAGACGCAATCGCGGCGTACCATATCATTAGGAAAATTAAATTAGACCCAATTTTAGTACAAGTGCTAACGGGTCATGGCGGGTTCTCCGAGTACTTGAATCGCTTCAAGTGCAAGGAGAGCCCGGCATGCCCCTGTGACCCCTCTAAAAATGAAAGCGTCCAGCATCTTATCACTGAGTGTCCAATATTTGCTGTCAAAAAACACAACATCGAATCTGAAACGGGGGTGGAAATTAAGCTAAGAAATATACCAACAATGATGCAAAATAAAATAACTAGAAATAAATTTTTGAAATACTGTAAGGAAATAGCCGAAAGCGTAGTTAAAAAGAATAAAACCTAAAATCTAAAACTAGTAAATGTAAAATATTAGCTGTAACCATAAATTTAGTCGTTAAAAATGTAGTCCTTAAAATTATGATTGTTAAAATTTAGCTTATAGTCAAACTGAAGACAATGTAACAAAATAGTCGTAGCAAAATAAGTCGTAAGAAATAGTCGATCAATTAGTAAAAACAGAAAAGATGGCTTTTTGAATGAAATTGCAACCTTCCCGTTCAGAGATAGAAAATAAGTGTTGACCTAAGAAACATGTAAATAATAGACAGAAGATGAAATAACAAATACGTAATACACGTAAGACTGAAAAAGTAAGGAAATAATGAATATTCTCGATTAAAAAGAACTCCGAGGAATACTGTCGGAGGAACACGAGACAAATAAAAAAAAAAAAAAAAAAAACCTAACCTAACCTAACCTAACCTAACCTAACCTAACCTAACCTAACCTAACCTAACCTAACCTAACCTAACCTAACCTAACCTAACCTAACCTAACCTTTTTTTTTTTTTTTTTTTTTTGTCGCTGAGAAATGCTTTATGCATGCCCGACTCGTGGGGGACGAGACGGGGTATGTGGGACTCCCTGTCCGAATGACAGTATACCCACTAAAACTCAGCGGTGTTCCCGCGTCGCCGTGATGGGAGGGTCATGGGAAACCGGCTCAGCCTTTACTTCCACAACCCTCCCGGCGCATGCCCGCCTAGCTGGCGGGCCCCGCATGCCCCCCGGGCTGGGGGGCTACGGGAATGGCCGGGAACACCTGGCCATTCCCGTCCGACACTGGTGGAGGCCTGTGCGATGCAGGCAAGGGTGCCCCCGCACCCGTTGCCTGCTGGCCTCCACCTGGGAGGAGTCGGAGATGTCCGTCAAACTGACGTCTTCTCCGACCCCTCCTCCGCCTTCGGAGCAGTGCCGCGTGAGGATCGTCCTCCCGCGCGCGCTCCGCCGCCTCCTTCTGGGACATGACGTGTTCGCAGAAGGAGGCGACTGCCGCCCAGGACCCCTCATCCCCCAGCATGGCGTTTACCACACCGGGGAGCGAGAGGTCCGGTCCGATCGCCGCCATGAGACTGCGGCGCGGCTCGGACCACGACGGGCACACCTCGAGGGTGTGCTGCGCCGTGTCCTCCGCCGCGCCACAGCCGTGGCACGACGGCGTCTCCTCCCGTCCGATCCGGTGCAGGTATGATCCGAAACAACCGTGTCCGGACAGCACCTGCACCAGACGGAACGAGAGGAACCCGTGCGACCGCTCGAGCCAGTCTCGCAGGACCGGCCCAAGCGCGTCGAGGGTTCGGCGGCCAAAGGCTGCGGTGGCGAGGTCCCCCGTCCAATGGAGGACGATGGCGTCCCTCGCCTCCCGCCGGACGGCCTCCCTCTCTTCCGGGGCGGTGCGTTCTCCTCTCGCTCTCCGCCCCGCCGTCCATTCGTACACTCTGGCGAGCACCCACGCCTCGAGTTCCCAAGGAGGGGTGCTGGCCAGAGCACACGCTGCCGCAAAGCCCACCGTGCGGTAGGCCCGCGCGACCCGCTGGGCTATGGCCCTCTGCGGTGCCCGCAAGGCGGCGGCGTTCTCCCGCCGTTGGAGGGCGTCCTCCCAAATAGGGGCCCCGTAGAGGGCCATACTCTTGAGGATGCCGGCGTAGAGTTGCCGGCATCGTGCGCTGGGCCCCCCCAAGTTGGGGAGCAGCCACGAGAGCGCCCCTGCCGTCTTCAGCAGGCGCGACGACAACCCGCTAAAATGCGGGCCGAAGCGCCACCTGCTGTCGATCACAAGGCCCAGATATTTCATCTGGGCCTTGACCTCGATTCTGACGCCCTCCACAAAGATGTGGGCGTCAGGTGGGGGGCGCTGCCGAGGTCCGTGGAAGAACACGGCCTCGGTCTTGTGCAGCGCCACCTTCAGACCTAGGCGGCGGATCCTCGCTGCGACCAAGGATCCGCCCGCCGAGGCCAAGTTGGCCGCCTCCCTGAAACTCCCCCCCCGGGCGGTGAGGAGAGTGTCGTCCGCGTAGCAGACGACGCTCGTGCCTCGGAGGAGAGTTCCCCGCAAGAGCCAATCGTAGCCGACGTTCCAGAGGAGAGGTCCTATGACTGACCCCTGTGGAACGCCGGCTTCGACTGCGTACCGCCGGACTTGGCCAGTCCTATCCACGAGGAGGATCGCCCGATCCTCCAGGTAGCTGGCCAGTAGACTGCGCAGGTATCGAGGCACTCCGTGGAATCGGAGCGCCTCTAGGATGGTGGAGTGAGGAACGGAGTTGAAGGCGTTGGCTATGTCGAATGACACCGCCAACAATCCGTCCCCCGCCTCCATCGCATCCTTCGCCTGGCCCTTAAGCCAGGCCAGCGCGTCCACCGTCGAACGCTCAGCCCGAAAACCAAACTGAGCGTCCGACAAGTCCGGCCCGATGTCCCGCAGGTGGCCCTTCAGGCGAGCCGCCATTATCCCCTCGAACATTTTTCCGACCTCATCGAGCAAGACGATGGGCCGGTATGCCGAGGGGGAGTCTGCTGGGCGGCCCTCCTTGCGGAGGAGGCACAGCTGCCCTTCCTTCCAAGGTTTCGGGAACCTCCCAGTCGCAAGGCATGCGCTGAAGAGGTCCCGAAACCTTTCCTCCATTCGAGTGGCAGCGATTGCTACCACTCTTGCTGGGACACCGTCGGGGCCTGGAGCCGTCTTCTTGGCGCGGATACGGAGGACCGCCGCGCCAAGTTCCGACTCCGTGACAGGAGGGGGCTCCTCTTCCTCCTCGTCTGCTAGCGGGGCTCCACACATCACTGGCGGGGTGAAGTTGTCCCTGCCCGGGAACAGGGACTGAACTACCCCGTCCAGAAATGAGGGCTCCAGGGTCTCGGCAACCGGGGGACCAAAGGGGCGCAATTTGTTGCGCGCCGCCTTGTATGGTCTCCCGAAGGGGTCGTTGTCGAGACCCTCCAGCAGCTCGGCTCTCGCCGAGTCCTTGGCAGCGGCGATGGCCCGATCGAGGACTTGTTTTGCCTCCACGTACAAGTCGTAGAGGTGGTCCTCGTCGGCCCGGTCCCGTCGACGCCGCCGCCGACTCCGAGTGTAGGCCCTCCTTGCCCCCACGCAAGCTGCTCGGAGCCCCGCCAGCTCCGCCGACCACCAGTACACGGCGCGTTTGGGTGGTGGTCGGCGAGACCGAGGCATGCTAGAGTTGCATACCTCGGTCAGACACTCCCTCAGCTGCCCCGCTGCGGTGTCCACATCCAGGCCAGCGGTAGGCGGCGAAAGCCAGTCCTGGATGAACGCCGCCTCCGCCGCTGCCTCCCTGTCCAGGCGGGTGAGAGCCCACCGCGGGAACGGTGATCGCCCCGAGATGGGCCGCATCGCTCCTGCTCCCCTGGTGGAGATGTCAAACCGCACGTAGCGGTGGTCCGACATGGTCTCCACCAGGTCCACCCGCCAGTTCAGCACGCGCGCGGCTAACGCCGGGGTGGCGAAAGTGACGTCCACTATTGAGCCACCCCGACGCCGCACGCATGTCTGGACGCTTCCTCTGTTCAAGAGGGAGAGTCCAGAGGAGGCTGCCCACAACTCTACCGCCCGCCCGCGTGCGTCGGTGGCCGGGTTGCCCCAGCTCACCGACTTGCCATTCAGGTCTCCCAGTACGGAGACCTGACGCGGAACCGCCCTGCCGACCACGGCGGCCAGGACTCCGAGAAAATTCTCAAAGTCCTGGAGTGGGCGGTTTGGGGAGAAATATACCCCCACAAGGGCTATGTCTCCCCACGCGGCGGCCACGTATCCCGGTCCTCTCTCTAATAGCGAGAGGGGAGGGGAGTCCGTGGAAGACCGCGCCGCTAGTGCCACCGAGTCGTCCTCGTCACCCAGCCAGCTGCTGGGGATCGAGTAAGGCTCGGCGACCACCGCTACGTTCACCAACCACTCGGCCATGACCTGCACTACCAGGTCCTGGGCCGCTTTGCAGTGGTTGGCGTTCGCCTGGAGGATGCTGTAGTCGGAAAGCATTATTCCGACATCGCACCCTCCTCCTCAGCTACCGCCGCTGGAACTGCAGCGGCGACGACGGCGGCGGCGGTGGTGGCAACAGGGCGAACCTGTGCCGGCACTATGCCCTTTCGCACGGGGGGCTTGCAGCTCCTGCCCGTCATCCTGTGGTCCGCGGGGCGGCCACTGGCGGCACACGCCTTGCAGTGTGGCGTGGTGGCTCGGCAAGTGGCACTCCTGTGTCCCTCCTGCCCGCACTGGTAGCAGACGTCTCCCCAGTCGGACTTGGAGGGACACGTGGCTCGGGTGTGGCCAAACGCAAAGCACTTGAAGCACCGCGTAGGCTGGTCCTCAAGTGCCCGGACCACAGCCGAGCTGAGCCCTACGAGCAGCCGTCCATTGGTCGCAGCAAGGACGGCCGCAGCCGCGGCGACTGGGCACTCGACACGGATGATGCCCATGCCGCGGCGGCCGAGCCGGATGGCTCCTCCCTTTACCGCGCCAGCGTCGCAGCCTCCAGCCGCCGCGACGGCCGCCACCACATCCTCCTTGGTGACCGAATCGTCTAGATCGGCCACCTCCAAGGCTGCGGTCTTGACGGGCTTTACTACCGTCGCACTGTCCGCGATGACCTCTTGCAACTTTGTTGCGAAGAGGTCCGCATTGGTGCCGCGCTTTTCCCCCGAGAACTCGAAAATTCGAGCCCCGGTTAGGGTTCGGCGGCACCTTATATTGCTGATCCCCAGCTGGGAGGGATCAGCGTTGGTACGAGCCCGTCTTAGAACGGACTCGTACGTCTCTCCCCGCTCCACGGCCGCCGGGGTGAGGGTCACCACGACGGCCGCGGTTTTGGGAGGAACCAGCTTTCTCCCGCCGGCTGGAGCCCGATTGGCTGCAGGAGCAGTCACAGCGGGCTTGGGGGCCGACTTGGCCCCTCCCTTCTTCTTCCCTCTCTTGACCACTTCCGTCCACGACTGGTTGGACGGGGTGGTGGAGGGAAGAAGGGCATCTTCTTCCTGCAGGTTCTGGGGCGCTGCTGGAGTGGACGACTCAGCTACTCCCTCCGCGCTCGTGGTGGGGGTTTGAGGAGCCGCCTTGGTCCTCTTACCCTTACCTTTGCCCTTGGAGGGCTTCGGGGCCTGGGGCTGCGCACCCGGTGCCGGGCCTGCCACAGGCGCAGGTTCCGGCTCCCTCGGTGGTGGCTTATCCGCCGCTAGTGGCGGGCGGAGTCGCTTTTCCGGCAGGAGCCGGTCCTCTATTCCTGCAAGGCAGGCTCTGGTGAAGGCTCTCTCCTCCATGACAACCTTTCGGAGGATGTCCTCAAGGTTGAAAGGGGAGGAGGAGCCTCCTACCACCGGACCTGGGGCAGGTTGGGCAGGCCGAGCCGTGGCCTCAGCCAGCTTCAGGTGCAGCTGGCTGACCTCCGCCTGCAGGCGATCCACCTTCGCCTGCAGTTGCCGCGTCTCGTCCGTGGCCGTCCGCTTCATGAGCTCTCCGACGATGCCGTGTAGACTGGCGGCCCGGCATTTGAGGGCCTTTTGGAAGGTCCCCTTTAGATTGGAGGACTTTGAGGCGACCTCCAGGACCTCGTCCTTGTCCTCCTGCGCCATCCGCTCCAGTTCCGCCAGGGAGTGGTCGGCATATAGGACATTGGATGCCCCATAGCCAGCCCTCGACCTGGCGGTTTGCGTCTGGCGCTCCTTGGCGGCGACCTTCTCCTCCAGGTCCTGCTGGAGCTGCGCCTTTTTGGCCAGATTTAGCTGGCGCTCGGCGTCCAGCAAGCCCACATCGTGGGTCTCCGGCGTTTTAGAAGAAGTCGAAGCCCTTTTGGACTTCGACTTCTTCCCTCCCTTCCCTCCGGCCGACTCCGAGGAGCCCTCGGACCCTTGCCTTAGGAAGGCCCTCTTCCGCCTGAGGCGGTCATTCTCGGCCGCCGACGTATCCATGCTGGATTTGTCGGAGTTCGAGAATTCGTCTACCCCAGCCAAGCTGGCTGCAGACGGTGCGCGGTCAGCGCCCGACGCCGAAGCGTTACCGACGTGGCCCTGAGAAGGGCCGTTGGATTGGCCCTGAGAAGGGCCGTTGGGTTGGCCCTGAGAAGGGCCGTTTGAATCGCCCTGGGAGGAGCGATTCGGGTTAAAATTATTTACATTAGGGTTAAAATTATTTACATTAGGGTTAAAATTATTTACAATAGGGTTAAAATTTGGGTTTAAGACCGGGTTAAAATTTGGATTAAAATTAGCAAAACGCCCAGAGGCGTCCCGCATCGGTTTTCGACTCATGTTCGCAGACGACCGCTCGATGTCTACGAAGTCACAGCGCACTTTAGCCGCCGGTCTGCCACTCCGTTACGGTGGTCAGACACGACGTTGCCCAGGGGATACTACGTGGAAGTATGCGCTGTGGGGGATCCCCCAACCTAACCTAACCTAACCTAACCTAACCTAACCTAACCTAACCTAACCTAACCTAACCCAACATAACTTTGCATCCCGGTGACGCAATTTCAAGCTGTTTTCAGCAAATTAAATCTTTCCCTTGCTCCCTGAAACGTTCCCACTCGGGATAATTGACTATTTCGCGAAAAACACTTTTTCGTTTTTGACTTGTAAAAATTTCACAAAAACTCCCTTTAAGGAAGACTATTCTAAATTTTTCTTCAAAATTCCAGATTATTCCCAGTTTTTAGTAATTTAAATAGATACTTACCCGCCTTACCTGGACTCCCGTGCGCGTTCCGCGAACTCGAGTCCCGTTTTGGTGGTGTTATTCGAGGTTTTCACTAAAATTTTGGCCGTAAATTCAGTTTTTCCAGGAAAATTCCCGATTTTTGTTCGGGAATAATTCCACAAACCCCATAGTTAGCTAGCCCGCGCGGAGACGCGTCTTTTGACACCTCGCCCGTGCGCCTAGCCCACATACAACATCTAAAATTCCTGAAATTTTTGCATTTCTATAGTACTACATATCGACGAAAATCTACCTAAGGGATACTTGATTTTGATCAAATCAACATAACTTTGCATCCCGGTGACGCAATTTCAAGCTGTTTTCAGCAAATTAAATCTTTCCCTTGCTCCCTGAAACGTTCCCACTCGGGATAATTGACTATTTCGCGAAAAACACTTTTTCGTTTTTGACTTGTAAAAATTTCACAAAAACTCCCTTTAAGGAAGACTATTCTAAATTTTTCTTCAAAATTCCAGATTATTCCCAGTTTTTAGTAATTTAAATAGATACTTACCCGCCTTACCTGGACTCCCGTGCGCGTTCCGCGAACTCGAGTCCCGTTTTGGTGGTGTTATTCGAGGTTTTCACTAAAATTTTGGCCGTAAATTCAGTTTTTCCAGGAAAATTCCCGATTTTTGTTCGGGAATAATTCCACAAACCCCATAGTTAGCTAGCCCGCGCGGAGACGCGTCTTTTGACACCTCGCCCGTGCGCCTAGCCCACATACAACATCTAAAATTCCTGAAATTTTTGCATTTCTATAGTACTACATATCGACGAAAATCTACCTAAGGGATACTTGATTTTGATCAAATCAACATAACTTTGCATCCCGGTGACGCAATTTCAAGCTGTTTTCAGCAAATTAAATCTTTCCCTTGCTCCCTGAAACGTTCCCACTCGGGATAATTGACTATTTCGCGAAAAACACTTTTTCGTTTTTGACTTGTAAAAATTTCACAAAAACTCCCTTTAAGGAAGACTATTCTAAATTTTTCTTCAAAATTCCAGATTATTCCCAGTTTTTAGTAATTTAAATAGATACTTACCCGCCTTACCTGGACTCCCGTGCGCGTTCCGCGAACTCGAGTCCCGTTTTGGTGGTGTTATTCGAGGTTTTCACTAAAATTTTGGCCGTAAATTCAGTTTTTCCAGGAAAATTCCCGATTTTTGTTCGGGAATAATTCCACAAACCCCATAGTTAGCTAGCCCGCGCGGAGACGCGTCTTTTGACACCTCGCCCGTGCGCCTAGCCCACATACAACATCTAAAATTCCTGAAATTTTTGCATTTCTATAGTACTACATATCGACGAAAATCTACCTAAGGGATACTTGATTTTGATCAAATCAACATAACTTTGCATCCCGGTGACGCAATTTCAAGCTGTTTTCAGCAAATTAAATCTTTCCCTTGCTCCCTGAAACGTTCCCACTCGGGATAATTGACTATTTCGCGAAAAACACTTTTTCGTTTTTGACTTGTAAAAATTTCACAAAAACTCCCTTTAAGGAAGACTATTCTAAATTTTTCTTCAAAATTCCAGATTATTCCCAGTTTTTAGTAATTTAAATAGATACTTACCCGCCTTACCTGGACTCCCGTGCGCGTTCCGCGAACTCGAGTCCCGTTTTGGTGGTGTTATTCGAGGTTTTCACTAAAATTTTGGCCGTAAATTCAGTTTTTCCAGGAAAATTCCCGATTTTTGTTCGGGAATAATTCCACAAACCCCATAGTTAGCTAGCCCGCGCGGAGACGCGTCTTTTGACACCTCGCCCGTGCGCCTAGCCCACATACAACATCTAAAATTCCTGAAATTTTTGCATTTCTATAGTACTACATATCGACGAAAATCTACCTAAGGGATACTTGATTTTGATCAAATCAACATAACTTTGCATCCCGGTGACGCAATTTCAAGCTGTTTTCAGCAAATTAAATCTTTCCCTTGCTCCCTGAAACGTTCCCACTCGGGATAATTGACTATTTCGCGAAAAACACTTTTTCGTTTTTGACTTGTAAAAATTTCACAAAAACTCCCTTTAAGGAAGACTATTCTAAATTTTTCTTCAAAATTCCAGATTATTCCCAGTTTTTAGTAATTTAAATAGATACTTACCCGCCTTACCTGGACTCCCGTGCGCGTTCCGCGAACTCGAGTCCCGTTTTGGTGGTGTTATTCGAGGTTTTCACTAAAATTTTGGCCGTAAATTCAGTTTTTCCAGGAAAATTCCCGATTTTTGTTCGGGAATAATTCCACAAACCCCATAGTTAGCTAGCCCGCGCGGAGACGCGTCTTTTGACACCTCGCCCGTGCGCCTAGCCCACATACAACATCTAAAATTCCTGAAATTTTTGCATTTCTATAGTACTACATATCGACGAAAATCTACCTAAGGGATACTTGATTTTGATCAAATCAACATAACTTTGCATCCCGGTGACGCAATTTCAAGCTGTTTTCAGCAAATTAAATCTTTCCCTTGCTCCCTGAAACGTTCCCACTCGGGATAATTGACTATTTCGCGAAAAACACTTTTTCGTTTTTGACTTGTAAAAATTTCACAAAAACTCCCTTTAAGGAAGACTATTCTAAATTTTTCTTCAAAATTCCAGATTATTCCCAGTTTTTAGTAATTTAAATAGATACTTACCCGCCTTACCTGGACTCCCGTGCGCGTTCCGCGAACTCGAGTCCCGTTTTGGTGGTGTTATTCGAGGTTTTCACTAAAATTTTGGCCGTAAATTCAGTTTTTCCAGGAAAATTCCCGATTTTTGTTCGGGAATAATTCCACAAACCCCATAGTTAGCTAGCCCGCGCGGAGACGCGTCTTTTGACACCTCGCCCGTGCGCCTAGCCCACATACAACATCTAAAATTCCTGAAATTTTTGCATTTCTATAGTACTACATATCGACGAAAATCTACCTAAGGGATACTTGATTTTGATCAAATCAACATAACTTTGCATCCCGGTGACGCAATTTCAAGCTGTTTTCAGCAAATTAAATCTTTCCCTTGCTCCCTGAAACGTTCCCACTCGGGATAATTGACTATTTCGCGAAAAACACTTTTTCGTTTTTGACTTGTAAAAATTTCACAAAAACTCCCTTTAAGGAAGACTATTCTAAATTTTTCTTCAAAATTCCAGATTATTCCCAGTTTTTAGTAATTTAAATAGATACTTACCCGCCTTACCTGGACTCCCGTGCGCGTTCCGCGAACTCGAGTCCCGTTTTGGTGGTGTTATTCGAGGTTTTCACTAAAATTTTGGCCGTAAATTCAGTTTTTCCAGGAAAATTCCCGATTTTTGTTCGGGAATAATTCCACAAACCCCATAGTTAGCTAGCCCGCGCGGAGACGCGTCTTTTGACACCTCGCCCGTGCGCCTAGCCCACATACAACATCTAAAATTCCTGAAATTTTTGCATTTCTATAGTACTACATATCGACGAAAATCTACCTAAGGGATACTTGATTTTGATCAAATCAACATAACTTTGCATCCCGGTGACGCAATTTCAAGCTGTTTTCAGCAAATTAAATCTTTCCCTTGCTCCCTGAAACGTTCCCACTCGGGATAATTGACTATTTCGCGAAAAACACTTTTTCGTTTTTGACTTGTAAAAATTTCACAAAAACTCCCTTTAAGGAAGACTATTCTAAATTTTTCTTCAAAATTCCAGATTATTCCCAGTTTTTAGTAATTTAAATAGATACTTACCCGCCTTACCTGGACTCCCGTGCGCGTTCCGCGAACTCGAGTCCCGTTTTGGTGGTGTTATTCGAGGTTTTCACTAAAATTTTGGCCGTAAATTCAGTTTTTCCAGGAAAATTCCCGATTTTTGTTCGGGAATAATTCCACAAACCCCATAGTTAGCTAGCCCGCGCGGAGACGCGTCTTTTGACACCTCGCCCGTGCGCCTAGCCCACATACAACATCTAAAATTCCTGAAATTTTTGCATTTCTATAGTACTACATATCGACGAAAATCTACCTAAGGGATACTTGATTTTGATCAAATCAACATAACTTTGCATCCCGGTGACGCAATTTCAAGCTGTTTTCAGCAAATTAAATCTTTCCCTTGCTCCCTGAAACGTTCCCACTCGGGATAATTGACTATTTCGCGAAAAACACTTTTTCGTTTTTGACTTGTAAAAATTTCACAAAAACTCCCTTTAAGGAAGACTATTCTAAATTTTTCTTCAAAATTCCAGATTATTCCCAGTTTTTAGTAATTTAAATAGATACTTACCCGCCTTACCTGGACTCCCGTGCGCGTTCCGCGAACTCGAGTCCCGTTTTGGTGGTGTTATTCGAGGTTTTCACTAAAATTTTGGCCGTAAATTCAGTTTTTCCAGGAAAATTCCCGATTTTTGTTCGGGAATAATTCCACAAACCCCATAGTTAGCTAGCCCGCGCGGAGACGCGTCTTTTGACACCTCGCCCGTGCGCCTAGCCCACATACAACATCTAAAATTCCTGAAATTTTTGCATTTCTATAGTACTACATATCGACGAAAATCTACCTAAGGGATACTTGATTTTGATCAAATCAACATAACTTTGCATCCCGGTGACGCAATTTCAAGCTGTTTTCAGCAAATTAAATCTTTCCCTTGCTCCCTGAAACGTTCCCACTCGGGATAATTGACTATTTCGCGAAAAACACTTTTTCGTTTTTGACTTGTAAAAATTTCACAAAAACTCCCTTTAAGGAAGACTATTCTAAATTTTTCTTCAAAATTCCAGATTATTCCCAGTTTTTAGTAATTTAAATAGATACTTACCCGCCTTACCTGGACTCCCGTGCGCGTTCCGCGAACTCGAGTCCCGTTTTGGTGGTGTTATTCGAGGTTTTCACTAAAATTTTGGCCGTAAATTCAGTTTTTCCAGGAAAATTCCCGATTTTTGTTCGGGAATAATTCCACAAACCCCATAGTTAGCTAGCCCGCGCGGAGACGCGTCTTTTGACACCTCGCCCGTGCGCCTAGCCCACATACAACATCTAAAATTCCTGAAATTTTTGCATTTCTATAGTACTACATATCGACGAAAATCTACCTAAGGGATACTTGATTTTGATCAAATCAACATAACTTTGCATCCCGGTGACGCAATTTCAAGCTGTTTTCAGCAAATTAAATCTTTCCCTTGCTCCCTGAAACGTTCCCACTCGGGATAATTGACTATTTCGCGAAAAACACTTTTTCGTTTTTGACTTGTAAAAATTTCACAAAAACTCCCTTTAAGGAAGACTATTCTAAATTTTTCTTCAAAATTCCAGATTATTCCCAGTTTTTAGTAATTTAAATAGATACTTACCCGCCTTACCTGGACTCCCGTGCGCGTTCCGCGAACTCGAGTCCCGTTTTGGTGGTGTTATTCGAGGTTTTCACTAAAATTTTGGCCGTAAATTCAGTTTTTCCAGGAAAATTCCCGATTTTTGTTCGGGAATAATTCCACAAACCCCATAGTTAGCTAGCCCGCGCGGAGACGCGTCTTTTGACACCTCGCCCGTGCGCCTAGCCCACATACAACATCTAAAATTCCTGAAATTTTTGCATTTCTATAGTACTACATATCGACGAAAATCTACCTAAGGGATACTTGATTTTGATCAAATCAACATAACTTTGCATCCCGGTGACGCAATTTCAAGCTGTTTTCAGCAAATTAAATCTTTCCCTTGCTCCCTGAAACGTTCCCACTCGGGATAATTGACTATTTCGCGAAAAACACTTTTTCGTTTTTGACTTGTAAAAATTTCACAAAAACTCCCTTTAAGGAAGACTATTCTAAATTTTTCTTCAAAATTCCAGATTATTCCCAGTTTTTAGTAATTTAAATAGATACTTACCCGCCTTACCTGGACTCCCGTGCGCGTTCCGCGAACTCGAGTCCCGTTTTGGTGGTGTTATTCGAGGTTTTCACTAAAATTTTGGCCGTAAATTCAGTTTTTCCAGGAAAATTCCCGATTTTTGTTCGGGAATAATTCCACAAACCCCATAGTTAGCTAGCCCGCGCGGAGACGCGTCTTTTGACACCTCGCCCGTGCGCCTAGCCCACATACAACATCTAAAATTCCTGAAATTTTTGCATTTCTATAGTACTACATATCGACGAAAATCTACCTAAGGGATACTTGATTTTGATCAAATCAACATAACTTTGCATCCCGGTGACGCAATTTCAAGCTGTTTTCAGCAAATTAAATCTTTCCCTTGCTCCCTGAAACGTTCCCACTCGGGATAATTGACTATTTCGCGAAAAACACTTTTTCGTTTTTGACTTGTAAAAATTTCACAAAAACTCCCTTTAAGGAAGACTATTCTAAATTTTTCTTCAAAATTCCAGATTATTCCCAGTTTTTAGTAATTTAAATAGATACTTACCCGCCTTACCTGGACTCCCGTGCGCGTTCCGCGAACTCGAGTCCCGTTTTGGTGGTGTTATTCGAGGTTTTCACTAAAATTTTGGCCGTAAA
The DNA here is from genome assembly GCA_951799955.1 of Apamea anceps. Classification (NCBI taxonomy): domain Eukaryota; kingdom Metazoa; phylum Arthropoda; class Insecta; order Lepidoptera; family Noctuidae; genus Apamea; species Apamea anceps. Next base: position 24,202,470 of record OX637501.1, on the reverse strand, counting down.
TTCAGTTTTTCCAGGAAAATTCCCGATTTTTGTTCGGGAATAATTCCACAAACCCCATAGTTAGCTAGCCCGCGCGGAGACGCGTCTTTTGACACCTCGCCCGTGCGCCTAGCCCACATACAACATCTAAAATTCCTGAAATTTTTGCATTTCTATAGTACTACATATCGACGAAAATCTACCTAAGGGATACTTGATTTTGATCAAATCAACATAACTTTGCATCCCGGTGACGCAATTTCAAGCTGTTTTCAGCAAATTAAATCTTTCCCTTGCTCCCTGAAACGTTCCCACTCGGGATAATTGACTATTTCGCGAAAAACACTTTTTCGTTTTTGACTTGTAAAAATTTCACAAAAACTCCCTTTAAGGAAGACTATTCTAAATTTTTCTTCAAAATTCCAGATTATTCCCAGTTTTTAGTAATTTAAATAGATACTTACCCGCCTTACCTGGACTCCCGTGCGCGTTCCGCGAACTCGAGTCCCGTTTTGGTGGTGTTATTCGAGGTTTTCACTAAAATTTTGGCCGTAAATTCAGTTTTTCCAGGAAAATTCCCGATTTTTGTTCGGGAATAATTCCACAAACCCCATAGTTAGCTAGCCCGCGCGGAGACGCGTCTTTTGACACCTCGCCCGTGCGCCTAGCCCACATACAACATCTAAAATTCCTGAAATTTTTGCATTTCTATAGTACTACATATCGACGAAAATCTACCTAAGGGATACTTGATTTTGATCAAATCAACATAACTTTGCATCCCGGTGACGCAATTTCAAGCTGTTTTCAGCAAATTAAATCTTTCCCTTGCTCCCTGAAACGTTCCCACTCGGGATAATTGACTATTTCGCGAAAAACACTTTTTCGTTTTTGACTTGTAAAAATTTCACAAAAACTCCCTTTAAGGAAGACTATTCTAAATTTTTCTTCAAAATTCCAGATTATTCCCAGTTTTTAGTAATTTAAATAGATACTTACCCGCCTTACCTGGACTCCCGTGCGCGTTCCGCGAACTCGAGTCCCGTTTTGGTGGTGTTATTCGAGGTTTTCACTAAAATTTTGGCCGTAAATTCAGTTTTTCCAGGAAAATTCCCGATTTTTGTTCGGGAATAATTCCACAAACCCCATAGTTAGCTAGCCCGCGCGGAGACGCGTCTTTTGACACCTCGCCCGTGCGCCTAGCCCACATACAACATCTAAAATTCCTGAAATTTTTGCATTTCTATAGTACTACATATCGACGAAAATCTACCTAAGGGATACTTGATTTTGATCAAATCAACATAACTTTGCATCCCGGTGACGCAATTTCAAGCTGTTTTCAGCAAATTAAATCTTTCCCTTGCTCCCTGAAACGTTCCCACTCGGGATAATTGACTATTTCGCGAAAAACACTTTTTCGTTTTTGACTTGTAAAAATTTCACAAAAACTCCCTTTAAGGAAGACTATTCTAAATTTTTCTTCAAAATTCCAGATTATTCCCAGTTTTTAGTAATTTAAATAGATACTTACCCGCCTTACCTGGACTCCCGTGCGCGTTCCGCGAACTCGAGTCCCGTTTTGGTGGTGTTATTCGAGGTTTTCACTAAAATTTTGGCCGTAAATTCAGTTTTTCCAGGAAAATTCCCGATTTTTGTTCGGGAATAATTCCACAAACCCCATAGTTAGCTAGCCCGCGCGGAGACGCGTCTTTTGACACCTCGCCCGTGCGCCTAGCCCACATACAACATCTAAAATTCCTGAAATTTTTGCATTTCTATAGTACTACATATCGACGAAAATCTACCTAAGGGATACTTGATTTTGATCAAATCAACATAACTTTGCATCCCGGTGACGCAATTTCAAGCTGTTTTCAGCAAATTAAATCTTTCCCTTGCTCCCTGAAACGTTCCCACTCGGGATAATTGACTATTTCGCGAAAAACACTTTTTCGTTTTTGACTTGTAAAAATTTCACAAAAACTCCCTTTAAGGAAGACTATTCTAAATTTTTCTTCAAAATTCCAGATTATTCCCAGTTTTTAGTAATTTAAATAGATACTTACCCGCCTTACCTGGACTCCCGTGCGCGTTCCGCGAACTCGAGTCCCGTTTTGGTGGTGTTATTCGAGGTTTTCACTAAAATTTTGGCCGTAAATTCAGTTTTTCCAGGAAAATTCCCGATTTTTGTTCGGGAATAATTCCACAAACCCCATAGTTAGCTAGCCCGCGCGGAGACGCGTCTTTTGACACCTCGCCCGTGCGCCTAGCCCACATACAACATCTAAAATTCCTGAAATTTTTGCATTTCTATAGTACTACATATCGACGAAAATCTACCTAAGGGATACTTGATTTTGATCAAATCAACATAACTTTGCATCCCGGTGACGCAATTTCAAGCTGTTTTCAGCAAATTAAATCTTTCCCTTGCTCCCTGAAACGTTCCCACTCGGGATAATTGACTATTTCGCGAAAAACACTTTTTCGTTTTTGACTTGTAAAAATTTCACAAAAACTCCCTTTAAGGAAGACTATTCTAAATTTTTCTTCAAAATTCCAGATTATTCCCAGTTTTTAGTAATTTAAATAGATACTTACCCGCCTTACCTGGACTCCCGTGCGCGTTCCGCGAACTCGAGTCCCGTTTTGGTGGTGTTATTCGAGGTTTTCACTAAAATTTTGGCCGTAAATTCAGTTTTTCCAGGAAAATTCCCGATTTTTGTTCGGGAATAATTCCACAAACCCCATAGTTAGCTAGCCCGCGCGGAGACGCGTCTTTTGACACCTCGCCCGTGCGCCTAGCCCACATACAACATCTAAAATTCCTGAAATTTTTGCATTTCTATAGTACTACATATCGACGAAAATCTACCTAAGGGATACTTGATTTTGATCAAATCAACATAACTTTGCATCCCGGTGACGCAATTTCAAGCTGTTTTCAGCAAATTAAATCTTTCCCTTGCTCCCTGAAACGTTCCCACTCGGGATAATTGACTATTTCGCGAAAAACACTTTTTCGTTTTTGACTTGTAAAAATTTCACAAAAACTCCCTTTAAGGAAGACTATTCTAAATTTTTCTTCAAAATTCCAGATTATTCCCAGTTTTTAGTAATTTAAATAGATACTTACCCGCCTTACCTGGACTCCCGTGCGCGTTCCGCGAACTCGAGTCCCGTTTTGGTGGTGTTATTCGAGGTTTTCACTAAAATTTTGGCCGTAAATTCAGTTTTTCCAGGAAAATTCCCGATTTTTGTTCGGGAATAATTCCACAAACCCCATAGTTAGCTAGCCCGCGCGGAGACGCGTCTTTTGACACCTCGCCCGTGCGCCTAGCCCACATACAACATCTAAAATTCCTGAAATTTTTGCATTTCTATAGTACTACATATCGACGAAAATCTACCTAAGGGATACTTGATTTTGATCAAATCAACATAACTTTGCATCCCGGTGACGCAATTTCAAGCTGTTTTCAGCAAATTAAATCTTTCCCTTGCTCCCTGAAACGTTCCCACTCGGGATAATTGACTATTTCGCGAAAAACACTTTTTCGTTTTTGACTTGTAAAAATTTCACAAAAACTCCCTTTAAGGAAGACTATTCTAAATTTTTCTTCAAAATTCCAGATTATTCCCAGTTTTTAGTAATTTAAATAGATACTTACCCGCCTTACCTGGACTCCCGTGCGCGTTCCGCGAACTCGAGTCCCGTTTTGGTGGTGTTATTCGAGGTTTTCACTAAAATTTTGGCCGTAAATTCAGTTTTTCCAGGAAAATTCCCGATTTTTGTTCGGGAATAATTCCACAAACCCCATAGTTAGCTAGCCCGCGCGGAGACGCGTCTTTTGACACCTCGCCCGTGCGCCTAGCCCACATACAACATCTAAAATTCCTGAAATTTTTGCATTTCTATAGTACTACATATCGACGAAAATCTACCTAAGGGATACTTGATTTTGATCAAATCAACATAACTTTGCATCCCGGTGACGCAATTTCAAGCTGTTTTCAGCAAATTAAATCTTTCCCTTGCTCCCTGAAACGTTCCCACTCGGGATAATTGACTATTTCGCGAAAAACACTTTTTCGTTTTTGACTTGTAAAAATTTCACAAAAACTCCCTTTAAGGAAGACTATTCTAAATTTTTCTTCAAAATTCCAGATTATTCCCAGTTTTTAGTAATTTAAATAGATACTTACCCGCCTTACCTGGACTCCCGTGCGCGTTCCGCGAACTCGAGTCCCGTTTTGGTGGTGTTATTCGAGGTTTTCACTAAAATTTTGGCCGTAAATTCAGTTTTTCCAGGAAAATTCCCGATTTTTGTTCGGGAATAATTCCACAAACCCCATAGTTAGCTAGCCCGCGCGGAGACGCGTCTTTTGACACCTCGCCCGTGCGCCTAGCCCACATACAACATCTAAAATTCCTGAAATTTTTGCATTTCTATAGTACTACATATCGACGAAAATCTACCTAAGGGATACTTGATTTTGATCAAATCAACATAACTTTGCATCCCGGTGACGCAATTTCAAGCTGTTTTCAGCAAATTAAATCTTTCCCTTGCTCCCTGAAACGTTCCCACTCGGGATAATTGACTATTTCGCGAAAAACACTTTTTCGTTTTTGACTTGTAAAAATTTCACAAAAACTCCCTTTAAGGAAGACTATTCTAAATTTTTCTTCAAAATTCCAGATTATTCCCAGTTTTTAGTAATTTAAATAGATACTTACCCGCCTTACCTGGACTCCCGTGCGCGTTCCGCGAACTCGAGTCCCGTTTTGGTGGTGTTATTCGAGGTTTTCACTAAAATTTTGGCCGTAAATTCAGTTTTTCCAGGAAAATTCCCGATTTTTGTTCGGGAATAATTCCACAAACCCCATAGTTAGCTAGCCCGCGCGGAGACGCGTCTTTTGACACCTCGCCCGTGCGCCTAGCCCACATACAACATCTAAAATTCCTGAAATTTTTGCATTTCTATAGTACTACATATCGACGAAAATCTACCTAAGGGATACTTGATTTTGATCAAATCAACATAACTTTGCATCCCGGTGACGCAATTTCAAGCTGTTTTCAGCAAATTAAATCTTTCCCTTGCTCCCTGAAACGTTCCCACTCGGGATAATTGACTATTTCGCGAAAAACACTTTTTCGTTTTTGACTTGTAAAAATTTCACAAAAACTCCCTTTAAGGAAGACTATTCTAAATTTTTCTTCAAAATTCCAGATTATTCCCAGTTTTTAGTAATTTAAATAGATACTTACCCGCCTTACCTGGACTCCCGTGCGCGTTCCGCGAACTCGAGTCCCGTTTTGGTGGTGTTATTCGAGGTTTTCACTAAAATTTTGGCCGTAAATTCAGTTTTTCCAGGAAAATTCCCGATTTTTGTTCGGGAATAATTCCACAAACCCCATAGTTAGCTAGCCCGCGCGGAGACGCGTCTTTTGACACCTCGCCCGTGCGCCTAGCCCACATACAACATCTAAAATTCCTGAAATTTTTGCATTTCTATAGTACTACATATCGACGAAAATCTACCTAAGGGATACTTGATTTTGATCAAATCAACATAACTTTGCATCCCGGTGACGCAATTTCAAGCTGTTTTCAGCAAATTAAATCTTTCCCTTGCTCCCTGAAACGTTCCCACTCGGGATAATTGACTATTTCGCGAAAAACACTTTTTCGTTTTTGACTTGTAAAAATTTCACAAAAACTCCCTTTAAGGAAGACTATTCTAAATTTTTCTTCAAAATTCCAGATTATTCCCAGTTTTTAGTAATTTAAATAGATACTTACCCGCCTTACCTGGACTCCCGTGCGCGTTCCGCGAACTCGAGTCCCGTTTTGGTGGTGTTATTCGAGGTTTTCACTAAAATTTTGGCCGTAAATTCAGTTTTTCCAGGAAAATTCCCGATTTTTGTTCGGGAATAATTCCACAAACCCCATAGTTAGCTAGCCCGCGCGGAGACGCGTCTTTTGACACCTCGCCCGTGCGCCTAGCCCACATACAACATCTAAAATTCCTGAAATTTTTGCATTTCTATAGTACTACATATCGACGAAAATCTACCTAAGGGATACTTGATTTTGATCAAATCAACATAACTTTGCATCCCGGTGACGCAATTTCAAGCTGTTTTCAGCAAATTAAATCTTTCCCTTGCTCCCTGAAACGTTCCCACTCGGGATAATTGACTATTTCGCGAAAAACACTTTTTCGTTTTTGACTTGTAAAAATTTCACAAAAACTCCCTTTAAGGAAGACTATTCTAAATTTTTCTTCAAAATTCCAGATTATTCCCAGTTTTTAGTAATTTAAATAGATACTTACCCGCCTTACCTGGACTCCCGTGCGCGTTCCGCGAACTCGAGTCCCGTTTTGGTGGTGTTATTCGAGGTTTTCACTAAAATTTTGGCCGTAAATTCAGTTTTTCCAGGAAAATTCCCGATTTTTGTTCGGGAATAATTCCACAAACCCCATAGTTAGCTAGCCCGCGCGGAGACGCGTCTTTTGACACCTCGCCCGTGCGCCTAGCCCACATACAACATCTAAAATTCCTGAAATTTTTGCATTTCTATAGTACTACATATCGACGAAAATCTACCTAAGGGATACTTGATTTTGATCAAATCAACATAACTTTGCATCCCGGTGACGCAATTTCAAGCTGTTTTCAGCAAATTAAATCTTTCCCTTGCTCCCTGAAACGTTCCCACTCGGGATAATTGACTATTTCGCGAAAAACACTTTTTCGTTTTTGACTTGTAAAAATTTCACAAAAACTCCCTTTAAGGAAGACTATTCTAAATTTTTCTTCAAAATTCCAGATTATTCCCAGTTTTTAGTAATTTAAATAGATACTTACCCGCCTTACCTGGACTCCCGTGCGCGTTCCGCGAACTCGAGTCCCGTTTTGGTGGTGTTATTCGAGGTTTTCACTAAAATTTTGGCCGTAAATTCAGTTTTTCCAGGAAAATTCCCGATTTTTGTTCGGGAATAATTCCACAAACCCCATAGTTAGCTAGCCCGCGCGGAGACGCGTCTTTTGACACCTCGCCCGTGCGCCTAGCCCACATACAACATCTAAAATTCCTGAAATTTTTGCATTTCTATAGTACTACATATCGACGAAAATCTACCTAAGGGATACTTGATTTTGATCAAATCAACATAACTTTGCATCCCGGTGACGCAATTTCAAGCTGTTTTCAGCAAATTAAATCTTTCCCTTGCTCCCTGAAACGTTCCCACTCGGGATAATTGACTATTTCGCGAAAAACACTTTTTCGTTTTTGACTTGTAAAAATTTCACAAAAACTCCCTTTAAGGAAGACTATTCTAAATTTTTCTTCAAAATTCCAGATTATTCCCAGTTTTTAGTAATTTAAATAGATACTTACCCGCCTTACCTGGACTCCCGTGCGCGTTCCGCGAACTCGAGTCCCGTTTTGGTGGTGTTATTCGAGGTTTTCACTAAAATTTTGGCCGTAAATTCAGTTTTTCCAGGAAAATTCCCGATTTTTGTTCGGGAATAATTCCACAAACCCCATAGTTAGCTAGCCCGCGCGGAGACGCGTCTTTTGACACCTCGCCCGTGCGCCTAGCCCACATACAACATCTAAAATTCCTGAAATTTTTGCATTTCTATAGTACTACATATCGACGAAAATCTACCTAAGGGATACTTGATTTTGATCAAATCAACATAACTTTGCATCCCGGTGACGCAATTTCAAGCTGTTTTCAGCAAATTAAATCTTTCCCTTGCTCCCTGAAACGTTCCCACTCGGGATAATTGACTATTTCGCGAAAAACACTTTTTCGTTTTTGACTTGTAAAAATTTCACAAAAACTCCCTTTAAGGAAGACTATTCTAAATTTTTCTTCAAAATTCCAGATTATTCCCAGTTTTTAGTAATTTAAATAGATACTTACCCGCCTTACCTGGACTCCCGTGCGCGTTCCGCGAACTCGAGTCCCGTTTTGGTGGTGTTATTCGAGGTTTTCACTAAAATTTTGGCCGTAAATTCAGTTTTTCCAGGAAAATTCCCGATTTTTGTTCGGGAATAATTCCACAAACCCCATAGTTAGCTAGCCCGCGCGGAGACGCGTCTTTTGACACCTCGCCCGTGCGCCTAGCCCACATACAACATCTAAAATTCCTGAAATTTTTGCATTTCTATAGTACTACATATCGACGAAAATCTACCTAAGGGATACTTGATTTTGATCAAATCAACATAACTTTGCATCCCGGTGACGCAATTTCAAGCTGTTTTCAGCAAATTAAATCTTTCCCTTGCTCCCTGAAACGTTCCCACTCGGGATAATTGACTATTTCGCGAAAAACACTTTTTCGTTTTTGACTTGTAAAAATTTCACAAAAACTCCCTTTAAGGAAGACTATTCTAAATTTTTCTTCAAAATTCCAGATTATTCCCAGTTTTTAGTAATTTAAATAGATACTTACCCGCCTTACCTGGACTCCCGTGCGCGTTCCGCGAACTCGAGTCCCGTTTTGGTGGTGTTATTCGAGGTTTTCACTAAAATTTTGGCCGTAAATTCAGTTTTTCCAGGAAAATTCCCGATTTTTGTTCGGGAATAATTCCACAAACCCCATAGTTAGCTAGCCCGCGCGGAGACGCGTCTTTTGACACCTCGCCCGTGCGCCTAGCCCACATACAACATCTAAAATTCCTGAAATTTTTGCATTTCTATAGTACTACATATCGACGAAAATCTACCTAAGGGATACTTGATTTTGATCAAATCAACATAACTTTGCATCCCGGTGACGCAATTTCAAGCTGTTTTCAGCAAATTAAATCTTTCCCTTGCTCCCTGAAACGTTCCCACTCGGGATAATTGACTATTTCGCGAAAAACACTTTTTCGTTTTTGACTTGTAAAAATTTCACAAAAACTCCCTTTAAGGAAGACTATTCTAAATTTTTCTTCAAAATTCCAGATTATTCCCAGTTTTTAGTAATTTAAATAGATACTTACCCGCCTTACCTGGACTCCCGTGCGCGTTCCGCGAACTCGAGTCCCGTTTTGGTGGTGTTATTCGAGGTTTTCACTAAAATTTTGGCCGTAAATTCAGTTTTTCCAGGAAAATTCCCGATTTTTGTTCGGGAATAATTCCACAAACCCCATAGTTAGCTAGCCCGCGCGGAGACGCGTCTTTTGACACCTCGCCCGTGCGCCTAGCCCACATACAACATCTAAAATTCCTGAAATTTTTGCATTTCTATAGTACTACATATCGACGAAAATCTACCTAAGGGATACTTGATTTTGATCAAATCAACATAACTTTGCATCCCGGTGACGCAATTTCAAGCTGTTTTCAGCAAATTAAATCTTTCCCTTGCTCCCTGAAACGTTCCCACTCGGGATAATTGACTATTTCGCGAAAAACACTTTTTCGTTTTTGACTTGTAAAAATTTCACAAAAACTCCCTTTAAGGAAGACTATTCTAAATTTTTCTTCAAAATTCCAGATTATTCCCAGTTTTTAGTAATTTAAATAGATACTTACCCGCCTTACCTGGACTCCCGTGCGCGTTCCGCGAACTCGAGTCCCGTTTTGGTGGTGTTATTCGAGGTTTTCACTAAAATTTTGGCCGTAAATTCAGTTTTTCCAGGAAAATTCCCGATTTTTGTTCGGGAATAATTCCACAAACCCCATAGTTAGCTAGCCCGCGCGGAGACGCGTCTTTTGACACCTCGCCCGTGCGCCTAGCCCACATACAACATCTAAAATTCCTGAAATTTTTGCATTTCTATAGTACTACATATCGACGAAAATCTACCTAAGGGATACTTGATTTTGATCAAATCAACATAACTTTGCATCCCGGTGACGCAATTTCAAGCTGTTTTCAGCAAATTAAATCTTTCCCTTGCTCCCTGAAACGTTCCCACTCGGGATAATTGACTATTTCGCGAAAAACACTTTTTCGTTTTTGACTTGTAAAAATTTCACAAAAACTCCCTTTAAGGAAGACTATTCTAAATTTTTCTTCAAAATTCCAGATTATTCCCAGTTTTTAGTAATTTAAATAGATACTTACCCGCCTTACCTGGACTCCCGTGCGCGTTCCGCGAACTCGAGTCCCGTTTTGGTGGTGTTATTCGAGGTTTTCACTAAAATTTTGGCCGTAAATTCAGTTTTTCCAGGAAAATTCCCGATTTTTGTTCGGGAATAATTCCACAAACCCCATAGTTAGCTAGCCCGCGCGGAGACGCGTCTTTTGACACCTCGCCCGTGCGCCTAGCCCACATACAACATCTAAAATTCCTGAAATTTTTGCATTTCTATAGTACTACATATCGACGAAAATCTACCTAAGGGATACTTGATTTTGATCAAATCAACATAACTTTGCATCCCGGTGACGCAATTTCAAGCTGTTTTCAGCAAATTAAATCTTTCCCTTGCTCCCTGAAACGTTCCCACTCGGGATAATTGACTATTTCGCGAAAAACACTTTTTCGTTTTTGACTTGTAAAAATTTCACAAAAACTCCCTTTAAGGAAGACTATTCTAAATTTTTCTTCAAAATTCCAGATTATTCCCAGTTTTTAGTAATTTAAATAGATACTTACCCGCCTTACCTGGACTCCCGTGCGCGTTCCGCGAACTCGAGTCCCGTTTTGGTGGTGTTATTCGAGGTTTTCACTAAAATTTTGGCCGTAAATTCAGTTTTTCCAGGAAAATTCCCGATTTTTGTTCGGGAATAATTCCACAAACCCCATAGTTAGCTAGCCCGCGCGGAGACGCGTCTTTTGACACCTCGCCCGTGCGCCTAGCCCACATACAACATCTAAAATTCCTGAAATTTTTGCATTTCTATAGTACTACATATCGACGAAAATCTACCTAAGGGATACTTGATTTTGATCAAATCAACATAACTTTGCATCCCGGTGACGCAATTTCAAGCTGTTTTCAGCAAATTAAATCTTTCCCTTGCTCCCTGAAACGTTCCCACTCGGGATAATTGACTATTTCGCGAAAAACACTTTTTCGTTTTTGACTTGTAAAAATTTCACAAAAACTCCCTTTAAGGAAGACTATTCTAAATTTTTCTTCAAAATTCCAGATTATTCCCAGTTTTTAGTAATTTAAATAGATACTTACCCGCCTTACCTGGACTCCCGTGCGCGTTCCGCGAACTCGAGTCCCGTTTTGGTGGTGTTATTCGAGGTTTTCACTAAAATTTTGGCCGTAAATTCAGTTTTTCCAGGAAAATTCCCGATTTTTGTTCGGGAATAATTCCACAAACCCCATAGTTAGCTAGCCCGCGCGGAGACGCGTCTTTTGACACCTCGCCCGTGCGCCTAGCCCACATACAACATCTAAAATTCCTGAAATTTTTGCATTTCTATAGTACTACATATCGACGAAAATCTACCTAAGGGATACTTGATTTTGATCAAATCAACATAACTTTGCATCCCGGTGACGCAATTTCAAGCTGTTTTCAGCAAATTAAATCTTTCCCTTGCTCCCTGAAACGTTCCCACTCGGGATAATTGACTATTTCGCGAAAAACACTTTTTCGTTTTTGACTTGTAAAAATTTCACAAAAACTCCCTTTAAGGAAGACTATTCTAAATTTTTCTTCAAAATTCCAGATTATTCCCAGTTTTTAGTAATTTAAATAGATACTTACCCGCCTTACCTGGACTCCCGTGCGCGTTCCGCGAACTCGAGTCCCGTTTTGGTGGTGTTATTCGAGGTTTTCACTAAAATTTTGGCCGTAAATTCAGTTTTTCCAGGAAAATTCCCGATTTTTGTTCGGGAATAATTCCACAAACCCCATAGTTAGCTAGCCCGCGCGGAGACGCGTCTTTTGACACCTCGCCCGTGCGCCTAGCCCACATACAACATCTAAAATTCCTGAAATTTTTGCATTTCTATAGTACTACATATCGACGAAAATCTACCTAAGGGATACTTGATTTTGATCAAATCAACATAACTTTGCATCCCGGTGACGCAATTTCAAGCTGTTTTCAGCAAATTAAATCTTTCCCTTGCTCCCTGAAACGTTCCCACTCGGGATAATTGACTATTTCGCGAAAAACACTTTTTCGTTTTTGACTTGTAAAAATTTCACAAAAACTCCCTTTAAGGAAGACTATTCTAAATTTTTCTTCAAAATTCCAGATTATTCCCAGTTTTTAGTAATTTAAATAGATACTTACCCGCCTTACCTGGACTCCCGTGCGCGTTCCGCGAACTCGAGTCCCGTTTTGGTGGTGTTATTCGAGGTTTTCACTAAAATTTTGGCCGTAAATTCAGTTTTTCCAGGAAAATTCCCGATTTTTGTTCGGGAATAATTCCACAAACCCCATAGTTAGCTAGCCCGCGCGGAGACGCGTCTTTTGACACCTCGCCCGTGCGCCTAGCCCACATACAACATCTAAAATTCCTGAAATTTTTGCATTTCTATAGTACTACATATCGACGAAAATCTACCTAAGGGATACTTGATTTTGATCAAATCAACATAACTTTGCATCCCGGTGACGCAATTTCAAGCTGTTTTCAGCAAATTAAATCTTTCCCTTGCTCCCTGAAACGTTCCCACTCGGGATAATTGACTATTTCGCGAAAAACACTTTTTCGTTTTTGACTTGTAAAAATTTCACAAAAACTCCCTTTAAGGAAGACTATTCTAAATTTTTCTTCAAAATTCCAGATTATTCCCAGTTTTTAGTAATTTAAATAGATACTTACCCGCCTTACCTGGACTCCCGTGCGCGTTCCGCGAACTCGAGTCCCGTTTTGGTGGTGTTATTCGAGGTTTTCACTAAAATTTTGGCCGTAAATTCAGTTTTTCCAGGAAAATTCCCGATTTTTGTTCGGGAATAATTCCACAAACCCCATAGTTAGCTAGCCCGCGCGGAGACGCGTCTTTTGACACCTCGCCCGTGCGCCTAGCCCACATACAACATCTAAAATTCCTGAAATTTTTGCATTTCTATAGTACTACATATCGACGAAAATCTACCTAAGGGATACTTGATTTTGATCAAATCAACATAACTTTGCATCCCGGTGACGCAATTTCAAGCTGTTTTCAGCAAATTAAATCTTTCCCTTGCTCCCTGAAACGTTCCCACTCGGGATAATTGACTATTTCGCGAAAAACACTTTTTCGTTTTTGACTTGTAAAAATTTCACAAAAACTCCCTTTAAGGAAGACTATTCTAAATTTTTCTTCAAAATTCCAGATTATTCCCAGTTTTTAGTAATTTAAATAGATACTTACCCGCCTTACCTGGACTCCCGTGCGCGTTCCGCGAACTCGAGTCCCGTTTTGGTGGTGTTATTCGAGGTTTTCACTAAAATTTTGGCCGTAAATTCAGTTTTTCCAGGAAAATTCCCGATTTTTGTTCGGGAATAATTCCACAAACCCCATAGTTAGCTAGCCCGCGCGGAGACGCGTCTTTTGACACCTCGCCCGTGCGCCTAGCCCACATACAACATCTAAAATTCCTGAAATTTTTGCATTTCTATAGTACTACATATCGACGAAAATCTACCTAAGGGATACTTGATTTTGATCAAATCAACATAACTTTGCATCCCGGTGACGCAATTTCAAGCTGTTTTCAGCAAATTAAATCTTTCCCTTGCTCCCTGAAACGTTCCCACTCGGGATAATTGACTATTTCGCGAAAAACACTTTTTCGTTTTTGACTTGTAAAAATTTCACAAAAACTCCCTTTAAGGAAGACTATTCTAAATTTTTCTTCAAAATTCCAGATTATTCCCAGTTTTTAGTAATTTAAATAGATACTTACCCGCCTTACCTGGACTCCCGTGCGCGTTCCGCGAACTCGAGTCCCGTTTTGGTGGTGTTATTCGAGGTTTTCACTAAAATTTTGGCCGTAAATTCAGTTTTTCCAGGAAAATTCCCGATTTTTGTTCGGGAATAATTCCACAAACCCCATAGTTAGCTAGCCCGCGCGGAGACGCGTCTTTTGACACCTCGCCCGTGCGCCTAGCCCACATACAACATCTAAAATTCCTGAAATTTTTGCATTTCTATAGTACTACATATCGACGAAAATCTACCTAAGGGATACTTGATTTTGATCAAATCAACATAACTTTGCATCCCGGTGACGCAATTTCAAGCTGTTTTCAGCAAATTAAATCTTTCCCTTGCTCCCTGAAACGTTCCCACTCGGGATAATTGACTATTTCGCGAAAAACACTTTTTCGTTTTTGACTTGTAAAAATTTCACAAAAACTCCCTTTAAGGAAGACTATTCTAAATTTTTCTTCAAAATTCCAGATTATTCCCAGTTTTTAGTAATTTAAATAGATACTTACCCGCCTTACCTGGACTCCCGTGCGCGTTCCGCGAACTCGAGTCCCGTTTTGGTGGTGTTATTCGAGGTTTTCACTAAAATTTTGGCCGTAAATTCAGTTTTTCCAGGAAAATTCCCGATTTTTGTTCGGGAATAATTCCACAAACCCCATAGTTAGCTAGCCCGCGCGGAGACGCGTCTTTTGACACCTCGCCCGTGCGCCTAGCCCACATACAACATCTAAAATTCCTGAAATTTTTGCATTTCTATAGTACTACATATCGACGAAAATCTACCTAAGGGATACTTGATTTTGATCAAATCAACATAACTTTGCATCCCGGTGACGCAATTTCAAGCTGTTTTCAGCAAATTAAATCTTTCCCTTGCTCCCTGAAACGTTCCCACTCGGGATAATTGACTATTTCGCGAAAAACACTTTTTCGTTTTTGACTTGTAAAAATTTCACAAAAACTCCCTTTAAGGAAGACTATTCTAAATTTTTCTTCAAAATTCCAGATTATTCCCAGTTTTTAGTAATTTAAATAGATACTTACCCGCCTTACCTGGACTCCCGTGCGCGTTCCGCGAACTCGAGTCCCGTTTTGGTGGTGTTATTCGAGGTTTTCACTAAAATTTTGGCCGTAAATTCAGTTTTTCCAGGAAAATTCCCGATTTTTGTTCGGGAATAATTCCACAAACCCCATAGTTAGCTAGCCCGCGCGGAGACGCGTCTTTTGACACCTCGCACGTGCGCCTAGCCCGCAAAAAATTTGCCCACCCACCCGCCCTCTGGTCTATAGGAAGGTAGACGTGGGGTTTTCGGCAAAAAATTTTTTGTGCGATTTAGTTTCCCTTTTGTAATTAGATTGTTTTCATAATAGTTAGCACCTTCTAAGGAGTTTTAGTGTAATTTTAGTATAATTTTAATAACTTTAATTTAATTGACCGACTCCTGTTTACAGGGCTCGTCTTATTTATAAGTTTTACTTGTTGCTGATCCCCCCTTTACAGGGATACAGCAATATTTAATATTGTAATTTATTGAATTTTATCATTTAAATTATCTTGATTTATTTTAATTGTATTTTAATTTTAATTCTGCATTTTTAATCTTATCGATTTTAACCGTCCTGACTATTATTTTATAATTATAATTATTTATTAAATTATTCGTTTTGTCTTGATTACTATTTTTTATTATTGACTGCATCCCCCCTTTACAGGGATACAGCAATATCGCCAGTGCCCTCTGACCGGAGCTTCATATGAATTTAACCTTCACAAAGGCCACTGCAATGTTCCGCACTCCGGCCAAGAAAGCCGCATGCTCGCCAGGCTCCAGTGACTCACCGCGTTCAACAGTGGAGGTCAGACCCTCGCTTCCCAGTGTGAGGCGAAGCATTGGGGAGTGGGAGGCCGGGAGATCTGAGCCGCAGGCCAATTCCCTGGCCATACCAAAGCGCGTCACCACATTGAATGTGCCAAAAAATCCGGAGGCCGAGGAAACCAGACCGGAGTCGAGGTACCCCAGTCTCACAGCGGAGGCGAGAGCTTGCCTAAATAAAGCTAAGCTTCATTTGGGCAACTCTCGAAACCTCAAAACCGAAATAAAGACTGGGGTCCTCGACGCGATAAACCGGCTCTACGAACTGGTGAAAGAGTCAGAGCGGAGCAGGACTCCTACCGTGCCAGCACCTGTGGTCGCCCCTGCAGTCGCGCCTGCAGTGGTGCGAGCAGTCACACCGGAGCCCGCGCCTCTTAACCCGTCCACGTCTACGGAACCACCGACAGAGCTCATGAAGCAGCTGATGGCGAACCTCCAACAGCACAACCAGGCGTTGGAGGAATGCCAACAGCACACACGGGCTCTGTCGGAGCAACTCCAGCTGGCCCCTCGCTATGTCGCAGGCCAAGGCCCATCATTCGCGGAGATCGCCGCCGGCCCGAAGCAGAACATCCGGGAACCTCTTCACTCGGTTATTGTATCATCTGTGAATGATCAGGACACCGGTGAAGAGGTTCTTGAGAAGCTCAGGACGGCGGTCGATGCCAGAAATGAGGGCACAAGGGTAGAGCGCCTGCGCAAAGCGAGGGACCAGAAGGTAGTTGTCGGGTTTAAGACCAAGGAGGAGATGGCGAGGGTCGCTGAGAGGATTCGGAGGACAGGCAATCTTGTGGTAGAAGAGGTCAAGAACAAGGACCCTCTTGTCATCATCAGGGACGTCCTCTCCTGCCACACGGATGCCGAGATCCTCCAGTCCTTGCAGCGGCAGAACACCCACCTGGTCGGGGACATTCCTGCGGATGATGTGAGGTTGGGGGTGAAGTACCGTAGAAGGACGAGGAACCCCCACATGTGCCACGTCGTCCTGCAGGTGTCCCCCACTGTGTGGCAGAGGCTGACGACGGCGGGTCGTGTGCACATCGACCTGCAGCGAGTGCGAGTGCTGGATCAGTCGCCACTGGTGCAGTGCACTCGCTGTCTGTGTTTTGGCCACAGCCGGAAATTGTGCACGCAGCCCGCCGACCTCTGCATCCACTGCGGCGACCCCCACCTGCGGGCTGACTGTCCATCACGCATGGCAGCGGAGGCGCCGCGTTGCCACAACTGCCTGTCAGCCAAGCTGGAAAAGGCCGACCACAACGCCTTCGACGAAGAGTGCCCAGTGCGCAGCAAGTGGGACGCACTGGCGCGCCTGTCGGTGGCGTATTGCTGAGGTGGAGTCGGGGCTCTTTAGAAATGGAAACCACAGCGGTGGTAGTTTTGTTTTTCACAAGTTGGAAGTAGCAAATTGGAGCCAACTTTATGTGAAATTGGCCCAATTGAAAGCTGGTTTTAAAAGCAAATCTACCTTACCGTTGTGGTCCGACGAGCACGTTAAGGACAAAATAATGGTGCAAAGAGCAGCTGCGAGTTCGCCAGAATGGTCTGAAAAGGAAAATAATAACATTGGGATAATGAATAGAAAATCAATTTTTAAAAATTATATTATAAGAAATAAAAGTAAGTTTTTAGTACTAGGAATATTATGTGTATTGAATATATTGAGTATATTATAATAGCATAGGTATATAATAGATTACATTTTAAATAGAAATTAATATAATTGAATTATGCCAATATTATTGTTTTTATTATTTATTATTATTATTATTGTTTTAATTTATGATATAGTGAAAAATAGTGAAGAAACAGAAAAATAAGACAGATATAGGAAAATTTAAAATATAAGATTTTAAAACCACGTTCACAAAAACATAAAAAGGTATAGCAGACAAAGAGAGGCGAAAACTGCTTCCAGGAACCCCCTACTTTGAACTACGGGACTGGACAAACATAGTTATTAGAAGACAGACAATGAACCCATTGGAATAACAAGGGCTCTGATCATGTCAGAGGGACACTGAGCAAGGGCAGGAGTGGGTTTTAGCCGGTAAGAGTCCGGCACTGCCCAGACTGGTTCACAAGTGAGGCAGTCTGGGCGTCCATGAGGATTTCCCACTCCTGCCAAAACAAAAAAAAAAAAAAAAAAAAAAAAAAAAAAAACCTAACCTAACCTAACCTAACCTAACCTAACCTAACCTAACCGAGTTCCCCCCCAGCCCTCGCGGTGGTCGGATCGTTTTTAGAGTCGCTCCTCGCTTAAAAATTCGAAAAAGTGGTAAAAAGTGCTCGGATTTTAAAAAATCAAGTGTCGGTGTGTAGAGGACAGTTGCCCCTACACGCCCAAGTTAAAACTCAAACTGGATTGCAGTGCTGTGCAGTGCAAAAACTGAAAAACCCTCTTTTTAGAGGTTACGTTTTATGTAATTGGACTACTTCACGCATTTACCACGGAACAAGATCGATGACCTTATGTTTTTATTTTGGAAAACATAGCGGAGCAGCTTCACCTGGTTTCCTGCCTACTCAGAAAACGCCCTGATTCAGAACTCTCCAAGATATTCAGGAAAAACAAAAAAGCACGTGCTCTGAAAAACCTCAAGGAGACACGTCAGCTGCCTGAAACTTTGCAGTTCGCAAGAGGCCCCTGGGAGAGAACAAATTTTGCAAGTACACGAATTTTATCATTTGTACCCGCAGCTCTATGACAGTTAGAAAATTGAAACTTTGGCTAGCCATAACTTCTGAAATAACGAAAATTTCGAAAATCTTCAACTGCTATCTTTTGCGCGCTCATCAGTAGAAGACATATTGAAAAATCTAGATTTTTAGCGTTTTTAGATTTAACGTAGTACTTAATTAAAAAACTGTTAAAATTACATTTATACAAATTTCGACTGAAAAAATCCTGAAACCTTAAAATTATATAGTTGTATCAAATAGCGTACTATTTATTGAATATTTAGACATTTTTTCCAAAATTTTTTGATTAGCGGTTCCAAAGTTATTGAATTTTTAGCTATTTTTTAATATTAAATGTAAATAAATAGAAATAATCTAATTTTAATGATAGAATTGACTTTTATATGTATATTGTGAATAGTTTAAGCCCAAAGACGCGCCCAATAACTTCAAAGCCCACGGAAATAGCTTTTTTCAGCCATCTTGGTTTTATTGGTTAAATTTTTAATTGTAAATATCTCCAAAGTTATTGTGCGTAGAAGACCCGGATTTGTTCAATCTTGAGCGGGACACTCATTAGAACATTTCAAAATTATTTTCAGGCGTTTTTCAGGACTGAAAATTTTCAGCGCTGAAAATAATTTTAATTTGTAAGCAGGGTCGAGGCAAGACCCACATTCGAAACCGCAACTCTCTCCGACAAACGGTCACGGAGTTAGAGGCACTTAAAGTTGGCATTTGACAGTTGGGCGGCCATCTTGGAAAACTTTGACCCAACGTAGCTCCGGACTCAGTGGTCGTAGAGAGTTGCAGTTCAAACATTGTTGGTTCAGGAGGGCGCAAGCTATCGTGTTCTATAGGTTTCAGGCAATTTCAGGCTGAAAATTTTCAGGAATCTGGAAGTCACTTTGCATGCGGCAGCGAGTCGGGCCAAGCCGAAAGAGTCCAAACTCGGGTGTTCTGCGACCAGCCAAAGCGGAGATATCACCTGTCAAAGACAAACTTTGACAGCTGCACCGCCATCTTGGCTAAACTTTAAATACCCATATCTCCGCAACGGAAGGTCGTAGAGCAACGGGATTTGCTTTACTGGGATTGGCTAACGCTTGTTTTTGGGGTGGACTGGCTTTCAGGCGTTTTCAGAAGAAAAAAATTTTTCAGCCTGAAAAGCTTCTCATTGCGTGGATCTCGTCGAGCTCGGTAAGATAAGCCCAAGCACGGGGAAATTCGGTCTGCTGGTTGCGGAGCTTTCGGGTTTTAACCACTTTCTGGCCGCCATCTTGGATTGTAACCAGAATTTTTGAACTCTGATTGCTCCGGAACCCTTAGAGCTAGGTACCCCGTGTTTGGTGTTGTTGAGTCTGGCTTGACGAGCTCTATCCATTGACGGTATCGAGCGGACTCTACATAGAGCCACTCTACCAAAAAATTAAATAATTTATATTTTAACTCGTAAATTGAACGAAGGCCTAAGTGGAGCTTTAAATAACTGCCCGAGACCCTGCAGCCCTGGGTAGAGTCCTAGTAGACGGCCTTTAAGAAAAATTTTTGCTGTTACTCTACCATAGTTTTTAAGTCTTGTGCGGTTTTGTTCACAATTTTGCTTTTTATTTTATCTTATCGTCCCTATTGACGCTCTTAATTTTAATATTGACGCATACCTTCCGACATGTTCGGCTTTAGGACACCCATGAAGGCGACCAATGACGAAAAGTCACCGTCAAAACCGGAGGCAATTGCCCCCCCTAATGTAAGACGCAGCATAGGTGAGTGGGAAGCCACAAACACCAGCCCAACTCCCTCAACAACGACCAAGACGTCGCAGGCCGGCCCTGCGAAAGTTGTGACAAAGCCTGCTTTGACGCAGCCGACCGCGAACACAGTGAGGAAGTCAATTGAAGCGCACTCACCGCCAACTAAGGTCAAATATGCAGACCGAACAGCGGAGGCCAAAGCCTGCCTAACAAAGGCAAAGCTTCACTTAAACAGCTCTAGAAACACCAAGACAGAGATTAAAACCGCCATCTCTGAAGCCACAGAACGACTTTACCAATTGGTAAAGGAAGTAGAGGCGGAGCTTAAAGTGGCAAAGCTACGAATGACGAAGGCTGGGCCGGTAGTGACAGACCTAAAAGCACCAGCTGCAGAATTAACTTCCCCTGAACAAACAGAGACCTGTAAAATACTGCTAACAATGCAACACCACACAAAGCTCCTAGCTGAAAATAATAGGAAAATAGATGAGCTAAAGGAGAAGATAGACCACCACAACGAATTCTTGGAGAAGAATACCTATGCGAGTGTGGCCGCAGCTCAGCCTTTGAACTCACTGCCAAGACGCAGCACGCTACATTCTGTCGTGGTCACGTCCAAGGACGAAACTAAAACAGGTGACGAAGTCCTTAATAGGATAAGGGAGACGATAAATGCTAAAGAGGGATGGATAAAGGTGGAAAAGGTAAGAAAAGCCAAAGACAGAAAAGTAATAATAGGCCTGGAAACTGAAGAAGAAAGAGCGAGAATAAAGACCCGGCTTCAAAAAGAAGGAGTTGACCTCACTGTCGAGGAAGTCAAAAACAAAGACCCGCTTCTGATTCTGAAGAACGTCCTTGTCGTGAATACCGACGAGGACGTTATAAGAGCACTGAGGAATCAGAACAAGGGTGTTTTTGACGGCCTCGACAGTGGAGAAAACAGGTTGGAAGTAAAGTTTAGAAGAAGAACGCGAAACCCCCATATTGGTCACGTCATCATTAGTGTCTCGCCCACTATCTGGCGACGGGCAATAGAGATCGGGACCGTACATATCGACCTCCAACGCGTTAGGATCGAGGATCAGTCCCCGTTGGTCCAATGCACTCGCTGCCTCGGCTTCGGGCACGGTAAGCGGTTCTGTAAAGAGCCCGCGGACTTATGCAGCCACTGCGGCGGTCCTCACATGAGACCAGAGTGCCCAGATTGGCTTTCAGGCTCACCACCCGCTTGCCGAAACTGCGCGAAGTCGAAGGTAGAGCACGGCACCCAACACAACGCGTTCAGCCACGATTGCCCTGTACGGAAGAAATGGGATGACGTGGCCAGGTCAACTGTAGCATATTGCTAAGGGCACCCCAATGCAAAATACCTCCTATGGAGTATTGCAGGCTAACCTCCAACGAAAGAAGCTAGCTACCAACGAGCTTCTAATAGAGGCTTCGAAGCGCGGAATAGCGGTGGCGCTCCTACAGGAACCGTACGTGGCCGGAGCAAAAGTCATGAGGAGTCACAGGGGCGTTAGAATCTTCCAGAACACAGGTACAGGAGACGGGACTGTCAAAGCGGCAATAGCTGTCTTTAATAGTGACTTTACAGTCAAGCAGTACCCAAAACTCACCACGAATAACATCTCAGTGGTGGGAATCCAGACCAGTGCCTGGGAGATCACGCTTGTCTCCTTCTACTTTGAGCCAGACCAGCCTATCGAGCCCTACCTAGAACATCTGAGACGAATAGGGCTTGCAGTCGGCTCCAAGAGACTGATTGTCGGAGGGGACGCCAATGCAAAGAGCATATGGTGGGGCAGCCCAGCGGTCGACCTTAGGGGGGACGAGATGGCTGGAACTCTCGGTGAGCTTAACCTGAACATATTAAACCGAGGGGAAATTCCGACCTTCGACACTATCCGCGGTGGGAAACGGTACAGCAGTCACGTGGACATTACAGCCTGTTCCAATGACTTATTGGATTTCATAGACGACTGGAGGGTTGACGAAGGTCTCACGAGCTCGGATCACAACGGCATTATGTTTAGAATCCTCTTGAAAAAATCAAAAGGCGTTAAAATCGAGAGAACGACCAGGAAATACAGGACTAAAAAAGCGAATTGGGCCAAGTTTCATGAGAAGCTTGGCAAATTTAAAATAGACTACAAATTTACAGCTGCTGAAATAGAAAAAATTAAAGGCAAAGAGCAAATAGACACTATGACAGACAACCTCACAAAAGCAATAGAAGAAACATGCAAACAAACCATACCTACCAGAAAAGTCCAAGAGGAATTCACCTTGCCGTGGTGGTCCGAGAGACTCGCTGAGATGAAGAAGGCCGTCGCAACCAGGAAGCGCAGGATCCGCTGTGCCGCCCAAATCCGGAAGTCGAAGGTCATAGAAGAGTACCTGAAACAGAAAGAAGAGTATGAGATGGAATCGGCCAAAGCTCAGACCGAGAGTTGGAAGGGGTTTTGTGAGAAACAGGATAGGGAGGGGGTCTGGGAGGGAATATATAGGGTAATAGGCAGGACGCAGCGTAGGGAGGAGGACCTGCCATTGGAAGGGAACGGTGACGTGCTGGATGCTAGGGGCTCCGTAAAGTTACTAGCTGAAACTTTTTATCCGGAAGACCTCATAGAATGTGACAATGCTTACCACCGGTCCATTCGAATTAAAGCAGAAAGCATAAACTCTGGCGAACAAGATGATTCTTGCGACCCACCGTTTACGGCGGCGGAACTAAAAAATTCGATGGAGTCCTTCAACCCAAAGAAGGCACCGGGTTCCGATGGTTTTACCGCCGACATCTGTTGCCATGCCGTGGGTAATGACCCGGAATTATTTTTAAGGTTCCTAAATAAGTGCCTAGAATACTATCACTTCCCCACGTCCTGGAAGGAGGCAACAGTTGTGATATTGAGAAAGCCGGGGAAAACGAACTACTCCACCCCGAAATCATATAGGCCGATTGGACTATTGCCTATATTAGGGAAGGTATTCGAGAAAATGCTGGTGGCCCGCCTTAAGTTCCACCTTTTACCAGAGATGAGTACTCGCCAGTACGGTTTCATGCCACAAAGGAGCACCGAGGACTCCCTCTATGCCCTCATGCAGCATGTCTATAGCAAACTAAAGGAAAAAAGAATAGTTACGCTCGTATCGCTGGACATAGAGGGAGCCTTTGATAGTGCCTGGTGGCCAATGATAAGAGTCCGTCTGGCAGAGGAGAAGTGTCCAACCAACCTTAGGCGGGTCATAGACAGCTACCTCAGCAATCGAAAAGTGACAGTCAGGTACGGTGGGGAAGAATACAGCAAGGACACAAACAAGGGCTGTGTTCAGGGCTCAATTGGAGGCCCAATATTGTGGAACCTAGTCCTAGACCCCCTCCTAAAGGCAGTAGTGAACAGGGGAAACTACATCCAGGCGTTTGCGGACGATGTTCTCCTAGTATTCGACGGAGAAACCGCACTAGAGGTAGAGGAATGTGCCAATGCCGCTCTCAACCATGTTCTGGCGTGGGGTGTCGAGAACAAGCTCAAATTCGCACCACACAAAACAACCGCCATGGTGATTACCAGGAAATTAAAGTACGACACACCACGCTTGAGGATGGGGGGGATCGACATTGGCATATCAAAAGAAATGAAGCTTCTGGGTGTAACCATCGATCAAAAATTGACCTTCAACACCCACGTCTCACATGTTTGCAGGAAGGCAATTGCGATCTACAAACAGCTGTGTAGAGCCGCAAAGGTCAGTTGGGGGCTTCACCCAGAGGTCATTCGGGTGATATATGTGGCGACCGTAGAACCCATAATACTTTACGCAGCTAGCGTCTGGGCACCGGCTGCTAAAAAGTTGGGCATTATAAAGCAGCTTGGGACTGTTCAGCGTGGAATCGCTCAAAAAATGTGCAGGGCATATCGCACGGTCTCCCTGAACTCAGCACTTGTGCTGTCAGGAATGCTCCCCCTCGATCTCCGAGTCCGTGAGGCAGCATCACTCTATGAAGCCAAAAAGGGGGTGCCCCTGACATCACTGGGGGACAGGGAGGTCGAGCGCATGGCTGCTGCAATCGAGGATCCCCACCCCGCGGCACGTGACATCCTGCAATTCAACAGCCTGGTGAACCAAGAACAACTGGACAACTACTGCAATTTCGACGTCCGCATCTTTACGGACGGGAGCAAAATTGGAGGAGGGGTTGGTGCTTCACTGTCCATATGGAATGGTGAGGCTGAGACCAGAGCCCTCAAACTTGCTCTATCCAATTATTGCACCGTTTACCAGGCTGAACTCCTAGCAATAGCAAGGGCAACTAGGGAGATAACTAGGCTCAACAAAACTTCCTTTGGAGTTTTCAGCGACTCAATGGCAGCTCTTCAAACAATTACAAATCCTGGATCGCACCACCCTCTTGCTGTCGAAGCTAGGGATAATATTAGATCAGCATCCCTCCAAAACAAGTTAGTAAACTTGTTCTGGATCAAGGCTCATGTAGGACTATCGGGGAATGAAAGAGCTGACCAATTAGCAAAAGAGGCCGCTGAGAACTCCAAACGAAAACCTGACTACGATCGGTGTCCGATCTCATTCATCAGGCGGAGCCTACGTATGGCGACGCTTGATGAGTGGAATCGCAGGTACGACACCAGTGACACCGCATCTGTAACCAAGTTATTCTTCCCGGATGTGCGGCTAGCTTATGGTGTAATTCGCAGGTTAGGAACAAGCAGTCTGAACACTCAATTGATGACGGGGCACGGCGGTTTCTCTGAGTACTTGTACCGCTTCAAGTGCAAGGAGAGTCCATCGTGCATTTGCGACCCGAATGCAAGCGAAACGGTCCCGCATTTGCTATTCGACTGTCCTCAATTCGCGAAACATCGCTTCAACGTCGAAAATACACTGGGCACGAAAATAACACCGACAAATGTGAAAGACATAGTAAAAAGTAAAAATGTTGAAATATTTTTAGACTATTGTAAATATATTGTAAAAAATGTAATAGATCGTAACAAAACCGCATAAGCAAATATGCTGTCATAGTATAATGTATTATATTAAGGACTAGCATAGTATGAAAAAACCGCAAAATATCTTTAGATAAAATAGGAAATATTCGCAATATGTAAAATTAGAAATAAGCTTTACAATAAATAAAATAGTTGTAGTTGTAGTAGTTGAATAAAATAGTTTATAATAAGATATTGTATAAATAAGTGTGAGTAACATTAAAAACTATTCCCCTTTCTCTGTAAGATTATCAAAATATAAGAAACTGTAAATTATACATAGTATAATAATAGATAATAAACAAAGATAAAAATGTAATAAAATATAAGTTTAGATTAAGTGTAATGTAAAAGGAAATTTATTAAAAGCTGTCTCCCTATTCTTTCCCTGTATACCCAAAAAGGAATAAATAAATAAAGTTTATTAAAGATATGTAGTCAGATAGAAGTTGATAGCTGGGAATCCCACCCAGAAAAGATACAAATGAGGATGAATGCAAGAAAGACCAAGTATGAGGAATGAAATTACGAGAGGCATAAATGCGAGAACTGGAATGAACGTAGAGCAGACTGGCATAGGCTCCGATTATGTTGGAGGTAGAAGTAAAAAAAAAAAAAAAAAAAAAAAAAAAAAACCTAACCTAACCTAACCTAACCGAAGTTTGGGTAGAATGAAAGACTACCGCGGCGCTAGAATATACCAACATACCGGCAATGGAGATGGCGTCATCAAGGCCGCAATCGCGGTCTTTGATGGTGATATAGACGTTGTGCAGTGTCCGGACCTCACCACGCCCAACATCACAGTGGTGAAGATGAAGACAAGCGCCTGGGAGGTCGCGGTGGTCTCATTCTACCTCGAACCGGAACCAACACCGATAGGGCCATACCTGGAGCACCTTACTAAGGTACAGAGAAGTTTCGGCCAGAGAATCATCTTGGGTGGAGATGCAAATGCCAAAAGCTCTTGGTGGGGTAGCTGCAAAATCGATCGAAGAGGGATCGAAATGGCCGGCGCCCTAGAGGAGATGGGATTGCAGGTGCTCAACATAGGCGACACACCAACGTTCCACACTGTGAGAGGAACCTCACTGTACACCAGCTTTGTGGACATCACGGCATGTACGGCGGATCTGCTCGACCTGGTCGAGGACTGGAGAGTGGACGAAAGCATGACGAGTTCAGACCACAACACCATTCTCTTCAAAATTAAATTGAAGAGGGCGAAAGGACTAGACGTAAGCAGAACAACCAGAATATTCAACAGTAAAAAAGCAAAATGGGACCAATTTCGTGAGAAATTGGGCCAGTTGCTAGATGACAAAAAAATAAAGAAAACTGAAATCGATGAAATTAATAACAAAACAGAATTAGAAATTAAAATAGAATCATATAATAACGCAATAGTAGAAGCATGCAATACAAACATACCAAAATTAAATTCAAAAAACAAAATTAAATTACCTTGGTGGAGTGATGAGCTCGCCGTGATGAAAAAGGAGGTCGCCACTAGGAAGCGCAGAATCCGTTGTGCAGCGCCGATCCGGAGGTTAAAAGTGGTCGGGGAGTACCTGCAAAGTAAAGAAAAATATGAGCAAGCGGAAAGAGCAGCCCAAACAGAAAGCTGGAAAAGCTTCTGTGAAAAACAGGATAAAGAGGGACTCTGGGAGGGTATCTACAGGGTAATAGGTAGGACCACCAAAAGACAGGAGGATCTGCCCCTGACCAAGGAAGGTAGAACATTGAACCACCTAGAATCTGCTACATTGCTGGCAGAAACATTCTACCCCGAGGACAAGAGGGAAGATGACAACGAGGAACATAGACGTATTAGGACGCTAGCCGAAAAAGTAAATGAGATAGGTCATGATGAAGAACATGACCCTCAGTTTACTCAAGAAGAGCTGAGCGTAGCCATACGCAGCTTCAACCCCAAAAAAGCCCCCGGGGCAGATGGCCTCACGGCCGATATTTGCCAGCAAGCAATTAGTCGCGATCCGGGGCTCTTCCTATCACTGGCAAACAAATGCCTAGAGCTGGGCTACTTCCCGAGGATCTGGAAGGAAGCGACGATAGTCATCCTGCGGAAACCCGGGAAGGAGAGCTATACGGCTCCTAAATCATACAGGCCAATAGGACTGTTGCCAGTGATGGGAAAAGTCCTGGAAAAAATGCTGATAGGGAGGGTTAAATGGCACATCATACCCGGACTCAGTACCCGCCAGTATGGGTTTATGCCACAGAAAAGCACCGAAGACTCCCTCTATGACCTGCTAGAACTCATTCGCAAAAAATTAAATGAGAAGAAACTAATCGTTATGATATCGCTAGACATAGAGGGAGCCTTTGACAGTGCATGGTGGCCGGCAATAAAAACCGGGCTGGCGAAAACGGGATGTCCGGTAAATATCAGACTTATGATGGACAGCTACCTGGAACACAGGAAGGTCAGGGTGAGATACGCGGGCCAGGAGGTCACCAGGGCAACTAACAAAGGCTGTGTCCAAGGATCGATAGGAGGCCCGATTCTTTGGAATCTCCTACTTGACCCCCTATTGAAAGGCCTGTTACAAAGGGGAGACTACTGCCAAGCCTTCGCCGACGATGTAGTTTTGGTATTCGATGGGGACTCGGCTATGGAAGTCCAGCGACGTGCCAATGACGCTCTCGAGTATGTTCATCAGTGGGGAGTCAGAAATAAGTTAAGATTCGCACCGCAAAAGACGAACGCAATGGTCATTACGCGGAAACTTAAGCATGACACCCCACTGTTGAGCATGGGCGGGGTCGGCATTGGTATGTCGCGGGAAATCAAAGTCCTGGGACTGACCATCGATGACAAGCTGACGTTTAATGCCCATGCATCTAATGTATGCAAGAAGGCATTAAACCTATACAAGCAGTTGTCGAGGGCAGCCAGGGTCGGCTGGGGACTTAATCCGGACGTCATACGCACCATCTATACGGCAGTGGTCGAACCGACCATCATGTACGCAGCAAGCGCGTGGGCACCAGCCACTAAAAAGCTGATGGTGCGCAAGCAATTGAACGCAGTCCAAAGGGGATTTGCACAGAAACTGTGTAAATCCTACCGCACAGTCTCCCTGAACTCGGCACTGGTGCTGGCTGGGATACTACCCCTTGACCTCCGCATACAAGAGGCAGCAGCCCTGTATGAGGCAAGGAGAGGGGTACTTCGGCCAACACTAGGAGATAAGGAGATCGAGCGACGCACCGCGTTCGATAAAATTCCCCACCCAGCCAAACATATAAGCCTGCAGTTCATATGCCTGGCTGACCAGGAACAACACAATAACCACTGCACTCAAGCAGTGCGGATATACACGGACGGCAGTAAGATCGAGGGCAAGGTTGGAGCATCATTGTCTCATTGGAGCAATGATGCTGAAACCAAAACCCAAAAACTCAAGCTGTCGTCCCACTGTACCGTCTTCCAGGCGGAACTGCTGGCTATATGCAAGGCTACGAGGGACATATTGCGCAGTCCAAACCAAAGCTTTGGTATCTATAGCGACTCCATATCATCGTTGGAGGCGGTCACCAACCATCGCTCTCTCCACCCCCTCGCAGTAGAAGCCCGGGAAAACCTGCGCCAGTGCAGGGATCGATCCAAAAAAGTCGAACTATTTTGGATCAAGGCCCATGCGGGACTGGAGGGTAATGAGAGAGCAGACCAGCTGGCTAAGGACGCCGCCCTCACCATGAAAACAAGGCCGGATTATGATCAATGCCCGATTTCATTCGTCAAGCGGCAGATCCGTGCGGACACGCTTGACGAATGGAACCGGAGATACCGATCTGAGGACACAGCCGGCGTTACCAAAGCATTTTTTCCAGATGCCATCCAAGCGTATAGGCAGCTAAAATCGCTGAAACTGACTGGAATACTAACCCAGGTATTGACGGGGCACGGTGGGTTCTCCGAATACCTGAACAGGTTCAGGTGTAAGGAGAGCCCATCGTGCATATGCGACCCTGACAAAGACGAGACTGTTATTCACATTTTAACCGACTGCCCCGCTTACGGTCTAGAGAGATACGAAGTCGAACAGGAGCTAGGTATGGAGATAAAAGCGGCGAACTTTAATATGCTTTTGACTAGTAAGAATACCAGAGATCGATTTATAGGGTTTTGCATAAAAATAGCAACCAAAACAATAACTAGGAATAAGTAAACGAAACAATGCTTAGGATTCATATTGTAATGAGAATATGTAACAGTAGCAAACATCAAATCGTTGAACATGTCCGAAAGGTTACGACCCATAAACTAGGATAGAATATAATATAAGCAACTTAGAGTTAAGGCGTATTTATTATAGATATAAGGATGTACAAAATGTAAATGTCTGTATAGTCGTAAGGATAGTTTTAAGGTAAGAGGCCCAAGACTGATATGTAACAGCACTCAAAAGATGTAGCTGAAAAAAAAGGGCTCTGATAATGTCAGAGGACACATGTAAGGCAGGAGTGTGGTTTTAGCCGGTAAGAGTCCGGCACTGCCCAGACTGGCTCAGTGAGGCAGCCTGGGCGTCCATGAGGATTTCCCACTCCTGCCAAAAAAAAAAAAAAAAAAAAAAAAAAAAAAAAAAAAAAAAAAAAAAAAAAAAAAAAAAAAAAAAAAAAAAAAAAAAAACCTAACCTAACCCCAAGGCTTAATTTAGGCAACTCCCGCAACCTCAAGGCTGAGATAAAGACTGCGGTGCTGGAAGCCATAAACAGGCTTTATGAGCTGGTGAAAGAGTCAGAACGAGACAAGGCCCCTGCCGCACCCATCGCCGTGCCGGAATCCGCGCCCACTGCAATCCTCTGTCCCCGGTCCATTCCCGAGAGTCTTGTTAGCCAGACTGAGCTCGTCGCGGCAATGAAGGAGCACATCTCCTTAATAAAGGAGAACAGTGATGAGTTGGCCAAGCTGCGAGACAGTCTGGCTAGCAGGGAAAGTGTTGAGGGGAAAACGTACGCGGGTGTAGCGTCTGGGAGTAACAGCCACACTAGGGCACAAGCCCCGGAGCGAACGACGCTGCACTCCGTAGTGGTCTCCTC
Organism: Apamea anceps; assembly: GCA_951799955.1. NCBI lineage: Eukaryota > Metazoa > Arthropoda > Insecta > Lepidoptera > Noctuidae > Apamea > Apamea anceps. The sequence continues at coordinate 24,172,237 of OX637501.1, read as the reverse complement.
AACGCAGGAGATGGATACTGGGGCCGAAATACTTGAAAGAGTAAGGAAAGCGGTGGACGCGAAGGAGGGCTGGGTGCGAGTTGAGAGGGTCCGAAAGGCCAAAGACCAAAAGGTCATCATGGGGTGCGCAACCAAGGAGGAGAGGGACAAGCTAAAGAAGCGACTGGAATCGGCCGGAGAGAACCTCGTCGTCGAGGCGGTGAAAAATCGGGACCCGCTCCTGGTTCTTAGGGATGTGCTGTCAGTGCACAGTGACGAGGAGGTACTGAGAGCCCTTAAGAACCAGAACCGGGAGGTCTTTCACGGCCTCGGGGACGAGGAACTCAAAATGTGCGTTAGATTTAGAAAGAAGAGCCGAAACCCGTATACGAATAGCATTGTGCTGAGTGTTACCCCAGCAATCTGGAAGAGGGCACTCGAAGGGGGCAAGCTTCGCATTGACCTCCAGAGAGTGCGCGTCGAAGACCAGACGCCTCTGGTGCAGTGTACCCGCTGCTTGGCATACGGGCACGGAAAGCGTCTGTGCACGGAGCCAGCCGATCTGTGTAGCCACTGCGGCGGTCCACACCTCAAGGCGGACTGCCCACAAAAACAGATCGGCGAAGCAGCGGCGTGCGTGAACTGCACCAGAGCCAAGCTGGGAGAACACTCGCACAATGCATTCAGTGATTTGTGCCCGATACGAAGGAAGTGGGACGCATTCGCAAGAGCATCGATAGCTTATTGCTAAAGTTGTCGATGCCCCCACTTCCGGGTATTATAGAGGGACGACCAGTTTGACACTGCCAGATCGCAGACGCATTGAGCGGACCACTGGGGTTGGCTCAATGGGGGATTGTAATTGGAGTCACTTTCGTGAGAAAGTGGCCGTAATTATATTGGACCGTGAGTCAACTCTAGTGGAACCGACAAGCAGTGTCAAGCTGGTTGAAATATACCGGTGTAATAAAATACAAGCTGTGATATACAAGTATATGGTGAGAATATGGCGATGATATCATGGAGATTGGTTACAAGGTATAAAATATTATCGGGAACAACACCATCTAATATAGTAAAATCTTTGAAATAAATTTTAAAAATTGGGTCAAGATAACAGAAAATACATATAAACTTAAAAAAGCATATTTGGTATAATTAGTAGTATTAAAGTAGTACCTAGTATAATTATAAAAGTAGTGTAATATTAAAAGCATAATAAAAAATTGTCAAAATTAATCGCACATTAGAGCGTGGTCCTTCGGCCTTCAAGAAAAGTCGCTAAAAAGGCACAAAAGTTGTGACTAAGGGCTCTGATTCCCATGTCAGAGGGACACTGGTGGGGCAGGAGTGTGGTTTTAGCCGGTAAGAGTCCGGCACTGCCCAGACTGGTTCACAAGTGAGGCAGTCTGGGCGTCCATGAGGATTTCCCACTCCTGCCAAAACAAAAAAAAAAAAAAAAAAAAAAAAAAAAAAAAAAAAAAAAAAAAAAAACCTAACCTAACCTAACCTAACCTAACCTAACCTAACCTAACCTAACCTAACCTAACCTAACCTAACCTAACCTAACCTAACCTAACCTAACCTTTTTTTTTTTTTTTTTTTTTTTTTTTTTTGTCGCTGAGAAATGCTTTATGCATCCCCGCCTCCCGGGGGACGAGACGGGGTATGTGGGACTCCCTGTCGGAATGACAGTATACCCACTAAAACTCAGCGGTGTTCCCGCGTCGCCGTGATGGGAGGGCCATGGGAATCCGGCATAGCCTTTACATCCACAGCCCTCCCGACGCATGCCCGCCAAGATGGTATGGCGGGCCCCACATGCCCCCCAGGTTGGGGGGCTACGGGAATGGCCGAGAACACCTGGCCATTCCCGTCCCACAAGGTGGAGGCCTGTGCAAAACAGGCAACGGTGCCCCCGCACCCGTTGCCTGCTGGCCTCCACGCCCGCCTAAAAGGCGGGCCCCGCATGCCCCCCACGTTGGGGGAGCTACGGCCGCAGAGGATAGGGAGAGCGGCAACGACACACCGACACTCCTCTTCCCCTGCGGCCCCACCGCGTCCGCCATCGAACGGTGGCGGCCCCGTCAAGGCCGCGGAAGGTAGGGAGAGCGGCAACGAAACACCGACACTCCTCTCCCGCCGCGGCCTCCAATCCTCAGCCGCGATGTCTCCCTCACGGGGGACACCGCGGCCCGCCTCAGGTAGGCTGCGATGTCGCCCAAGCGGCACCGCAACCTACCCTACGGCCGCTACGTCATTGGCTAAGCCGCAAAGCCTTGACGAGCGGCCCCCGCTGGGGTTCCTCTTAGCTTCACCGTGGCCCAGCTCGCCACGGCTACTGAGCCCCCCCGCCTCGACAATGCGGGAACCCACCGGGGGGGTGCGGGAACCCACCGGGGGGGGCGGGAACCCACCGGGGGGGAACCTAACCTAACCTAACCTAACCTAACCTAACCCAACATAACTTTGCATCCCGGTGACGCAATTTCAAGCTGTTTTCAGCAAATTAATTCTATCCCGAGCTCCCTGAAACGTTCCCACTAGGAAAAATTGACAAATTCGCGAAAAACACTTTTTCGTTTTTGACTTGTAAAAATTTCACAAAAACTCCCTTTAAGGAAGACTATTCTAAATTTTTCTTCAAAATTCCAGATTATTCCCAGTTTTTAGTAATTTAAATAGATACTTACCTGCCTTACCTGGACTCCCGTGCGCGTTCCGCGAGCTCGAGTCCCGTTTCGGTGGTGTTATTCGAGGTTTTCACATACATTTTGGCCGTAAAACAGGTTTTTTCAGCAAAATTCCCGATTTTTGTTCGGGAATAATTCCAGAAATAGCATAGTTGGTTAGCCCGCGCGGAGACGCGTCTTTTGACACCTCGCCCGTGCGCCTAGCCCACATATAACATCAAAAATTCCAGAAATTTTTGCATTTCAATAGTACTACTAACTGACCAAAATCTACCTAAGGGATACTTGATTTTGATCAAATCAACATAACTTTGCATCCCGGTGACGCAATTTCAAGCTGTTTTCAGCAAATTAATTCTATCCCGAGCTCCCTGAAACGTTCCCACTAGGAAAAACTGACAAATTCGCGAAAAATTTTGCCCACCCACCCTCCCTCTGGTCTATAGGAAGGTAGACGTGGGGTTTTCGGCGAAAAATTTTTTGCGTGAATCGGTTTCTTCTTGTCTTCGTGGGGTTTTCTAGGGGCTTTAGAACGAAGTTTTGGAAAAAATTTTAAGTTTTGACCGAGTCTGCAAAGGCTCACGCGCGACAGTTGACAAAAATAATTATTTTTATTGTAATTTAATTGTAATTTAATTGTAATTTAATTGTAATTTATTGTACCATTTTAACTTATTGTATTATTTTAACTTATTCCATTATTTTTAATTTATTGTATTACTTTAATTCGACTTTTTATTTTGTATTTATTTTCTGTGTTCCCCTCTTTACAGGGACACAGAAGAACCCAGTGTCCCGGGTAAACTTTTTCTGACTCCCCCTTTACAGGAGTCGGTTTTGAAAATACCCGCCTAAAAGTTTTATTATGTTCCGCACCCCATCCAGCGTAGTGTGGGCCCAGGGCTCTAGTGGCTCGCCGCGATCGGCGGAGAAGGCGGCGCCTTTACCTGATGCGAAGAGGAGAATCTCCTTCGGAGACGAGACTCCTCCTTCTGCGTCACAGGGGGGCCCTGCCACTCCGGGGACGCGCCGAGCTGCTATTGATGCCTCAAGACAGCTCAAAAAGCCTGAGGCGCGGCACCGCAGCCGCACTGAGGAGGCGAGAGCTTGCCTGAATAAGGCCAAGCTTAATTTAGGCAACTCCCGCAACCTCAAGGCTGAGATAAAGACTGCGGTGCTGGAAGCCATAAACAGGCTTTATGAGCTGGTGAAAGAATCAGAACGAGACAAGGCCCCTGCCGCACCCATCGCCGTGCCGGAATCCGCGCCCACTGCAATCCTCTGTCCCCGGTCCATTCCCGAGAGTCTTGTTAGCCAGACTGAGCTCGTCGCGGCAATGAAGGAGCACATCTCCTTAATAAAGGAGAACAGTGATGAGTTGGCCAAGCTGCGAGACAGTCTGGCTAGCAGGGAAAGTGTTGAGGGGAAAACTTACGCGGGTGTAGCGTCTGGGAGTAATAGCCACACTAGGGCACAAGCCCCGGAGCGAACGACGCTGCACTCCGTAGTGGTCTCCTCAACACAGGAGATGGATACTGGGGCCGAAATACTCGAAAGAGTAAGGAAAGCGGTGGACGCGAAGGAGGGCTGGGTGCGAGTTGAGAGGGTCCGAAAGGCCAAAGACCAAAAGGTCATCATGGGGTGCGCAACGAAAGAGGAAAGAGAGAAACTAAAGAAGCGACTCGAATCGGCCGGAGATAACCTCGTCGTCGAGGCGGTGAAAAATCGGGACCCGCTCCTGGTTCTTAAGGATGTGCTGTCAGTACATAGTGACGAGGAGGTACTGAGGGCCCTTAGGAACCAGAACCGGGAGATCTTTCACGGCCTCGGTGAAGAGGAACTCAAAATGTGTGTGAAGTATAGGAAAAAGTGTCGAAACCCGCATACGAACAGCATTGTGCTGAGTGTTACCCCAGCAATCTGGAAGAGGGCACTCGAAGGGGGCAAGCTTCGGATTGACCTCCAGAGAGTGCGCGTCGAAGACCAGACGCCTCTGGTGCAGTGTACCCGCTGCTTGGCGTACGGGCACGGAAAACGTCTGTGCACGGAGCCAGCCGATCTGTGTAGCCACTGCGGCGGTCCACACCTCAAGGTGGACTGCCCGCACAAACAGATCGGCGAAGCAGCGGCGTGCGTAAACTGCACCAGAGCCAAGCTGGAGGAACACTCGCACAATGCGTTCAGTGATCTGTGCCCGATACGAAGGAAGTGGGACGCATTCGCAAGAGCATCGGTAGCTTATTGCTAAAGTTGTCGATGCTCCCACTTCCGGGTATCATAGAGAAACGACCAGTTTGACACTGCCAGATAGCAGACGCATTGAGCGAACCACTGGGGTTGGCTCAATGGAAGATGGTAATTGGAGTCACTTTCGTGAGAAAGTGGCGGTAATTATACTGGAACGTGAGTCAACTCCAGTGGAATCGACAAGCGGTGTCAAGCTGGTAGGAACACTATCTCACATACATTTGTTCTTAAAAATAAAATATCTGGTTTTTTGGGAGACCGTGATATAGAATTATATAGTGACTATATGGTGGTGATATCATGGAAAAGAACTCGTATCCAATCGACGAAAATAGATGTAAGGCACAGAGTGGTATTAGGGACAGTAAAATTTAGTGGCGAATCTTGTTAAAAACTGAGTCAAAGGTAAAAATCATTAAGTTAAAAACAGAAAAGAACTTTACTCAAGCTATTATCATTAAAAAATGTCATAACTGTAAAAATCTATCGCACAGTAGAGCGTGGTATCTTCGGCTTCCAAGAAAGAGTCGCCAAAAAAGGCAAAAAGAATTGCGAAAAAGGGCTCTGATTCCCATGTCAGAGGGACACTGGAGGGGCAGGAGTGGGTTTTAGCCGGTAAGAGTCCGGCACTGCCCAGACTGGGTCATCAGTGAGGCAGTCTGGGCGTCCATGAGGATTTCCCACTCCTGCCAAAACAAAAAAAAAAAAAAAAAAAAAAACCTAACCTAACCTAACCTAACCTAACCTAACCCATATAACTTTGCTTCCCGGTGACGCAATTTTAGGCTGTTTTCGGCAAATTAATTCTATCTAAAGCTCCCTGAAACGTTCCCACTAGGGATAATTGACAATTTTCGCGAAGGACACTTTTTCGTTTTTTGACTTGTAAAAATTTCACTAAAACTCCTTTAAAAAACACTATTTTTAAATTTTCTTCAAAATTTTCATCTAAATTCCCGTTCCTGTAATTTTAATTGATACTTACCTGCCTTACCTGTACTCCCGTGCGCGTTCCGCGTGCCAGAGTCCCGTTTTGGTAGTGTTATTCCAGGTTTTTACATACATTTTGGTCGCAAATTCAGTTTTTCCAGGAAAATTCCCGATTTTTCTTCGGGATAACATTCAGAAACGCCATAGTTAGCTAGCCCGCGCGGAGACGCGTCTTTTGACACCTCGCACGTGCGCCTAGCCCACAAAAATTTTGCCCACCCACCCGCCCTCTGTTCTATAGGAAGGTAGACGTGGGGTTTTGGCGAAAAAATCAACTTCTTATCTTTGGCTCTTCCAGCGATTTAGATACCAACACATAATAAAAAAATTGTAATCACATTTGTTTTTAGTAATAATTACTACCTTTTAAGGAGTTTTAGTGAAAATTTTTAGTATAATTTTAATAATTTTACTTTGCTTGACCGACTCCTGTTTACAGGGATCGTCTTATTTATAAGTTTTACTTGTTGCTGATCCCCCCTTTACAGGGATACAGCAACGTCTATATTATATTTTTGAAATTTATTGATTTAATTCATTTTTATCCATTTATAATTGTATTTTGACTTTTAAACTCGTATTTTATTGTCTGTGTTCCCCCCTTTACAGGGAACAGTACAGACACAAGTGTCCCCCTTTAACCTTCGTAGTCTCGAGCCCAAAATTCAGCCAGGATGTTTGGCATAAGGACTCCAGTCAACAAGCCAAAGGCTTCAGAACAAAGTGCAGACGCGGGGAGGCCTCAACTGGCACAGGCTGGCCCATCGGTTAGGCGTAGCATTGGGGAATGGGAGGCTGATGGACTGAGGTCCGGACAGCCCCTCAAAACTCCATCTCCACCGAAGAGGGCCCAAACAACAACCCCCCCGAAAGCTTCCAAGCCCAAGCTAACGCTCACCTACCAGACTAGGCTTGATGGACCGAAGCAGCCAGAGGTGACCGAACAGAGCTCACCACGAGACGCGCCACCCGTGAGGTACGTAAACAGGACCACGGAGGCAAAAGCGTGTCTCTCAAAAGCCAAAATCCAGCTCCTTAGTTCTCGGAACCTGAAAAAGGAGATCAAGGATGAAATAACGAAAGCGGTCGAGAGACTTTACCAGCTGGTGAAGGAAGCGGAGATAGAGAGGGGAAAAGGAGCTGAGGTGGTCGCCGAACCTGAAAAGGTCCGAAATGACCCAAGGCCAACCACGGACGAACCGACGGAGCTCATGAGGCAGCTCATGGCGAACCTCCAGCAGCACAACCAAGCGTTGGAGGAATGCCAACAGCATACACGGGCTCTGTCGGAGCATCTGCAACAGGCCCCTCGCTTTGTCGCAGGCCAGGGTCCTACCTTCGCGGAGATGGCCGCCGGCCCGAAGCAACACATCCAAGGGCCTCTTCACTCGGTGGTTGTATCATCTGTTAATGAACAGGACACCGGTGAAGAGGTCATTGAGAAGCTCAGGACGGCGGTCGATGCCAGGAGCGAGGGCACGAGAGTGGAGCGGCTGCGCAAAGCGAGGGACCAAAAGGTGGTCATGGGTTTTAAAACCAAGGAGGAGCTAACCAGGGTGGCGGAGAGGATAAGGAGAGCGGGGAACCTGGTGGTAGAGGAAGTGAAGAATAAGGACCCGCTCCTTATCATCATGGATGTTCTCTCCTGCCACACGGATGTGGAGGTCACACAGGCACTGCAACGCCAGAACGCCCACCTGCTTGGGGACATACCTGCGGAGGATTTGAGGTTGGGGGTGAAGTACCGTCGAAGGACGAGGAACCCCCACACCTGCCACGTCATCCTGCAGGTGTCCCCTACGGTGTGGCAGAGGCTGACTATGGCGGGTCGTGTGCACATCGACCTGCAGCGAGTGCGAGTGCAGGACCAGTCGCCACTGGTGCAGTGCACTCGCTGCCTGCGCTTTGGCCATAGTCGAAAACTGTGCACGCAGCCCGCCGACCTCTGCATCCATTGCGGCGATCCCCACTTGCGAGCTGATTGCCCGTCCCGGCTGGCAGCGGAAGCGCCGAAGTGCCGCAATTGCCTGTTAGCAAAACAGGCAAAGACCGAGCATGACGCCTTCGACAGAGAGTGCCCAATGCGAGTGAAGTGGGACGCATTGGCGCGCCTGTCGGTGGCGTACTGCTAAGGTGGCCCCGGTGCTTCCAGGAAACACAATCCTAGGCAGTGAGACCCGAACTCACCCTGATGCCTGCTCAAGCTACCAGGTGATCCAAGCGAATCTGCAGAGGAAGAACCTTGCGACACAGGAGCTCATGGTAGTGGCAAGTGAGCGAAAGTTCGCCTTTGCACTGCTCCAGGAGCCATATGTGGGTGCGGTCAAAAGGATGCGAGACTACCGGGGAGCGAGAATCTACCAGTGCGCGGAACAAGGAAGTGGAACTGTGAAGGCGGCAGTAGTCGTCTTCGACAAAGACCTCGACGTCACACAGTGTCCAAAACTCACCACCAATAACATCACGGTGGTGAGGATCCGAACCAGCGCCTGGGAAATCGCAGTAGTCTCCTTCTACTTTGAACCGGACAAACCCATACAACCGTACCTGGAGCAGCTTCTGCAGATTCGTGAGGAAATGGGCCCCACGAAGATCATAATGGGAGGCGACGCAAATGCGAAGAGCACCTGGTGGGGTAGCTTGGTTCCAGATAGCAGGGGTGAAGAAATGTCGGGCACGCTGGATGAAATGGGCCTGCAGGTGCTCAACGTCGGGAACGCACCAACCTTCGACACCATCAGGGGAGGCAAGCTATACACCAGCATCGTTGACGTAACAGCCTGCTCAACGGACATGCTGGGCCTGGTGGAGGACTGGAGGGTTGAGGAAGGCATCACAAGCTCGGACCACAACGGTATCGTATTTGAAATCCATCTTCAAAAAGCCAAAGGGACAAACATTAAAAGAACCACCAGACTTTACAATACAAGAAAAGCAAATTGGAGCCAATTTCGTGAGAAATTGGCCCAATTAACAGCAGATACAAACCTAAACTCATTAGAAATTAACAAAATTAGAAATAACAAAGATTTAGAAAACAAGGTAAATAATTATATAGATACAGTTACAAAAACATGTCAGGAAACATTAAGTAAATTTAAAAATAACGACATTCTTGCGATACCGTGGTGGTCCAACGAGCTTGCGGATATGCTGAAACAGGTCAACACCAAGAGACGCCGCATTCGATGCGCCGCTCCGGTCCGGAAAGCGGGGGTCGTCGAAGAGTACCTGCGGGCAAAAGAAAATTATGAGCGTGAGGCAAAAAAGGCACAGATTTCCAGCTGGAAGGGATTCTGTGAAAAGCAGGACAAGGAAGGAGTCTGGGAGGGTATTTACAGGGTTATAGGACGGACCGCCAAAAGATGTGAGGACATTCCGTTGCTGAAGGACGGGGTATCACTCGACGGTGAGGATTCGGCTCTACTGCTGGCGGAGACCTTCTACCCCGAAGACCTGACAGAGGAAGACAACGATGACCACCGTCGGATACGAGAAGCGGCCAGTCGTGTAAACGAGTGGACGCATGATGAAAACCATGATCCACCGTTTACACTTCAGGAGCTAAAAACCGCGGTGGGCAGTTTCAACCCGAAAAAGGCACCGGGGGCAGATGGTCTCACAGCCGACATCTGTGCCCAAGCCATCTTCCGGGACCCGGGGATGTTTCTTGCGCTGGCCAACAAGTGCCTTGAGCAGGGCTACTTCCCCGGGGCCTGGAAGGTGGCCACAGTAGTGGTACTCCGGAAGCCGGGAAAGGACTGCTACACCACCCCAAAGTCCTACAGACCAATCGGGCTCCTGCCAGTCCTGGGCAAAATCCTGGAAAAAATGTTGGTGGCAAGGCTGAAGTGGCATCTGATCCCGAGGTTTAGTACTCGCCAGTTTGGCTTCATGCCCCAGAAGAGCACCGAAGACTCCCTCTACACCATGATACAACATATCAAAACAAAGCTAAACCAAAAGAAGCTGATCACTGTTGTATCCCTGGACATAGAGGGAGCCTTCGACAGCGCATGGTGGCCGGCAATCAGGACCAGACTGGCTGAGGAAAAGTGCCCGGTGAATCTCAGACGGATGCTGGACAGCTACCTGACTGGTAGGAGTGTCCGAGTTAGGTATGCAGGGGCCGAGTGTCACAGAACTACCAGCAAGGGGTGCGTCCAGGGGTCGATAGGCGGTCCGATACTTTGGAATTTGTTGCTGGACCCTCTGCTAAAAGGGCTGGAAGAGCGGGGGGATCACTGCCAGGCTTTCGCCGACGACGTGGTCATGATATTCGACGGTGACACAGGATTGGAGGTCCAGAGACGTGCCAATGCCGCCCTCGAGTATGTTCGGAGTTGGGGCATCCGAAATAAGCTAAAGTTTGCACCACACAAAACCTGTGCGATGGTAGTAACCAGGAAGCTAAAGTACGATGTCCCACTCCTGAGCATGGGCGGGGTCGACATTGGCATGTCTAAGGAAATAAAAATACTGGGGCTCACAATAGACCACCAGCTCACTTTCAACACCCACGCCGCTAACGTGTGCAGAAAAGCCGCAAACATATATAAGCAGCTATCGAGAGCGGCCAAAGTGAGCTGGGGTCTACACCCGGAGGTCATACGAATAATCTACACGGCGGCGGTGGAACCAGTGGTCATGTACGCGGCGAGTGCTTGGGCGCCGGCAACGAAAAAGATTGGAGTGCAGAAAATGCTGAATACGGTCCAGCGAGGATTCGCCCAAAAGCTCTGCAAATCCTACCGCACCGTTTCGCTGAACGCGTCCCTGGTGCTGGCTGGGATACTGCCACTCGACCTTCGAATACAGGAAGCAGCCGCCCTGTACGAGGCCAAGAGAGGGGTACCCCAGCCAGCCCTTGCGGGCAGGGAAGTGGAGCGTGTGGTGGCGTTTGCGGAGACTCCTCACCCGGCTGAGCATAGGGCCATGGCGTTCATGAGCCTGGAAGACCAGTCCCAAGTGGACACCTACAATAACCAGGCGGTCAGGTTTTTCACCGACGGCAGCAAGATCGAGGGCAAGGTCGGAGCAGCACTGTCACTATGGGACGGTGAGGCCGAGATCAAGTCCTTGAAGCTTAGCCTGCCGTCGTGCTGCACGGTCTACCAGGCGGAACTCCTGGCCATATGCGTGGCCACGAGGGAAATCCTCAAGCGCAAGGAGGGAACCTTCGGAATCTACAGTGACTCAAAGGCTGCACTACAATCAGTCACGAACCAAGGTTCCCTCCACGCCCTGGCGGTGGAGGCGAGAGCAAACGTGGGCACGGCTTTATCCCAGAGCAAAGATATTTCCTTGTTCTGGGTAAAGGCTCACGCTGGGCTGCAAGGAAATGAGCGCGCGGACCACCTTGCAAAAGAGGCTGCACTCAAGTCCAAAAGGAAGCCGGACTATGACCGCTGCCCGGTTTCATTCGTCAAGCGGCAGATCCGTATGGGGTCGCTCGACGAATGGAACCGGAGATACAAAACCGGCGAAACCGCTTCGGTCACAAGAATGTTCCTCCCGGACGCTATAGATGCCTTCAAGATCGTAGGTAAGGTGAAGCCAACCGGAGTGGTAACACAGATCCTGACGGGGCACGGTGGGTTCTCCGAATACCTGCATCGCTTTAGGTGTAAGGGGAACCCATCGTGCATCTGTGAGCCAGGTGTGCCGCAGACGGTTCCACACTTGCTAGCGGAATGTCCTGCTTTTGGAGCGGATCGACTGGAAGCTGAGATGAAGATGGAGGTAAAAATAAATAAGAATAATATTGCGGAAATAATGGCCAACAGAAAACAAAGGGAAATTCTAATAAATTACAGCAAAGAAATAGCGAGAAGAATAATAAAAATAAATAAGGATAATTAATAATATACTTTTAATATAAACACAAATATACAGACAAAGCATATAACAAAGAAACAGATTTTAAAAATGTAAACTTAAATAAACGTTAACATAAATTTTAAGAATAAATAAATAAACAAAACAGACTTAAATATAATAACTATACCATTATAGATCAGTAAACTTAAAACAAATAGTAAAGGCAAAATAAAATACATCTGAAAAGGTCTCTGACTACGTCAGGGGGACACTTGGAAAGGCAGGAGTGGGTTTTAGCCGGTAAGAGTCCGGCACTGCCCAGACTGGCTCATTAGTGAGGCAGTCTGGGCGTCCATGAGGATTTCCCACTCCTGCCAAAACAAAAAAAAAAAAAAAAAAAAAAACCTAACCTAACCTAACCTTTTTTTTTTTTTTTTTTTTTTTTTTTTTTTTTTTGTCGCTGAGAAATGCTTTATGCATCCCCGCCTCCCGGGGGACGAGACGGGGTATGTGGGACTCCCTGCCGGAATGACAGTATACCCACTAAAACTCAGCGGTGTTCCCGCGTCGCCGTGATGGGAGGGCCATGGGAATCCGGCATAGCCTTTACATCCACAGCCCTCCCGACGCATGCCCGCCAAGATGGTATGGCGGGCCCCACATGCCCCCCAGGTTGGGGGGCTACGGGAATGGCCGAGAACACCTGGCCATTCCCGTCCCACAAGGTGGAGGCCTGTGCAAAACAGGCAACGGAGCCCCCGCACCCGTTGCCTGCTGGCCTCCACGCCCGCCTGAAAGGTGGGCCCCGCATGCCCCCCCAGGTTGGGGGAGCTACGGCCGCAGAGGATAGGGAGAGCGGCAACGAAACACCGACACTCCTCTTCCCCTGCGGCCCCACCGCGTCCGCCATCTAACGGTGGCGGCCCCGTCAAGGCCGCGGAAGGAAGGGAGAACCCCGCCCGCCGCGGCCTCTATCCTCAGCCGCAATGTCTCCCTCACGGGGGACATCGCGGCCCGCCTCAGGTAGGTCGCGATGTCGCGCAAGCGGCACCGCAACCTACCCGTGGGCCGCTACGTCGGGCTAAACCGCACAGCCCGGACGAGCGGCCCCCGCTGGGGTTCCTCTTAGCTTCACCGTGGCCCAGCTCGCCACGGCTACTGAGCCCCCCCGCCACGACAATGCGGGAACCCACCGGGGGGGAACCTAACCTTTTTTTTTTTTTTTTTTTTTTTTTTTATCGCTGAGAAATGCTTTATGCATCCCCGCCTCCCGGGGGACGAGACGGGGTATGTGGGACTCCCTGTCGGAATGACAGTATACCCACTAAAACTCAGCGGTGTTCCCGCGTCGCCGTGATGGGAGGGCCATGGGAAACCGGCATAGCCTTTACGTCCACAGCCCTCCCGGCGCATGCCCGCCAAGATGGTATGGCGGGCCCCACATGCCCCCCAGGTTGGGGGGCTACGGGAATGGCCGAGAACACCTGGCCATTCCCGTCCCACAAGGTGGAGGCCTGTGCAAAACAGGCAACGGAGCCCCCGCACCCGTTGCCTGCTGGCCTCCACGCCCGCCTAAAAGGCGGGCCCCGCATGCCCCCCCAGGTTGGGGGAGCTACGGCCGCAGAGGATAGGGAGAGCGGCAACGAAACACCGACACTCCTCTTCCCCTGCGGCCCCACCGCGTCCGCCATCGAACGGTGGCGGCCCCGTCAAGGCCGCGGAAGGTAGGGAGAGCGGCAACGAAACACCGACACTCCTCTCCCGCCGCGGCCTCCAATCCTCAGCCGCGATGTCTCCCTCACGGGGGACACCGCGGCCCGCCTCAGGTAGGCTGCGATGTCGCCCAAGCGGCACCGAACCTACCCTACGGCCGCTACGTCGGGCTAAACCGCACAGCCCGGACGAGCGGCCCCCGCTGGGGTTCCTCTTAGCTTCACCGTGGCCCAGCTCGCCACGGCTACTGAGCCCCCCCGCCTCGACAATGCGGGAACCCACCGGGGGGGAACCTAACCTAACCTTTTTTTTTTTTTTTTTTTTTTTTCTTTTTTTTTTTTTTTTCTCGCTGAGAAATGCTTTATGCATGCCCGACTCGTGGGGGACGAGACGGGGTATGTGGGACTCCCTGTCCGAATGACAGTATACCCACTAAAACTCAGCGGTGTTCCCGCGTCGCCGTGATGGGAGGGTCATGGGAAACCGGCTCAGCCTTTACTTCCACAACCCTCCCGGCGCATGCCCGCCTAGCTAGCTGGCGGGCCCCGCATGCCCCCCGGGCTGGGAGGCTACGGGAATGGCCGGGAACACCTGGCCATTCCCGTCCGACACTGGTAGAGGCCTGTGCGATGCAGGCAAGGGTGCCCCCACACCCGTTGCCTGCTGGCCTCCACCTGGGAGGAGTCGGAGATGTCCGTCAAACTGACGTCTTCTCCGACCCCTCCTCCGCCTTCGGAGCAGCGCCGCGTGAGGATCGTCCTCCCGCGCGCGCTCCGCCGCCTCCTTCTGGGACATGACGTGTTCGCAGAAGGAGGCGACTGCCGCCCAGGACCCCTCATCCCCCAGCATGGCGTTTACCACACCGGGGAGCGAGAGGTCCGGTCCGATCGCCGCCATGAGACTGCGGCGCGGCTCGGACCACGACGGGCACACCTCGAGGGTGTGCTGCGCCGTGTCCTCCGCCGCGCCACAGCCGTGGCACGACGGCGTCTCCTCCCGTCCGATCCGGTGCAGGTATGATCCGAAACATCCGTGTCCGGACAGCACCTGCACCAGACGGAACGAGAGGAACCCGTGCGACCGCTCGAGCCAGTCTCGCAGGACCGGCCCAAGCGCGTCGAGGGTTCGGCGGCCAAAGGCTGCGGTGGCGAGGTCCCCCGTCCAATGGAGGACGATGGCGTCCCTCGCCTCCCGCCGGACGGCCTCCCGCTCTTCCGGGGCGGTGCGTTCTCCTCTCGCTCTCCGCCCCGCCGTCCATTCGTACACTCTGGCGAGCACCCACGCCTCGAGTTCCCAAGGAGGGGTGCTGGCCAGAGCGCACGCTGCCGCAAAGCCTACCGTGCGGTAGGCCCGCGCTACCCGCTGGGCTATGGCCCTCTGGGGTGCCCGCAAGGCGGCGGCGTTCTCCCGCCGTTGGAGAGCGTCCTCCCAAATAGGGGCCCCGTAGAGGGCCATACTCTTGAGGATGCCGGCGTAGAGTTGCCGGCATCGTGGGCTGGGCCCCCCCAAGTTGGGGAGCAGCCACGAGAGCGCCCCCGCCGTCTTCAGCAGGCGCGACGACAGCCCGCTAAAATGCGGGCCGAAGCGCCACCTGCTGTCGATCACAAGGCCCAGATATTTCATCTGGGCCTTGACCTCGATTCTGACGCCCTCCACGAAGATGTGGGCGTCAGGTGGGGGGCGCTGCCGAGGTCCGTGGAAGAACACGGCCTCGGTCTTGTGCAGCGCCACCTTCAGACCTAGGCGGCGGATCCTCGCTGCGACCAAGGATCCGCCCGCCGAGGCCAAGTTGGCCGCCTCCCTGAAACTCCCCCCCCGGGCGGTGAGGAGAGTGTCGTCCGCGTAGCAGACGACGCTCGTGCCTCGGAGGAGAGTTCCCCGCAAGAGCCAATCGTAGCCGACGTTCCAGAGGAGAGGTCCTATGACTGACCCCTGTGGAACGCCGGCTTCGACGGCGTACCGCCGGACTTGGCCAGTCCTATCTACGAGGAGGATCGCCCGATCCTCCAGGTAGCTGGCCAGTAGACTGCGCAGGTATCGAGGCACTCCGTGGAATCGGAGCGCCTCTAGGATGGTGGAGTGAGGAACGGAGTTGAAGGCGTTGGCTATGTCGAATGACACCGCCAACAATCCGTCCCCCGCCTCCATCGCATCCTTCGCCTGGCCCTTAAGCCAGGCCAGCGCGTCCACCGTCGAACGCTCAGCCCGAAAACCAAACTGAGCGTCCGACAAGTCCGGCCCGATGTCCCGCAGGTGGCCCTTCAGGCGAGCCGCCATTATCCCCTCGAACATTTTTCCGACCTCATCGAGCAAGACGATGGGCCGGTATGCCGAGGGGGAGTCTGCTGGGCGGCCCTCCTTGCGGAGGAGGCACAGCTGCCCTTCCTTCCAAGGTTTCGGGAACCTCCCAGTCGCAAGGCATGCGCTGAAGAGGTCCCGAAACCTTTCCTTCATTCGAGTGGCAGCGATTGCTACCACTCTTGCTGGGACACCGTCGGGGCCTGGAGCCGTCTTCTTGGCGCGGATACGGAGGACCGCCGCGCCAAGTTCCGACTCCGTGACAGGAGGGGGCTCCTCTTCCTCCTCGTCTGCTAGCGGGGCTCCACACATCACTGGCGGGGTGAAGTTGTCCCTGCCCGGGAACAGGGACTGAACCACCCCGTCCAGAAATGAGGGCTCCAGGGTCTCGGCAACCGGGGGACCAAAGGGGCGCAAATTGTTGCGCGCCGCCTTGTATGGTCTCCCGAAGGGGTCGTTGTCGAGACCCTCCAGCAGCTCGGCTCTCGCCGAGTCCTTGGCAGCGGCGATGGCCCGATCGAGGACCTGTTTTGCCTCCACGTACAAGTCGTAGAGGTGGTCCTCGTCGGCCCGGTCCCGTCGACGCCGCCGCCGACTCCGAGTGTAGGCCCTCCTTGCCCCCACGCAAGCTGCTCGGAGCCCCGCCAGCTCCGCCGACCACCAGTACACGGCGCGTTTGGGTGGTGGTCGGCGAGACCGAGGCATGCTAGAGTTGCATACCTCGGTCAGACACTCCCTCAGCTGCCCCGCTACGGTGTCCACATCCAGGCCGGCGGTAGGTGGCGAAAGCCAGTCCTGGATGAACGCCGCCTCCGCCGCTGCCTCCCTGTCCAGGCGGGTGAGAGCCCACCGCGGGAACGGTGATCGTCCCGAGATGGGCCGCACCGCTCCCGGGCCACTGGTGGAGATGTCGAACCGCACGTAGCGGTGGTCCGACATGGTCTCCACCAGGTCCACCCGCCAGTTCAGCACGCGCGCGGCTAACGCCGGAGTGGCGAAAGTGACGTCCACTATTGAGCCACCCCGACGCCGCACGCATGTCTGGACGCTTCCTCTGTTCAAGAGGGAGAGTCCAGAGGAGGCTGCCCACAACTCCACTGCCCGCCCGCGTGCGTCGGTGGCCGGGTTGCCCCAGCTCACCGACTTGGCATTCAGGTCTCCCAGTACGGAGACCTGACGCGGAACCGCCCTGCCGACCACGGCGGCCAGGACTCCGAGATAGTTTTCAAAGTCCTGGAGTGGGCGGTTTGGGGAGAAATATACCCCCACAAGGGCTATGTCTCCCCACGCGGCGGCCACGTATCCCGGTCCTCTCTCTAATAGCGAGAGGGGAGGGGAGTCCGTGGAAGACCGCGCCGCTAGTGCCACCGAGTCGTCCTCGTCACCCAGCCAGCTGCTGGGGATCGAGTAGGGCTCGGCGACCACCGCTACGTTCACCAACCACTCGGCCATGGCCTGCACTACCAGGTCCTGGGCCGCTTTACAGTGGTTGGCGTTCGCCTGGAGGATGCTGTAGTCGGAAGGCATTATTCCGACATTGCACCCTCCTCCTCAGCTACCGCCGCTGGAACTGCAGCGGCGGCGACGGCGGCGGCGGTGGTGGCAACAGGGCGAACCTGCGCCGGCACTATGCCCTTTCGCACGGGGGGCTTGCAGCTCCTGCCCGTCATCCGGTGGTCCGCGGGACGGCCACTGGCGGCACACGCCTTGCAGTGTGGCGTTGTGGCGCGGCAAGTGGCACTCCTGTGTCCCTCCTGCCCGCACTGGTAGCAGACGTCTCCCCAGTCGGACTTGGAGGGACACGTGGCTCGGGTGTGGCCAAACGCGAAGCACTTGAAGCACCGCGTAGGCTGGTCCTCAAGTGCCCGGACCACAGCCGAGCTGAGCCCCACGAGCAGCCGTCCCTTGGTCGCAGCAAGGACGGCCGCAGCCGCGGCGACTGGGCACTCGACACGGATGATGCCCATGCCGCGGCGGCCAATCCCGATGGCTCCCCCCTTCACCGCGCCAGCGTCGCAGCCTCCAGCCGCCGCGACGGCCGCCACCACATCCTCCTTGGTGACCGAATCATCCAGATCGGTCACCTCCAAGGCTGCGGTCTTGACGGGCTTTACGACCGTCGCCACGTCCGCGATGACCTCTCGCAACTTACTTGCGAAGAGGTCCGCATTAGTGCCGCGCTGTTCCCCCGAGAACTCGAAGATTCGAGCCCCGGTTAGGGTACGGCGGCACTTAATGTTGCTGATCCCCAGCTGGGAGGGATCAGCATTGGTACGAGCCCGTCTTAGGACAGACTCGTACGTCTCACCGCGCTCCGCGGCCTCCGGGGTGAGGGTCACCACGACGGCCGCGGTTTTGGGAGGAACCAGCTTCCTCCCGCCGGCTGGAGCCCGATTGGCTGCAGGAGCAGTCGCAGCGGGCTTGGGGTCCGACTTGGCCCCTCCCTTCTTCTTCCCTCTCTTGACCACTTCCGTCCACGATTGGTTGGACGGGGTGGTAGAGGGAAGGAGGGCGTCTTCCTCCTGCGTCTTCTGGGCGGCTGCTGTAGTGGCAGACGACCCAGTCGCTCCCTCGGTGGTTGTGGTGGGGGTTTGAGGAGCCGCCTTGGTCCTCTTACCCTTGCCTTTGCCCTTGGAGGGCTTGGCGGCCTCGGGCTTTGCACCCGCTGCCGGGCCTGCTACAGGCGCAGGTTCCGGCTCCCTCTGTGGCGGCTTATCCGCCGCTAGCGGCGGACGAAGCCGCTTTTCCGGCAGGAGCCGGTCCTCAATGCCTGCGAAGCAGGCTCTGGTGAAGGCCCTCTCCTCCATCACCACCTTTCGGAGGATCTCCTCAAGGTTGGAAGGGGAGGAGGAGCCTCCTACCACCGGACCTGGGGCAGGTTGGGCAGGCCGAGCCGTGGCCTCAGCCAGCTTCAGGTGCAGCTGGCTGACCTCCGCCTGCAGGCGATCCACCTTCGCCTGCAGTTGCCGCGTCTCGTCCGTCGCCGTCCGATTCAGCAGCTCACGCACAATGCCGTGCAGACTGGCGGCCCGGCATTTGAGGGCCTTCTGGAAGGTTCCCTTCAGATTGGAGGACTTTGAGGCGACCTCCAGGACCTCCTCTCTGTCCTCCTGCGCCATGCGCTCCAGTTCCGCCAGGGAGTGGTCCGCATACAGGACACTAGATGCCCCATAGCCAGCCCTCGCCCTGGCGGTTTGCGCCTGGCGCTCCTTCGCAGCGACCCTCTCCTCCAGGTCTTGCTGGAGCTGCGCCTTTTTCACCAGATTTAGCTGGCGCTCGGCGTCCAGCAAGCCCACATCATGGGTTTCCGCCGCTTTTGAAGTCGAAGCCTTTTTTGACTTCGACTTCTTTCCCGCCTTACCTCCGGCCGATTCCGAGGAGCCCTCGGACCCGTACCGTAGGTAGGCCCTCTTCCGCTTCAGGCGGTCGTTCTCGGCCGCCGACGTGTCGATGTTCGAACCGTCGGAGTCCGACATCTCCTCTGTCCTGCTAAATAAGCTGGCCGCAGACGGTGCTCGGTCAGCGTCCGACGCCACAGCGTCACCGGCGTGGCTCTGAGAAGGGCCGTTGGGTTGGCCCTGAGAAGGGCCGTTGGGTTGGCCCTGAGAAGGGCCGTTTGAATCGCCCTGGGAGGAGCGATTCGGATTAAAATTTGGGTTAAAATTGGGATTGGGATTGGGATTAAAATTGGGGTGATTAAAATTGGCAAAACGCCCAGAGGCGTCCCGCATTGGTTTTTTGCTCATTTTTGCAGACGACCGCTCGATGTCTACAAATTCACAGCGCACTTTAGCCGCCGGTCTGCCACTCCGTTACGGTGGTCAGACACGACGTTGCCCGGGGGATACTGCGAGGAAGTATGCACTGTGGGGGATCCCCCAACCTAACCTAACCTTTTTTTTTTTTTTTTTTTTTTTTTTGTCGCTGAGAAATGCTTTATGCATGCCCGACTCGTGGGGGACGAGACGGGGTATGTGGGACTCCCTGTCCGAATGACAGTATACCCACTAAAACTCAGCGGTGTTCCCGCGTCGCCGTGATGGGAGGGTCATGGGAAACCGGCTCAGCCTTTACTTCCACAACCCTCCCGGCGCATGCCCGCCTAGCTGGCGGGCCCCGCATGCCCCCCGGGCTGGGGGGCTACGGGAATGGCCGGGAACACCTGGCCATTCCCGTCCGACACTGGTGGAGGCCTGTGCGATGCAGGCAAGGGTGCCCCCGCACCCGTTGCCTGCTGGCCTCCACCTGGGAGGAGTCGGAGATGTCCGTCAAACTGACGTCTTCTCCGACCCCTCCTCCGCCTTCGGAGCAGTGCCGCGTGAGGATCGTCCTCCCGCGCGCGCTCCGCCGCCTCCTTCTGGGACATGACGTGTTCGCAGAAGGAGGCGACTGCCGCCCAGGACCCCTCATCCCCCAGCATGGCGTTTACCACACCGGGGAGCGAGAGGTCCGGTCCGATCGCCGCCATGAGACTGCGGCGCGGCTCGGACCACGACGGGCACACCTCGAGGGTGTGCTGCGCCGTGTCCTCCGCCGCGCCACAGCCGTGGCACGACGGCGTCTCCTCCCGTCCGATCCGGTGCAGGTATGATCCGAAACAACCGTGTCCGGACAGCACCTGCACCAGACGGAACGAGAGGAACCCGTGCGACCGCTCGAGCCAGTCTCGCAGGACCGGCCCAAGCGCGTCGAGGGTTCGGCGGCCAAAGGCTGCGGTGGCGAGGTCCCCCGTCCAATGGAGGACGATGGCGTCCCTCGCCTCCCGCCGGACGGCCTCCCTCTCTTCCGGGGCGGTGCGTTCTCCTCTCGCTCTCCGCCCCGCCGTCCATTCGTACACTCTGGCGAGCACCCACGCCTCGAGTTCCCAAGGAGGGGTGCTGGCCAGAGCACACGCTGCCGCAAAGCCCACCGTGCGGTAGGCCCGCGCGACCCGCTGGGCTATGGCCCTCTGCGGTGCCCGCAAGGCGGCGGCGTTCTCCCGCCGTTGGAGGGCGTCCTCCCAAATAGGGGCCCCGTAGAGGGCCATACTCTTGAGGATGCCGGCGTAGAGTTGCCGGCATCGTGCGCTGGGCCCCCCCAAGTTGGGGAGCAGCCACGAGAGCGCCCCTGCCGTCTTCAGCAGGCGCGACGACAACCCGCTAAAATGCGGGCCGAAGCGCCACCTGCTGTCGATCACAAGGCCCAGATATTTCATCTGGGCCTTGACCTCGATTCTGACGCCCTCCACAAAGATGTGGGCGTCAGGTGGGGGGCGCTGCCGAGGTCCGTGGAAGAACACGGCCTCGGTCTTGTGCAGCGCCACCTTCAGACCTAGGCGGCGGATCCTCGCTGCGACCAAGGATCCGCCCGCCGAGGCCAAGTTGGCCGCCTCCCTGAAACTCCCCCCCCGGGCGGTGAGGAGAGTGTCGTCCGCGTAGCAGACGACGCTCGTGCCTCGGAGGAGAGTTCCCCGCAAGAGCCAATCGTAGCCGACGTTCCAGAGGAGAGGTCCTATGACTGACCCCTGTGGAACGCCGGCTTCGACTGCGTACCGCCGGACTTGGCCAGTCCTATCCACGAGGAGGATCGCCCGATCCTCCAGGTAGCTGGCCAGTAGACTGCGCAGGTATCGAGGCACTCCGTGGAATCGGAGCGCCTCTAGGATGGTGGAGTGAGGAACGGAGTTGAAGGCGTTGGCTATGTCGAATGACACCGCCAACAATCCGTCCCCCGCCTCCATCGCATCCTTCGCCTGGCCCTTAAGCCAGGCCAGCGCGTCCACCGTCGAACGCTCAGCCCGAAAACCAAACTGAGCGTCCGACAAGTCCGGCCCGATGTCCCGCAGGTGGCCCTTCAGGCGAGCCGCCATTATCCCCTCGAACATTTTTCCGACCTCATCGAGCAAGACGATGGGCCGGTATGCCGAGGGGGAGTCTGCTGGGCGGCCCTCCTTGCGGAGGAGGCACAGCTGCCCTTCCTTCCAAGGTTTCGGGAACCTCCCAGTCGCAAGGCATGCGCTGAAGAGGTCCCGAAACCTTTCCTCCATTCGAGTGGCAGCGATTGCTACCACTCTTGCTGGGACACCGTCGGGGCCTGGAGCCGTCTTCTTGGCGCGGATACGGAGGACCGCCGCGCCAAGTTCCGACTCCGTGACAGGAGGGGGCTCCTCTTCCTCCTCGTCTGCTAGCGGGGCTCCACACATCACTGGCGGGGTGAAGTTGTCCCTGCCCGGGAACAGGGACTGAACTACCCCGTCCAGAAATGAGGGCTCCAGGGTCTCGGCAACCGGGGGACCAAAGGGGCGCAATTTGTTGCGCGCCGCCTTGTATGGTCTCCCGAAGGGGTCGTTGTCGAGACCCTCCAGCAGCTCGGCTCTCGCCGAGTCCTTGGCAGCGGCGATGGCCCGATCGAGGACTTGTTTTGCCTCCACGTACAAGTCGTAGAGGTGGTCCTCGTCGGCCCGGTCCCGTCGACGCCGCCGCCGACTCCGAGTGTAGGCCCTCCTTGCCCCCACGCAAGCTGCTCGGAGCCCCGCCAGCTCCGCCGACCACCAGTACACGGCGCGTTTGGGTGGTGGTCGGCGAGACCGAGGCATGCTAGAGTTGCATACCTCGGTCAGACACTCCCTCAGCTGCCCCGCTGCGGTGTCCACATCCAGGCCAGCGGTAGGCGGCGAAAGCCAGTCCTGGATGAACGCCGCCTCCGCCGCTGCCTCCCTGTCCAGGCGGGTGAGAGCCCACCGCGGGAACGGTGATCGCCCCGAGATGGGCCGCATCGCTCCTGCTCCCCTGGTGGAGATGTCAAACCGCACGTAGCGGTGGTCCGACATGGTCTCCACCAGGTCCACCCGCCAGTTCAGCACGCGCGCGGCTAACGCCGGGGTGGCGAAAGTGACGTCCACTATTGAGCCACCCCGACGCCGCACGCATGTCTGGACGCTTCCTCTGTTCAAGAGGGAGAGTCCAGAGGAGGCTGCCCACAACTCTACCGCCCGCCCGCGTGCGTCGGTGGCCGGGTTGCCCCAGCTCACCGACTTGCCATTCAGGTCTCCCAGTACGGAGACCTGACGCGGAACCGCCCTGCCGACCACGGCGGCCAGGACTCCGAGAAAATTCTCAAAGTCCTGGAGTGGGCGGTTTGGGGAGAAATATACCCCCACAAGGGCTATGTCTCCCCACGCGGCGGCCACGTATCCCGGTCCTCTCTCTAATAGCGAGAGGGGAGGGGAGTCCGTGGAAGACCGCGCCGCTAGTGCCACCGAGTCGTCCTCGTCACCCAGCCAGCTGCTGGGGATCGAGTAAGGCTCGGCGACCACCGCTACGTTCACCAACCACTCGGCCATGACCTGCACTACCAGGTCCTGGGCCGCTTTGCAGTGGTTGGCGTTCGCCTGGAGGATGCTGTAGTCGGAAAGCATTATTCCGACATCGCACCCTCCTCCTCAGCTACCGCCGCTGGAACTGCAGCGGCGACGACGGCGGCGGCGGTGGTGGCAACAGGGCGAACCTGTGCCGGCACTATGCCCTTTCGCACGGGGGGCTTGCAGCTCCTGCCCGTCATCCTGTGGTCCGCGGGGCGGCCACTGGCGGCACACGCCTTGCAGTGTGGCGTGGTGGCTCGGCAAGTGGCACTCCTGTGTCCCTCCTGCCCGCACTGGTAGCAGACGTCTCCCCAGTCGGACTTGGAGGGACACGTGGCTCGGGTGTGGCCAAACGCAAAGCACTTGAAGCACCGCGTAGGCTGGTCCTCAAGTGCCCGGACCACAGCCGAGCTGAGCCCTACGAGCAGCCGTCCATTGGTCGCAGCAAGGACGGCCGCAGCCGCGGCGACTGGGCACTCGACACGGATGATGCCCATGCCGCGGCGGCCGAGCCGGATGGCTCCTCCCTTTACCGCGCCAGCGTCGCAGCCTCCAGCCGCCGCGACGGCCGCCACCACATCCTCCTTGGTGACCGAATCGTCTAGATCGGCCACCTCCAAGGCTGCGGTCTTGACGGGCTTTACTACCGTCGCACTGTCCGCGATGACCTCTTGCAACTTTGTTGCGAAGAGGTCCGCATTGGTGCCGCGCTTTTCCCCCGAGAACTCGAAAATTCGAGCCCCGGTTAGGGTTCGGCGGCACCTTATATTGCTGATCCCCAGCTGGGAGGGATCAGCGTTGGTACGAGCCCGTCTTAGAACGGACTCGTACGTCTCTCCCCGCTCCACGGCCGCCGGGGTGAGGGTCACCACGACGGCCGCGGTTTTGGGAGGAACCAGCTTTCTCCCGCCGGCTGGAGCCCGATTGGCTGCAGGAGCAGTCACAGCGGGCTTGGGGGCCGACTTGGCCCCTCCCTTCTTCTTCCCTCTCTTGACCACTTCCGTCCACGACTGGTTGGACGGGGTGGTGGAGGGAAGAAGGGCATCTTCTTCCTGCAGGTTCTGGGGCGCTGCTGGAGTGGACGACTCAGCTACTCCCTCCGCGCTCGTGGTGGGGGTTTGAGGAGCCGCCTTGGTCCTCTTACCCTTACCTTTGCCCTTGGAGGGCTTCGGGGCCTGGGGCTGCGCACCCGGTGCCGGGCCTGCCACAGGCGCAGGTTCCGGCTCCCTCGGTGGTGGCTTATCCGCCGCTAGTGGCGGGCGGAGTCGCTTTTCCGGCAGGAGCCGGTCCTCTATTCCTGCAAGGCAGGCTCTGGTGAAGGCTCTCTCCTCCATGACAACCTTTCGGAGGATGTCCTCAAGGTTGAAAGGGGAGGAGGAGCCTCCTACCACCGGACCTGGGGCAGGTTGGGCAGGCCGAGCCGTGGCCTCAGCCAGCTTCAGGTGCAGCTGGCTGACCTCCGCCTGCAGGCGATCCACCTTCGCCTGCAGTTGCCGCGTCTCGTCCGTGGCCGTCCGCTTCATGAGCTCTCCGACGATGCCGTGTAGACTGGCGGCCCGGCATTTGAGGGCCTTTTGGAAGGTCCCCTTTAGATTGGAGGACTTTGAGGCGACCTCCAGGACCTCGTCCTTGTCCTCCTGCGCCATCCGCTCCAGTTCCGCCAGGGAGTGGTCGGCATATAGGACATTGGATGCCCCATAGCCAGCCCTCGACCTGGCGGTTTGCGTCTGGCGCTCCTTGGCGGCGACCTTCTCCTCCAGGTCCTGCTGGAGCTGCGCCTTTTTGGCCAGATTTAGCTGGCGCTCGGCGTCCAGCAAGCCCACATCGTGGGTCTCCGGCGTTTTAGAAGAAGTCGAAGCCCTTTTGGACTTCGACTTCTTCCCTCCCTTCCCTCCGGCCGACTCCGAGGAGCCCTCGGACCCTTGCCTTAGGAAGGCCCTCTTCCGCCTGAGGCGGTCATTCTCGGCCGCCGACGTATCCATGCTGGATTTGTCGGAGTCCGAGAATTCGTCTACCCCAGCCAAGCTGGCTGCAGACGGTGCGCGGTCAGCGCCCGACGCCGAAGCGTTACCGACGTGGCCCTGAGAAGGGCCGTTGGATTGGCCCTGAGAAGGGCCGTTGGGTTGGCCCTGAGAAGGGCCGTTTGAATCGCCCTGGGAGGAGCGATTCGGGTTAAAATTATTTACATTAGGGTTAAAATTATTTACATTAGGGTTAAAATTATTTACAATAGGGTTAAAATTTGGGTTTAAGACCGGGTTAAAATTTGGATTAAAATTAGCAAAACGCCCAGAGGCGTCCCGCATCGGTTTTCGACTCATGTTCGCAGACGACCGCTCGATGTCTACGAAGTCACAGCGCACTTTAGCCGCCGGTCTGCCACTCCGTTACGGTGGTCAGACACGACGTTGCCCAGGGGATACTACGTGGAAGTATGCGCTGTGGGGGATCCCCCAACCTAACCTAACCTTTTTTTTTTTTTTTTTTTTTTTTTTTTTTTTTTTTTTTTTTGTTTTTTTTTTTTTTTTTTTTTTTTGTCGCTGAGAAATGCTTTATGCATCCCCGCCTCCCGGGGGACGAGACGGGGTATGTGGGACTCCCTGTCGGAATGACAGTATACCCACTAAAACTCAGCGGTGTTCCCGCGTCGCCGTGATGGGAGGGCCATGGGAATCCGGCATAGCCTTTACATCCACAGCCCTCCCGACGCATGCCCGCCAAGATGGTATGGCGGGCCCCACATGCCCCCCAGGTTGGGGGGCTACGGGAATGGCCGAGAACACCTGGCCATTCCCGTCCCACAAGGTGGAGGCCTGTGCAAAACAGGCAACGGTGCCCCCGCACCCGTTGCCTGCTGGCCTCCACGCCCGCCTGAAAGGCGGGCCCCGCATGCCCCCCCAGGTTGGGGGAGCTACGGCCGCAGAGGATAGGGAGAGCGGCAACGAAACACCGACACTCCTCTTCCCCTGCGGCCCCGCCGCGTCCGCCATCTCACGGTGGCGGCCCCGTCAAGGCCGCGGAAGGCAGGGAGAGCGGCAACGAAACACCGACACTCCTCTCCCGCCGCGGCCTCCAATCCTCAGCCGCGATGTCTCCCTCACGGGGGACACCGCGGCCCGCCTCAGGTAGGCTGCGATGTCGCCCAAGCGGCACCGCAACCTACCCTACGGCCGCTACGTCATTGGCTAAGCCGCAAAGCCTTGACGAGCGGCCCCCGCTGGGGTTCCTCTTAGCTTCACCGTGGTACCCCCATACCACGGCTACTGAGCCCCCCCGCCTCGACAATGCGGGAACCCACCGGGGGGGTGCGGGAACCCACCGGGGGGGGAACCTAACCTAACCTTTTTTTTTTTTTTTTTTTTTCTCGCTGAGAAATGCTTTATGCATGCCCGTCTCGTGGGGGACGAGACGGGGTATGTGGGACTCCCTGTCCGAATGACAGTATACCCACTAAAACTCAGCGGTGTTCCCGCGTCGCCGTGATGGGAGGGTCATGGGAAACCGGCTCAGCCTTTACTTCCACAACCCTCCCGGCGCATGCCCGCCTAGCTGGCGGGCCCCGCATGCCCCCCGGGCTGGGGGGCTACGGGAATGGCCGGGAACACCTGGCCATTCCCGTCCGACACTGGTGGAGGCCCGTGCAATGCAGGCAAGGATGCCCCCGCACCCATTGCCTGCTGGCCTCCACCTGGGAGGAGTCGGAGATGACCGTCAAATTGACGTCTTCTTCGACCCCTCCTCCGCCTTCGGAGTAGCGCCGCGTGAGGATCGTCCTCCCGCGCACGCTCCGCCGCCTCCTTCTGGGACATGACGTGTTCGCAGAAGGAGGCGACTGCCGCCCAGGACCCCTCATCCCCCAGCATGGCGTTAACCAAACCGGGCAGTGAGAGGTCCGGTCCGATCGCCGCCATGAGACTGCGGCGCGGCTCGGACCACGACGGGCACACCTCGAGGGTGTGCTGCGCCGTGTCCTCCGCCGCGCCACAGCCGTGGCACGACGGCGTCTCCTCCCGCCCGATCCGATGCAGGTACGATCCGAAACAACCGTGTCCGGACAGCACCTGCACCAGACGGAACGAAAGGAACCCGTGCGACCGCTCGAGCCAGTCTCGCAGGACCGGCCCAAGCGCGTCGAGGGTTCGGCGGCCAAAGGCTGCGGTGGCGAGGTCCCCCGTCCAATGGAGGACGATGGCGTCCCTCGCCTCCCGCCGGACGGCCTCCCGCTCTTCCGGGGCGGTGCGTTCTCCTCTCGCTCTCCGCCCCGCCGTCCATTCGTACACTCTGGCGAGCACCCACGCCTCGAGTTCCCAAGGAGGGGTGCTGGCCAGAGCGCACGCTGCCGCAAAGCCTACCGTGCGGTAGGCCCG
Organism: Apamea anceps; assembly: GCA_951799955.1. Classification (NCBI taxonomy): domain Eukaryota; kingdom Metazoa; phylum Arthropoda; class Insecta; order Lepidoptera; family Noctuidae; genus Apamea; species Apamea anceps. Next base: position 24,144,791 of record OX637501.1, on the reverse strand, counting down.
CGCTACCCGCTGGGCTATGGCCCTCTGGGGTGCCCGCAAGGCGGCGGCGTTCTCCCGCCGTTGGAGGGCGTCCTCCCAAATAGGGGCCCCGTAGAGGGCCATACTCTTCAGGATGCCGGCGTAAAGTTGCCGGCATCGTGCACTGGGCCCCCCCAAATTGGGGAGCAGCCACGAGAGCGCCCCCGCCGTCTTCAGCAGGCGCGACGACAGCCCGCTAAAATGCGGGCCGAAGCGCCACCTGCTGTCGATCACAAGGCCCAGATATTTCATCTGGGCCTTGACCCCGATTCTGACGCCCTCCACGAAGATGTGGGCGTCAGGTGGGGGGCGCTGCCGAGGTCCGTGGAAGAAAACGGCCTCGGTCTTGTGCAGCGCCACCTTCAGACCTAGGCGGCGGATCCTCGCCGCGACCAAAGATCCGCCCGCTGAGGCCAAGTTGGCCGCCTCCCTGAAACTCCCCCCCCGGGCGGTGAGGAGAGTGTCGTCCGCGTAGCAGACGACACTCGTGCCTCGGAGGAGAGTTCCCCGCAGGAGCCAATCGTAGCCGACGTTCCAGAGGAGAGGTCCTATGACTGACCCCTGTGGAACGCCGGCTTCGACGACGTACCGCCGGACTTGGCCAGTCCTGTCTACCAGCAGGATCGCCCGATCCTCCAGGTAGCTGGCCAGCAGACTGCGCATGTATCGAGGCACTCCGTGGAACCGGAGCGCCTCAAGGATGGTGGAGTGAGGAACGGAGTTGAAGGCGTTGGCTATGTCGAATGACACCGCCAACAATCCGTCCCCCGCCTCCATCGCATCCTTCGCCTGGCCCTTAAGCCAGGCCAGCGCGTCCACCGTCGAACGCTCAGCCCGAAAACCAAACTGAGCGTCCGACAAGTCCGGCCCGATGTCCCGCAGGTGGCCCTTCAGGCGAGCCGCGATTATCCCCTCGAACATTTTGCCGACCTCATCAAGTAGAACGATGGGCCGGTATGCCGAGGGGGAATCCGCTGGGCGACCCTCTTTGCGGAGGAGGCACAACTGCCCCTCCTTCCAAGGTTTCGGGAACCTCCCAGTCGCAAGGCATGCGCTGAAGAGGTCCCGAAACCTTTCCTCCATGCGAGTGGCAGCTATCGCTACCACTCTTGCTGGGACGCCGTCAGGGCCTGGAGCCGTCTTCTTGGCGCGGATACGAAGAATCGCCGCGCCAAGTTCCGACTCCGTGACAGGAGGGGGAGCCTCCTCTTCCTCCTCGTCTGGCGGGGCTCCGCACATCACTGGCGGGGTGAAGTTGTCCCTGCCCGGGAACAGGGACTGAACCACCCCGTCCAGAAATGAGGGCTCCAGGGTCTCGGCAACCGGGGGACCAAAGGGGCGCAATTTATTGCGCGCAGCCTTGTATGGTCTCCCGAAGGGGTCGTTGTCGAGACCCTCCAGCAGCTCGGCTCTCGCCGAGTCTTTGGCGGCGGCGATGGCCCGATCGAGGACCTGTTTTGCCTCCACGTATACGTCGTAGAGGTGGTCCTCGTCGGCCCGGTCCCGTCGACGCCGCCGCCGACTCCGCGTGTAGGCCCTCCTTGCTTCCACGCAAGCTGCTCGGAGCCTCGCCAGCTCCGCCGACCACCAGTACACGGCGCGTTTGGGTGGTGGTCGGCGAGACCGAGGCATGCTAGAGTTGCATACCTCGGTCAGACACTCCCGAAGCTGCCCCGCTGCGGTGTCCACATCCAGGCCGGCGGTAGGCGGCGAAAGCCAGTCCTGGATGAACGCCGCCTCCGCCGCTGCCTCCCTGTCCAGGCGGGTGAGAGCCCACCGCGGGAACGGTGATCGCCCCGAGATGGGCCGCATCGCTCCTGGGCCACTGGTGGAGATGTCGAACCGCACGTAGCGGTGGTCCGACATGGTCTCCACCAGGTCCACCCGCCAGTTCAGCACGCGCGCGGCTAACGCCGGGGTGGCGAAAGTGACGTCCACTATTGAGCCACCCCGACGCCGCACGCATGTCTGGACGCTTCCTCTGTTCAAGAGGGAGAGTCCAGAGGAGGCTGCCCACAACTCCACCGCCCGCCCGCGTGCGTCGGTGGCCGGGTTGCCCCAGCTCACCGACTTGGCATTCAGGTCTCCCAGTACGGAGACCTGACGCGGAACCGCCCTGCCGACCACGGCGGCCAGGACTCCGAGATAATTCTCAAAGTCCTGGAGTGGGCGGTTTGGGGAGAAATATACCCCCACAAGGGCTATGTCTCCCCACGCGGCGGCCACGTATCCCGGTCCTCTCTCTAATAGCGAGAGGGGAGGGGAGTCCGTGGAAGACCGCGCCGCTAGTGCCACCGAGTCGTCCTCGTCGCCCAGCCAGCTGCTGGGGATCGAGTAGGGCTCGGCGACCACCGCTACGTTCACCAACCACTCGGCCATGACCTGCACTACCAGGTCCTGGGCCGCTTTGCAGTGGTTGGCGTTCGCCTGGAGGATGCTGTAGTCGGAAGGCATTATTCCGACATTGCACCCTCCTCCTCAGCTACCGCCGCTGGAGCTACAGCGGCGGCGACGGCGGCGGCGGTGGTGGCAACAGGGCGAACCTGCGCCGGCACTATGCCCTTTCGCACGGGGGGCTTGCAGCTCCTGCCCGTCATCCGGTGGTCCGCGGGACGGCCACTGGCGGCACACGCCTTGCAGTGTGGCGTGGTGGAGCTGCAAGTGGCACTCCTGTGTCCCTCTTGCCCGCACTGGTAGCAGGCGTCTCCCCAGTCGGACTTGGAGGGACACGTGGCTCGGGTGTGGCCGAAAGCGAAGCACTTAAAGCACCTCGTTGGCTGGTCCTCCAGTGCCCGGACCACAGCCGAGCTGAGCCCAACGAGCAGCCGTCCCTTGGTCGCAGCAAGGACGGCCGCAGCCGCGGCGACTGGGCACTCGACGCGGATGATGCCCATGCCGCGGCGGCCGAGCCTGATGGCTCCCCCCTTCACCGCGCCAGCGTCGCAGCCTCCAATCGCCGCGACGGCCGCCACCACATCGTCCTTGGTGACCGAATCGTCCAGATCGGTCACCTCCAAGGCTGCGGTCTTGACGGGCTTTACGACCGTCACACTGTCCGCGATGACCTCCTGCAACTTTGTTGCGAAGAGGTCCGCATTGGTGCCGCGCTTTTCCCCCGAGAACTCGAAAATTCGAGCCCCGGTTAGGGTTCGGCGGCACCTAATGTTGCTGATCCCCAGCTGGGAGGGATCAGCATTGGTACGAGCCCGTCTTAGGACGGACTCGTACGTTTCGCCGCGCTCCGCGGCCTCCGGGGTGAGGGTCACCACGACGGCCGCGGTTTTGGGAGGAACCAGCTTCCTCCCGCCGGCTGGAGCCCGATTGGCTGCAGGAGCAGTCGCAGCGGGCATGGGGGCCGACTTGGCCCCTCCCTTCTTCTTCCCTCTCTTGACCACTTCCGTCCACGACTGGTTGGACGGGGTGGTGGAGGGAAGAAGGGCGTCCTCTTCTTCCTGCGAGTTCTGGGCTGCTGGAGTCGCCGAAGACCCAGTCACTCCCTCCGCGCTCGTGGTGGGGGTTTGAGGAGCCGCCTTGGTCCTCTTACCCTTACCTTTGCCCTTGGAGGGCTTCGGGGCCTGGGGCTGCGAACCCGGTGCCAGGCCTGCTACAGGCGCAGGTTCCGGCTCCTTCGCTGGTGGCTTATCCGCCGCTAGCGGCGGGCGAAGCCGCTTTTCCGGCAGGAGCCGGTCCTCAATGCCTGCGAAGCAGGCTCTGGTGAAGGCCCTCTCCTCCATAACAACCTTTCGGAGGATCTCCTCGAGGTTGGAAGGGGAAGAAGAGCCTCCTACCGCTGGACCTGGGGCAGGTTGGGCAGGCCGAGCCGTGGCCTCAGCCAGCTTCAGGTGCAGCTGGCTGACCTCCGCCTGCAGGCGATCCACCTTCGCCTGCAGTTGCCGCGTCTCGTCCGTGGCCGTCCGCTTCATGAGCTCTCCGACGATGCCGTGTAGACTGGCGGCCCGGCATTTGAGGGCCTTTTGGAAGGTCCCCTTTAGGTTGGAGGACTTTGAGGCGACCTCCAGGACCTCCTCCTTGTCCTCCTGCGCCATCCGCTCCAGTTCCGCCAGGGAGTGGTCGGCATATAGGACATTGGATGCCCCATAGCCAGCCCTCGACCTGGCGGTTTGCGTCTGGCGCTCCTTGGCGGCGACCTTCTCCTCCAGGTCCTGCTGGAGCTGGGCCTTTTTGGCCAGATTTAGCTGGCGCTCGGCGTCCAGCAAGCCCACATCGTGGGTCTCCGGCGTTTTAGAAGAAGTCGAAGCCCTTTTGGACTTCGACTTCTTCCCTCCCTTCCCTCCGGCCGACTCCGAGGAGCCCTCGGACCCTTGCCTTAGGAAGGCCCTCTTCCGCCTGAGGCGGTCATTCTCGGCCGCCGACGTATCCATGCTGGATTTGTCGGAGTCCGAGAATTCGTCTACCCCAGCCAAGCTGGCTGCAGACGGTGCGCGGTCAGCGCCCGACGCCGAAGCGTCACCGACGTGGCCCTGAGAAGGGCCGTTGGATTGGCCCTGAGAAGGGCCGTTGGGTTGGCCCTGAGAAGGGCCGTTTGAATCGCCCTGGGAGGAGCGATTCGGTTTAAAATTGGGGTTAAAAGCATTAAAAACAGGGTTAAAATTAGGGTTTAAAACAGGATTAAAATTAGGGTTAAAACAAGCAAAACGCCCGGAGGCGTCCCGCATCGGCTTCTTCGACATTTTCGTTGACGTCCGCACTAAGATCAACGAATTCACAGCGCACTTTAGCCGCCGGTCTGCCACTCCGTTACGGTGGTCAGACACGACGTTGCCCGGGGGATACTGCGAGGAAGTATGCACTGTGGGGGATCCCCCAACCTAACCTTTTTTTTTTTTTTTTTTTTTGTCGCTGAGAAATGCTTTATGCATCCCCGCCTCCCGGGGGACGAGACGGGGTATGTGGGACTCCCTGTCGGAATGACAGTATACCCACTAAAACTCAGCGGTGTTCCCGCGTCGCCGTGATGGGAGGGCCATGGGAATCCGGCATAGCCTTTACTTCCACAGCCCTCCCGACGCATGCCCGCCAAGATGGTATGGCGGGCCCCACATGCCCCCCAGGTTGGGGGGCTACGGGAATGGCCGAGAACACCTGGCCATTCCCGTCCCACAAGGTGGAGGCCTGTGCAAAACAGGCAACGGTGCCCCCGCACCCGTTGCCTGCTGGCCTCCACGCCCGCCTGAAGGGCGGGCCCCGCATGCCCCCCCACGTTGGGGGAGCTACGGCCGCAGAGGATAGGGAGAGCGGCAACGACACACCGACACTCCTCTTCCCCTGCGGCCCCACCGCGTCCGCCATCGAACGGTGGCGGCCCCGTCAAGGCCGCGGAAGGTAGGGAGAGCGGCAACGAAACACCGACACTCCTCTCCCGCCGCGGCCTCCAATCCTCAGCCGCGATGTCTCCCTCACGGGGGACACCGCGGCCCGCCTCAGGTAGGCTGCGATGTCGCCCAAGCGGCACCGCAACCTACCCTACGGCCGCTACGTCATTGGCTAAGCCGCAAAGCCTTGACGAGCGGCCCCCGCTGGGGTTCCTCTTAGCTTCACCGTGGCCCAGCTCGCCACGGCTACTGAGCCCCCCCGCCTCGACAATGCGGGAACCCACCGGGGGGGTCCCCCCCCCCCCCCCCCCCCCCCAACCTAACCTAACCTAACCTAACCTAACCTAACCTACTCCTACCCTAGTAGGTAGAACAGTTTATATCGGAAAATGAAATTGTTGTTTTTACTATTGTCCTCGCAATTTTTCCATCGTTTAAACCTTCCCTGGACTACGACAAACATTTCAAAACCCAAATCAGCTTAATCGGCCCAGTTTTAGCAGGTCGAGTTTTAGCCAGACAAACGAACAGCAATTGATTTTTATATATTTAGATAATAATAATAATATAGATAGATTTGAAGTAGGTAGTAATTTTATAAAACATAATTTGAAGAATTGTAATAGACGTAGTACCTACTAATCATTGCTTGTAAGCATCGAATCGTGAGCGATGTGCATTGGGGGGGGGGGGGGGGGTGCACATTGTGTTGTTATGCCTAACCGCACAGTTTCCTTTTGTCAGACACAATTACGAATGGAAAGATTATTGTAGATCTTACATTACTAAACTTAATTTTTATTGTTACAGTTTGTGTTACCATCAAAGATGGAAGCAGAGCGCCGACGACTAGTTCTCGAATTCTTTATTCCTCATTTCATCGCTATGGCGCGATCTAGCGAAAGATTTGAAGCAATAAGACAAGCATTAATATACTTGGAGCAGGCTCAGAGACTTTGCAAATTGCTGTTAGAAGAGCCAGGTGGAGATATGACAGCCAATGAGTACTTAGATGTGGTTCGTGAGAAACTGACTGACTGTCAGAGAAAATTAGCAAACCAAGGTGGTTTTATGTTACCAACAAGAAGAGAAACCAAGACTGAAAGAACTCAACAAAAACCGCTCCGCAAGCAGCGTCCAAAGTTTGAGGAAGTTCACGATTCGCCGACTGATAATCCGGGTATATCAGCATTTACCATTGTTGATGTACACGTTGATAACTCCTCAAGTCACGATCATATGAGATTTAATGAATTTATCAGTAGAGAGGAATCCAAATTGTAAACCACTTTAATTAGGAAAAGTTAAATTAATGTACATAATATTAATTTTGTAAATAAGATCTTGCTACTCAAGAGTTGATTCGAGTTGGTTCTCGGAATTTGTTGTAATTTGTTTAACCCTTTAACCGCTTGTGTCGCATTTATGCGACACATACATCGATTTCTAGCCGCGCGCTAGGGGCACGGCAATTGATATTTAGCCAAGCGCTTAAAAGGTGTGTATGGAATCTCGCGCGTTTTATTGACTATGTTGTAGATCTTGCAATCTTATTTATAGCAGGAAAAATAATGTACGCCAGTTCGTTACTGATTAATTTAATATTAAATGTATACTAAAGTATTGTATAATATAAGAAATATAAACTGTTTGATTATTACTTATAACAATTTTTTATTTAATAGGAATGGTTGGCTTTGTTGAATGGCGTTTGTGTGAGTCGTTAGGTACTAGTAAAATCATAAGAAATGATACTTACTAACCTTGGTATGAAATAAACTATGTATAGCATTTTACTAATACATACTGTAAATATGCTTTTGTTTGCTTTCTAGATTTTTTTCCATTCTGGAATTTCACAACTGTATTACGTAGATGCAAGTAGCTACGTATCAAATGACGTACCTAAGTACTATACTGGATTTGTAATCTTTCTTTGATACGGTCCAGTAACATCAAACGACGGCACACATTAATGCGCTTCTGATTTAAAATATTTTCCAGTGATTCTATCGTTTTGATTCGTATCGTACATATCAAGCGGAAACTCAATATTCCGAAAACATGACTGATTCAATAGATTGATTAATTACTGATTAGGAAATATATAATAATTCTAAATGAGCGGATTCACGCCAGCCACCATGGAGAGTAGAGCCATCCGCACGTACATGCCGTACTCGGCTTGCCTGAAGTAGGCGGCGCGCGGGTCCGAGTCGAAGTCTGGTGAGATCTCGTCGACGCGCGGCTGTGGGTGCATCACTACCATACGCCTGCGAGCGCGCGTCATCAGCTGAGGAGTCACCACCATCAGCCTTCGTGTCTGAAATACGAGTTGAAACATTTGAGAATAGGGATATGGTGATATTTGCTTGAGCTAGTTGGTAAGCAAATAAAAAATCAATGAAGCAAATCTAAGTAATTTTGACGTCACTATAACGACCTTAAGTAATGGAATTGATTTGCTTCGATAGGAATGTAAATAAAAAGTGTGTATGTGTGTAGTTACCTTTTCATATTCTTCTTGACTTTGGAACCTTTCACGCTGAATTCGAGTCATATACAAAACATGAGTGTCCTCTAATACATCTTCCAACCTCTCATATACTCTCTGAGGTATACCTTTAGAGGCAACGTAATCTGTGATATGCTTCGGCATGCCTAGTCCTCGAGGGCTGACATATTGCAATTGTACTTGATAGAGAGTTAGAAGCCGTGCAAGTGAATGAACAGTTCGACCATTCTTCAGGTCTCCAACCATAGTGATGGTTAATCCGTTAACTGTACCGATTTCTTCACGAATTGTAAAGACGTCGAGCAGAGCTTGTGTGGGGTGTTCTCCAATGCCATCTCCCGCATTTATTATAGGTTTGCGACAATGGCGAGCTGCACGCTGAAGAATAAAATTCAAATTCGTATATCAACAACATATTATTATCATAGGTGTAATTTTATGGTTAGGATAAGATTTAGGATAATAGAACTTACAGCAACTGCACCGGGCTCAGGATGTCGCAGTACCACTACATCAGAATAGCTTGCCATTACTGAAACGCTATCTTCTAAAGTTTCACCTTTCTTTGCTGATGAACTCGTAGCATCTGTATGGATTACAGAACCGCCCAGTCTTTGCATTGCTGCTGCAAAACTGCAACTAGTTCGCGTGCTGACTTCATAAAATATCGACGACATAACTTTGCCTCGTAAAATATCATCTAGGAATCGACCTTTGTTGACACTTGTTTTCATGAACTGCGCTAAATTGAATACATCATTGAGAGTATCTTTACTAAACGAGTCAACAGTAAGTATACTCTTTCCGAATAAGTCGCTACGTTGACGTTGAGAAATTGTTATTGCAGGGGGATTATAATTAGACGTACTGTCACGTCTTTGTCTAGTCACCTGGGGTACTGGTGATAAACACCTTGCAGCTGCAATTTCACTGAAATGGACATTAGGCTTGGATTGTGCCTCAGTCTTGTTATCGATTTGATCAAAATCAATATCACTAACTCTGCTCAAATCAGCAGATGTATGTATATCGAGTGCAGAATTTGGTCGACTGATTTCTTTGTCCATTTTTTCAATAGTAAAGTATGCTTTATTCTTGGGTGTAGGCCAGTCTCGTACATTTTGTCCAAAGCCTAGAGGTACTAGAACTTGCCCCTCAACATACGCAATTTCACCTCGCAATGTTACGCGATGAACTGCTCCACAAACTTGCATACCTGCAAATGGCGTCCATTTAGATTTCGAAAATTCCATAGCTTGTGGGATCGTCCACTCGTAATCCATATCCACCTCAACGTATGTGTTTGGTTGTTCCGGCAAATTAAATATTTTGCGAGGGTTGCGATGGAATTTATTTATCAGATCCTCTAGAGTTAAACGACCTTCATGAACTGCATTAAGAAGTAACGGCAAAATTGTTTCCAATCCGGGAAAACCAGGAGGTGGCTTTTCTGAATTCTTTTCTTGCACAGTGTGTGGAGCGTGGTCCGTCGCAAAAACGTCAATCATATCTATATTTTTCCATAGTTCGGCTTGGTCTTCCGGGCTACATAATACTGGGCGCACTTCAGCCCTGCCTTGTCCAATTTCTTCAACATCTGCTGTACTTAGGAACAAATGATGAGGGCATACTTCACAAGTTACCTTCAAGCCTCTTTCTTTTGCTGACTTAATTATTTGAATTTCCTCTTTCCTGGCTACGTGGCAAATATGGATAGGTCTGTCAAGTAAAGATGCCATTAAAATGACAGCTCCAGTTTTTTCTCGCTCCGCATGAGCACATACAGGCATTTTCTTTGGCCAGTTCTGGAGATGTTTTTGCCAGACTGTCATATCTTCTAATGTAAGAGTACTGTATGTTTGGTTAAGATACATTTTCAATGCAGCCGCTTGAGGAGCCATTTCAAAAACAGTTTCAAAGTTGGTGGATGACGCTCCCATATACAGTGCATAATCACAACGAGCACTAACGCGTGCTAAAGCAGAAGTATAATCGTAAGCAGCGCGATCAACTACTGGAGGATTAGTGTTTGGCATGGCACATATCATTGTAATGCCTCCAGCGAGAGCAGCCGCAGTGCAAGTCGCGAAATCTTCTTTGTAAGTAGCACCGGGTTCACGCACGTGCACGTGTACGTCAATGAAACCTGGCAACTTTATGATGTTGCGCGATGTCATGCAGTCCGTATGTGTTTTCATTACAGGAGCCCCACCACAAAGGTGCATAGCCTGTAAAATATAATAGTATTTTTATTTATTTAAGCTTAAAACAATCGTACCGAAATATCTTTATAATTATATATTATACACATTGACAAACCTGAACTAATAGTTTAGCGCATTTCACATCAGTAACTAAAGGCACAGCGTAATCTACCGCTAGCCGGCGAGTGCGGTATCCATGAGTAGTGAACGAAGATACTCGTCGAGCACCACCTCGCATTGGTAAATTAATTACTAAATCTAATTCACGTCTCGCCATAAAGTCAGCTAAATGCATCAGTTCCCCATCCGATCTTACATCCTCGGGATCACCTATATGGTCAAATGTCCATTGAACACTTTCAACCTATAATAAAAAAAAAAAACAATCAAACTCAAACTCAAATCATTTAATTCAACTAAACCAATTACAGGCACTTTTGAATTGTCAAAGGGTCGGTCAGTCAGAAAGATGAAGCTAGTTGCCCATTCCAAAGCGTAGGTACCTATGGAGAAGAACGGGCAAGAAACTCCACGGACACTCTTTTAAATCATAAAATTGTTACAAAATATTTGATTACACCATTCGTGTTGAAATTAACCATGTGAGAACGATGTAGAAAGACATGCGCGTTAAAAGCGTTCGTGATAGAAAACAAAAACAATTCAGAAATTAAAAATTAAAATAAGCCGTGGCAGCTAAGAGGTGACCAGTCCTTACTGACGGCGCCCGTTCACGAACATGACGTATGGATCAACACCATTCAGCTCAACCATTTTGGAGGGCACTTAATGATCCAACACACACGCCACCACCAGCGAGACATTAGAGTGAGCATGACATACTCACAGCCGCCAGGGCACATTCAAGTCAATGAAAGACGTACCCAGTAAATGGTAGCTTTATAGAAAGTACATAGTGTTCACACGTGTGCTATGCAATTATACAATACTAAGAAATTGAATTTATTTTCCGAATGGTAATTAGTTTATGCGCCCCTGTGGAGCAGGACCAGCATTGATCCAAGCATTTTTGTCGGCGATGTAATCCTCTAACTTATAATATGCTTGGCTACATAGTGTGCGTTTAATACAAGATCGTTTCATTCAGTTGGAGTATGTGGGGAGGAATTTTATTGTAACATTTTAAACATTACCCCATGAAGGATGAGTCTACTTTAGCCAATCAATACAGGTTTGTTAAAAGATAGAGAAAAGCTATGAATATAAAGCCTTACTTCGACTCCGTGCTCAGTGTAGAAGTCTCCTGTGCCCATACTGGCGTACAATTTATATCCCATTTTATGTAGAATTCTAACACTCGGAAGTAAATCCATTTTTGTGCTGAAAATAAAAAAAGATATATGAACGAGGTTGCATAACGTTGGAACTAAAAAGACAAGTTTTATACTAGTTGTTTCTTACCTTAAATGTTCCCACAGATAGCAAAATAGCTTTCTTGGGTATTCTAAACCCAGTGCTCATTAACGATTTTAAATAGGCTTCATACCGATTTTCACCGAAACATGCTACTTCACCGGTAGATGCCATTTCAACTCCTAAAGTTACATCTGCACCAGCTAATCTAAAGAATGAAAATTGTGGTACTTTCACGCCGACTTTTCCACAGCCTGTCATTACATTAACTGGTTCCACTGGCAGACCCAAGATAATCTTAGTGGCCATCGCAACAAAATCATGGTCTAGCGTCTTAGATACAAATGGAAAGGATCTTGAAACTCTGACGTTGCATTCGATGACTTTGAGTTCGTTATCTTTTGCAATAAGTTGCATGTTGAAGGGTCCAGTTACATCTAGCGTCTCAGCTATAATACTGGCGATTCCTTTTATTTTTTCCAAAGTTTCATCATTAATATCCTGCGGCGGAGTAACTAATGTTGCATCACCGGAATGGACTCCCGCATTTTCAACGTGTTCAGATACTGCCATACAGTAAATAGCACCATCAGCAGCGACTACGTCTACATCTATCTCTTTTGCATCCATTATAAATTTAGATATTACCACTGGATGATCTTTGCTTACTAAACTAGCCGACTTTAAATAAGCTTCCAATTCCTGGTTTGAATTGGCAACATTCATAGCTGCACCACTTAGAACGTACGATGGGCGTACCAAGCATGGAAATCCTACTTCTTCACAAAAACTTGTGGCTGATTCTAAGTCTGTAAGTTCCTTCCACCTTGGTTGCATTATACCTTTCCGATCTAACATTCTGGAAAACTTAAACCTATTCTCGGCATTATCAATCATACCAGGAGACGTGCCTAAAATAATTGCTTGTTGTCTATGTAAATCCATCGCAATATTATTTGGTAATTGTCCTCCCATAGATAAAATAACTCCATCTGGGTGTTCAATGTTATAAATATCCATAACAACTTCAAATGAAATTTCTTCAAAATATAACCTATCACTCATGTCATAGTCAGTACTGACCGTTTCAGGGTTATAATTGATCATGATTGTCTTTTTGCCCTGATTCCTAAGTTCTCTTAGACATCCGACCGCACACCAGTCGAATTCAACGGAACTTCCAATGCGATATACACCTGAACCCAAAACCATTGAAAACCACCAGGAAATTCCAGATCATGCGTGGTACCGTTATAAGTTAAATACAAATAATTAGTAGTAGCTGGCCACTCGGCTGCAACTGTGTCAATTTGTTTAACAAATGGAATAATTTTATATTCCTCTCTTAGCTTTCTAACGGCGACTTCAGTACTTTTTATAACAGCAGCTATTTGTTTGTCAGAAAATCCAATTTTCTTTGCCTTCTTTAATACATCAAAAGGGATAGAACCATGATGATCGGCCTCCAGGACTTGATAGTAATCTATTATATTTTTGAATTTCTCGAGGAACCAATGATCAATTTTGGTTAATTCGTACAACTTATCCACAGTATAGCCTTTCCTTAGAGCAGCAGCTAAGACAAACATTCGCTTATCAGTCGGTTCTCGTAATTCGTCTTCATTAACTTTTTGAATGTTTGGATCGAACCCGTTAACATTTTCGTCTACCATTCTTAATGCTTTCTGGAAAGCTTCTTCAACGCTCCTGCCTATTGACATAACTTCTCCAACACTTTTCATAGAACTACCAATTTTTGTGCTTACTCTAGTAAATTTAGCCAAATCCCATCTTGGTATTTTGACCACGCAGTAATCGAGACTTGGTTCGAAGCAAGCAGTCGTCACTCCGGTCACAGAATTCTTAATAACAGGTAACGATATACCCAGAGCTAATTTAGCAGCTACATAGGCCAATGGATAGCCTGTTGCTTTACTTGCCAAAGCTGAACTTCGAGATAACCTGGCATTTACTTCTATAATAAAGAATTCTTCCGAATTTGGGTTCAATGCGTACTGAATATTACATTCGCCTACTATTCCGAAGTGTTGAATAACTTTGATGGCAGTGTTTCTTAACATGTAATATTCTCGGTTTGAGAGAGTTTGACTAGGTGCTACTACAATTGATTCTCCGGTATGTATTCCTAAGAGATCTACATTTTCCATGTTGCACACGGTGATGCAATTATTAAATGCGTCTCTGACCACTTCATATTCCACTTCTTTCCATCCTTTAAGAGATTTGTCTATTATAAGTTGATCGGAATGTGATGTGCGAGTGTTCGAAGTTCGTCTTCATTGTTAGCAAAACCGGATCCTAAACCACCGAGGGAAAATGCAGATCGAGCCATGACTGGATACCCAATTTGCTGTGCAGCTACCAGTGCCTCTTCAATTGTTGTCACAGCTGCACTTGGGGCAACTTTTTCGCCAATAGCATTAATTTTTTCAGCAAATATTTTGCGGTCTTCAGTATCAACTATTGACCGAATAGGAGTACCTAAAACGCTTACATTGTATTTCTCTAGAATCATAGATTTATCCAACTCCACTCCACAATTTAGAGCTGTCTGACCACCAAATGTGAGAAGTACTCCAGTGGGTCTTTCCGCTTTGATAACCTGTTCTACATATTCCGGTGTGATAGGAAGGAAATATACTTTGTCAGCTAGGCCTTTTGACGTCTGTACAGTTGCAATATTAGGATTGATTAATACAGTTTGTATCTTTTCTTCTTGTAACGCTTTCACCGCTTGCGATCCTGAATAGTCAAACTCGCCAGCTTGTCCAATTGATAATCCACCAGAGCCAAGGATGAGTACTTTTTTTGGTCTTTCATGTAAAGTCGGTACAAACTTTAGTTTTTCTGTAATGATGCCGTCTATACTACATGACTTCTTATTTTTGTAAGATTTCACAGCGTCGACAAATACATCAAAAAGACATTCTAAATCCGTGGGTCCGGCAGTGTGTTCCGGATGAAATTGAACACTGAAGTAAGGCAAAGTTTTATGAATAATACCTTCATTTGTTTTATCGTTTTCATTGGTAAATAAAACTTTCCAACCTTCCGGCAATGAATCCGCATCCACAGCAAATCCGTGATTTTGTGATGTCATAAAACATCGGCCAGTGCCGTTATGTGTGCAAGGTAATTGTGTCCACGATTACCGTAACTGAAATAAAAAATATCAATATGAAAATAAAGTACGATCTTTTCGGGTAAATACTGAAAAGGAACCTAAACTGAGACCTGAGAATCGAACCCGGGACCCCACGCTGAACAGATGACCACTAGCACTAGACTAACGAGGCCTTGCATATTACAATTAGCAATAAAATAACATAAATATACAATGCAATACCTTGCATATTACAATTAGCAATAAAATATCAATTTAGAAATTATAAAAGTAAACCGACTAAATTGAAAGTGATCATGTCTGATACAGCGATTGAAGAAGTAAAAGACACAAATTTCTTAGGAGTGGCGATAGATCAACATTTAAACTGGAAGGCACATATTGAACATATTAATAAAAAATATCCAGTGCTTGCTACGCATTGTCAGTTCTGGCAGAAACTACAAATCCAAGTGTTACTAGGAATGCTTATTTTGGAAATGTGTACCCACTGTTAACTTATGGTGTCATATATTGGGGGAACTCGACAAACGTGCAATCCACATTCATTCTCCAGAAGAAATGTCTTAAGACAATATATAACATGTATAGTACCGAATCATTAAGAGACGTCTTCAGAACGGAGGGTTTCCTGACACTGACTCGTATTTATATTCTCGAATTATGTTTATTTGTTAAAAACAATATGCATTTTTTCAATTTCAAATCAAATTCTAAAAGAAACATTCGGACACAATATAAATTTGACATCAATTTACCAATTATCAACAATATGATGTATTATAAAAGTACCTATGTTACTGCTATTCGGGTGTACAATAAGTTACCGCCAGCAATTAAGCAATTAAATGGAAATATGTTTAAAAATAAATTGAAAAAAAGGTTAATTGATAATGTATTTTATAATCTGAATGAGTTTTTTGATAAAAATAATATTTGTATGTAGGTACCTAATGTCTCAAAATACTATTGCATACTCGACTTGGGTAGACTGTTGGAACTGAAATGTAATGTTTATCAATAAGAACTTAATGTACACAGTTATGCAATAAATATATCTTTATCTTTAAATAAAATTAGTTTTAATAATTATTTATACTAATTATTCAAGTATTAAATGTCAATGAGAAAAAAATCAAGAAAATATTTGTTATTTACCTGGTTTTGTAAGTTTTACAGCCAGCTGCAGTGGATAGTAACTGATGTCCCAGACAGATACCAAATACCGGCTTCACGTTTGTGTTGTCTTGAATGATTGACCGCATATTTTCCACCACCTTCTTACACTTGACCGGGTCACCTGGACCGTTACTGACGAACAGGCCATCGTACCGGCTGGGGTCCAACTTGTGCTCCCATGGTACTAGCACAACCTTAAAATTTCGTTTAATCAAACACCTGATTTGATTATACTTCAACCCACAGTCAACAGCCATTATTGTTACTTCACCGCTGGGGTTGTATATTTTGGGTTCCTGAAAACAGTTGGTCACTATAGAAACAATAGTTCCAAATTCTCGACTCAATTGTTATTTTGTTAAGGTAATTGCATCATGATCTTAACGATCAGAGGGGCAATTCTCGTAATTTTAAGAACGTTCACAGTCTGATCGCAGTCTCAATCTGTCAAAAAATACTGCATCAAAACTAAATAACCCTTAATGGTCTATTTTCTGTTTGAAATGAGTAACGAGTGGATTTAAACTATACGATGCAGGGAGCATGTTGGGACAAACAATATTCGTTATGATAATCTACGAAAGACCGATGAAAGTTTAAAGTTACCTAAAAAAATTCATAGGCTCACCTTAATAGACACTTCAGCGACTAGATTCCTGGCATTTGGATCCGATATGGCTGGTAGTGGTCCAAACGGCGGTACTCCCTGAATGATACGTCCAAGAGTGACACCAGCTCGAAGACGGAAGGTCAGGGCTCGGGTGTCTACGTCACAGAGGCCTGGGATACCGTGGGCTGCTAGCCAGGAACCCAGGGAGCGTTTAGCGCGCCAGTGACACGCGCGAGTGCTGACCTCACCCACTATCAAGCCAGCTGCCCATATGCGGTTGGATTCAAACCACCTGGAATATAGTGTATCGAATAGATAGTTATTATTTTAAGTTCAAACTAGTAATTTCATTATGACTTGTGTGTGTGAGAAGACTTTAAAAGGTACGTTATGGCAGGGCAGATGGAGCAGGGCAGCTACCTACAGAAAAACGTTTTCAAGTTTTTTTTTTTTTTTGCTGCATTTACCTACCTACTGCAAAATTTAGGGATGGTCTCCTAAAGTTTTCCAATAGCTAGATGAAATTAAATTATTTAAATTCTGTAAACAATTTTATTTCATTACTGGTAGCCCTTACCGCCTCATCTCAAACCAATTACATTTTAGTTTTTTTAATTGGTCATCAGTGTTATAAGTATTGGCTGGCTACTAGTAAAACGTAAATTACTTGGGTAGTCCATGTTCGTCTCGTTCGTCTTCGTCGGGGACGCCATAGTTGCCGACCAGCGGGTATGTGAGCACCAACAACTGCGCGTGATACGACGGGTCTGTCAGCGACTCCGGGTACCCGACCATACCCGTCTGAAATACTGTTCAACAACACAACAATACGATTACACAGTAAGGTACTGGAAAACAAGCGATTTTTTCGATAGTTGAAGCTAAGGAACAATGGTCACAAATTCAAAATCGCTTGGCTGACCAAGCGCTGTTCCTTTCATCAACCAAACGGTATTTTTTTTAAACAATATAAGTTCAATAACTAGTAAGTAAAAAGATTTCTTTTTTTTTACTTATAGGTGTCAATTATTTGGTACAGAGTTACAGACAAATAATTGGTACGTGATATGAGGCCATTAATTGCTGAAGCCATCTAAATTAATTGACCTAGTTATACCTAAATGAACCACATATGTGTTGGTGGTTCTGGATAGCTTAATTATGCTGATTAATTTTCAATAATTTTTTTGAGTTAGTTAGGTTCAATGGACTCTTTTTGTTGGACAGTAATAGTTATAACACAGTACACATAGAATATTGTATGAATAGAGAGCTAGGTTCGTTTTAGTATAAAAAGAACTTATTGATGTACTAACCAACTTCTCCATCTACAGGCACCTGGGCCCCGAAGCTCCGTCCTGTGAAGACCGATCCATCAGCTAACACGAGGCTGCAGGGCGGGCCCACCTCACAACTCAAATCATCTGCCACCATCTAAAAACACAAAGCAGTTTTTTTTGTTAGCCGACCTTGTGTTTTCTCTATACCTGGGCAAAGACCTTCCCTTTTTCCTTTCAAACCTCTCCTTTTGTGCGATCTCTGGCCATGTTTGCGGGCCAACCTTTTATTTATGTTAATTTAAATTACCACGTGCCTGTTTTCTCCGAAGGAGTAGGCAGGGTGTACTATACACTCACATTTCGCTAGTTATAGTAGTATTATTGAACGACTCTGTAAACCCAGCACCCACCCGAGCAGTTTGTCTGACCTGGGCATCGAACCCAGGATTCCCGAGGCAGTCTACTCCACCGGAGCATAGTATAAATACTATGACCGGAGTAACGAAGCTATCGAGTTTTATTAATGTGTATCAAATGAATTCTATTATAATATAACCATTCTATTGATCACTGATTGATCGATCTGATTACGAAGTTATTTTAAAATTACGAGTATAAACATTAATTTTATTGATTGCTTATTTTGTAATTGTATGCGGAACGGATAATTTGTTAGATACTGAAATACTTACGGCGTAGTATAGGTACTTCATTGAAATACGCGATAGTCAAAACAAATACGCAAGTAGTGGATGTCGATCTCATTTTACAACTTCTTACAACCGAGTATTATGATACTAAACAATTATAATTATTGAACACAACGACTGGAATATGACCTTCCTACCTAGAAAACTAAACGAATGTAACGCGAATTACTAATGCATTCGTCTTAAATTTTACAGATATCATTATATTCTATCTAGATCCATTTATTCTAATTCTCGATCATTTAAACAGCTTTTTTGCATTTAACGGAGCATCGGTGTTTTGTAACGGTGATATAATAATATATGTACCACGTGTGACTGTTCCTAAATTACCCCAGGCTGATAAAATTTTCGTTTTTCCTAATTATCTGGAAATGTCAGTAAAATAGGTCAGGACCCCCTTGCGGGGAGAGCAGCACCCCTCCGCCGTGCTGCTCTGTAGGGTTCGGCTCCAGACTGGTCACCCTTCCACCGACATAGATTAAATGAATTCCAAATATGAAGAAGTCCGATGCCTTGTCTCATCAATAGACCAAGGAAAGGATTGAAAGAAATGTTAAATAAAACTTAGGAATTCATAGTTATGAACATAGATTGAATGTGGTTTTAGAAAGCTAGTAATCATAGAGGGATACAAAGTATATTATTATTGTTAAATTGTGAGTCAAAATCAAAATCAAAATCAAAAGTCATTTATTCAAATTAGGCTGAGAATCAGCACTTTTCGAACGTCAAAATTACAAAAGACAGTCCCCCAAAAACGCCCGCCCTTCGCCACTTCCTAGTGCTATCGCTGGGAAGAAGAAGTGGCGGAACAAACTCCCCAGCAGCACAGCTGTCTGTTTAGTTAAAATATAGTTGCATGTATACAATACTAGGAACCTATGTTCAGTAATGAACATTACAAGAAGCTTAAATTATTTGCCATATTATGTCAGCTAGCCACGCCAATATACCAACAAATATAATAAAAACTATACGTACTCAAGCTAAAAAATAATTAATTAAAATAAAAATAAAAACTCACTACCTAAATAAAAGCCTCCAGGCATAAAGGGCGTGACAGCTTACATATTTATGCATTGCTGGGTTCGTCACATAGCTGTCACTTGCAGTCACAGATGATGAACTAGGACCATCGATGTGAAATAAATGAGTTAATACTAATAACAGTAACCTGTCAGTACCTAAGCTAATTCTGGAGAAAGAACATGAACATTGTCCTGCGTTAATTAGGGCGACCAACTATTCTTATCGTGTAAGTAGTCGTTGATGGAATAGTAAGCCTTTGAACAAAGGTTGGATTTTACTTGAGCTTTAAACGCATTAAAAGGCAAGTCTAGCAAAGAAGACGGTATCTTGTTATAAAAGGTTATACCAAGCCCAACAAATGAGTTATGAACCTTATGAAGCCGGTGAAAGGGGGCACGTAGTTTGTCCTTATTTCTAGTGTTAACACTGTGAATATCACTGTTTTTAGTGTACAAGTGCAAATTTTGCCTAATATATAGGATGTTGGCGAAGATGAATTGTGATGCAACCACATATGAGTAACCCATACGCTAGCGTAATAGGTATTTGATCAGTCATTACTCACACGATACCTCACATCTATACTCGGAGCACTCAGAGCAAACACTTCCATATAGTGACGCAAGCGGCTTTTCAGCGGCATTGTGTCGACATCATGCTCATAAGGAGACATGGTCCCTAGCAGTTCTTTCGAACTGATAAACGTGACGAAGCGGCTTTTCCTGCGGCAACCAAGCGACTGTCCTTGTCTGACTATGGAGCGGCTAGTTCCAGCGGCATTGCGTCGGCATCATGCTCATAAGGTGACATGGTCCCTATCAGTCCTTGGACTGAATATTAGATAGTAGATGTGGTCACCCAAACCCCTGGAAGTTTACCCTTTGCACAACAAGCATACCTGCAAGACACGTGTTCATGTCAGTCTGACCGAATTATTGGTCTGAGATGAAGAATACAACATTCAAGAATTAATTAATTAAGATTCGAAACTCGAGAACCATCATTTAATAGAGTTTTGAATAACCTCTCTTAAGGCACTATTATTGGCCGGAGGCAATAACACAGCGTTCAGGAATTGTAGTACTAGGATTTACTAGATAATAGAGCAGAGTCAAAAATTAAGAATTATTGATTAATAGAGTCATGGATCAACTCTCTTGAAGGTATATAGACAGCCCCACAGCGCCCACCCTTCACCACTTCCTAGTGTTTTAAGCTGGGGAGAAGAAGTGGCGCAACAAACTCCCCAGCAACACCTTTCTGTCTGATTAGTTATAAGAACTTTAATAACTCTATCAGCCTAGGATAATTATCTATACTTATAATAAATCTGTAGAAGTGAAAATTCTGTACATTGAAAATATCAAAAAAATAAATGGCAGGGGGTGTTACTAGACCGACACCGAACCCAAAAATGTGATTAAAAAAATTTTTGTCTGTCTGTCTGTCTGTTTGTTCAGGCATCACGCAAAAACTACCGGTTCGATTACGTTGAAACTTGGTATAATTATTCTTTAATATCCTGGGCACCACACTGGGTACTTTTTATCCCGGAAAAGTATATACAATAAAAAACAAACTTAATTTTGCGGTTCGATCCCTAGACTCGATTACGGCACCAACCGCAAATAATAAGTTTGTCGTAGGTTAAGTCACC
This sequence comes from Apamea anceps, assembly GCA_951799955.1. Taxonomy (NCBI): domain Eukaryota; kingdom Metazoa; phylum Arthropoda; class Insecta; order Lepidoptera; family Noctuidae; genus Apamea; species Apamea anceps. The sequence goes on along the minus strand of OX637501.1, from coordinate 24,123,734 downwards.
CGCAATGGAGTTCATTTTTATTCCTTTTAGTTTTTAGAGTTATTTAGGTTTATTTTTATATAAGTCGTAGGTATAGATTTTAATTTTAAAGTATACGTACGTTTTTATTTGATAGTGTACGTAGTGACCGTAGGTTATTTTATAATACTGTTAGGTAGGATTAGTCATTCGTATAGATATTAGTTTTTAGGGATTTTGCTTATTTATTGAGTTTAGATTAGTTATCATCAGAAATAGGTTTATTTAGGTAGGTAGGTATTTAATTTTCTGTTATTGAGTTTTTTTTTTTTTAATTAGGTTGGTACTTAGGTAAAGGTATCATATAGGTACCCTCTTAATCACCACTAATGAGACACAATTGGTTTTCTATTGTAATTAGCCACAAAGGGCCCGCGAGATGGATGGCATTCTGGGGAAGCACATGGGTACATTTTATCCTGTTGGCACGTTCCCGTGGGATAATCTCCGACAACCACGCGGGCGAAGCCGCGGGCAGAAGCTAGTTATAAATAAGGACTCACCCGGTCGCACCAACACACACACACACACATAATACGCTAATATTACATTAGTCTAATCTGAGCTTCGACCTTTCCGTATTTAACTTATTCAATACTAATCGCTTTCTTACGACAGCTAACCAAGAGGCCATGTTCACGTGCGTACGGGCTTCCGAGCCCACGCTAGTTAGCGTGGGCTCGGAAGCCCGTATCCTAAAGCGGTTCAACCCCAACTGCCCTCTGTCGCGTCTCAAAACTCACTGCCCCAAGTTATTACATCAGTCTCCTTACAATCCCTAAAATCGCCACGTGCAGGCGCTCAGGTATCTACAGTTTTTGGAAACAAAGACCCAAAACACCCTTTGTTTATTTCTTAATTGTTTGAGGGTCCATTCCTTCAGCCTACGAACCCAACTAATGGTTTCCATATGCGAGTGCTAGCATTGTCTCTTAAAATTAGAAATCGGATATTTCACAAGATTCTTTGAAATTCGTAGAATTATTACATTCGAACCGTCATGAATGGGCTGGGTTTCTAAAAAGGTTCAATATTGTTTTACAGTTTAAAATAAATAGAATATTTTGTTATTGATTAGGGTAACATGTCGAGCTGTCAGGTCAGACCATAAAATTGAGATTTAATGCGTTTCTAAGAGGGCCGATATCGTGGGACAATGTTAAAATACGAATTTAGACTAAGATATTTTGTTATTAAATTAGGACTAAGTGACAGACAGTCACACACGCAAAGTGAAGGCACCACTTTTTCAGTAAGTAATCCTATGAAAAAATATTCTGTTTTTAGGATCTATTGCATGAATGAATTGATTATATGTAATAATAATAATAATAAAATAAAAATTAAAAATTAACAACCACATAGACAACAACTCCATTATGTCTGCCTCTCAAAATGGATGTAAGAATGGGTCCCGCGGTACTAAGGAGCTATTCCTCATTGATATGGCCATTAGCCAACAGGTTCGTCGTTCCCGAAAGGATCTGTCGACATGTTGGATAGATTATAAGAAGGCCTATGACTCGGTGCCGCATACATGGCTCATGAGGGTTCTGGATTTGTATAAAGTAGATGCAACTCTGCGAACCTTCCTGAGGTCGTGTATGGGGCAATGGAGGACGGTCCTTCGCTATCCAGGATGTCGAAATATTCAGAGGAATAGCGAACCGATAAGGATCGAGCGAGGCATATTTCAGGGCGATAGTTTGAGCCCGCTTTGGTTCTGCTTAGCCTTGAATCCTCTAAGCACACTGCTGGAGGATTCAGGTCTAGGCTATCGGCTGAGGAGAGGTGGCCAGGTTATATCTCACCTCCTCTACATGGATGACCTTAAACTCTTTGCCCCCAACAATTTGCAACTGATGGAGCTACTGAAAATTACTGAAACTTTCAGTAGCGCCATCAGGATGGAATTTGGTGTGGACAAATGTGCGGTCATGCATGTAAAGCGAGGAGAGATTGTGGAATCCGTGGGAACCCAACTCTCGGATTCCGCAAACCTTAGAGCCCTCTCCGCATCCGAAACCTATAAGTATTTGGGTATGTCGGAAGCGTTAGGCATCAATGTAACTGACATGAAGCAATCGCTGAAGGAGCGCTTCTTTGGCCGCCTGAAAAAAGTACTTAATAGTCTTCTATCAGGCGGAAACAAGGTGCGTGCCTTCAACAGTTGGGTCATGCCGGTTTTGATGTACTCTTTCGGCATACTCAAATGGACTCAAACCGAACTAGACGCCCTGGATAGGAGGGTCCGGACGCTGCTGACTGCAAATCGAATGCATCACCCACGGTCATCGGTAATGAGGCTGTATATCCCGCGAAAGTGTGGAGGTCGAGGCTTTTTAAACGCTAAGACCCTCCACAATCGCGAGATATGCAGTCTCAGGGAATATTTCCTAGAAACCGACGTGGGGATGCATCGAGATGTAGTCGCGGTGGACAAGGGCCTCACCCCACTCTCCTTGGCTAAAGAGAACTGGTGCAAGCCGGTAGTGCTTGACACCAATAATCGCATGGAAGTATGGCAGAGTAAGGAGCTTCACGGACGCTTTTACCGGGCCCTACATGGACCCGATGTAGATCTACCAGCGTCCGTAGCCTGGCTGCGTTTCGGTGACCTCTTTGGAGAAACCGAAGGTTTTGTCTGTGCAATTATGGACGAAGTTATGATGACGAACAATTACCGGAGATTTATTGTGAAAGACGGCACGGTTGACATCTGTCGGGCATGCCACCGGCCGGGAGAATCAATCAGGCATATTATCTCCGGGTGTTCTCGTCTAGCTAACGGAGAGTACTTGCATAGACACAACCTTGTAGCCAGGATAATCCATCAGCAACTTGCTCTGAAATACAGCCTTGTCGAATCTGAGGTGCCGTACTACAGGTATGTGCCCGACCCAGTTCTCGAAAATGGAAATATCACATTGTACTGGGATCGATCCATCATCACTGACAGGACTATTGTTGCCAATAAGCCTGATATAGTGGTGGTGGATCGATCAGAGCGGCGCGCAATGATTGTTGACATAACCGTCCCGCATGATGAGAACCTCGTGAAAGCCGAGAAAGATAAACAAATCAAGTATCTTGACTTGGCTCGCGAGGTTGTCGACATGTGGGATGTGGACTCAGCGATCATTGTGCCGATAGTCGTGACAGCCAATGGCTTAATAGCCAAAAGCCTCGACCAACACCTGAGGAGGCTCTCGTTGGGCAGCTGGATCAAGGGCTTGGTTCAGAAAGCGGTACTTCTGGACACGGCTCGCATTGTCAGGAAGTTCCTCTCTCTGGAGCCCTGACCGCCGGTAGCTTGGACCCTGTTCCCGATACCGGTGGGCTACTACTTTTTATATTTTTAAATGTTTTTTTTATCCTTTTGTTTATAAAAATATTTAAAAATGTATTTTGTAAGTATTTAAATGAAATAAAGGAGATAATAATAATAATAGTTTATTTCAAAATGGGATTGCAAAGTTTACAAATGTTGCATATGTAGGTCCTTACCTATCTATTACGGCTATCGTATATGTAAAACAGATTTTTAATAGGTAACCATGCATACATAGCTAGCTAGGTAAACATAGAAATAACAGAGAACAACAATTAAAACCATTTCATACCTTGAAATGGTTAAAATCTATACTTATAATAAATCTGTAGAAGTGAAAATCCTGTACATTGAAAATATCAAAAAAATAAATGGCAGGGGGTGTTACTAGACCGACACCGAACCCAAAAATGTGATTAAAAAAATTTTTGTCTGTCTGTCTGTCTGTCTGTCTGTTTGTTCAGGCATCACGCAAAAACTACCGGTTCGATTACGATGAAACTTGGTATAATTATTCTTTAATATCCTAGGCACCACACTGGGTACTTTTTATCCCGGAAAAGTATATACAATAAAAAACAAACTTAATTTTGCGGTTCGATCCCTAGATCCGATTACTGTACCAACCGCAAATAATAAGTTTGTCGTAGGTTAGGTCACACGCAGTGGAGTTCATTTTTATTCCTTTTACTTTTTAGAGTTATTTAGGTTTATTTTTATATAAGTCGTAGGTATAGATTTTAATTTTAAAGTATAGGTAGTATATTTGATAGTGTACGTAGTGACCGTAGGTTATTTTATAATACTGTTAGGTAGGATAGTCATTCGTATAGATATTAGTTTTTAGAGATTTTGCTTATTTATTGAGTTTAGATTGAGGGGCCCGTGGCTAAATAATAACAGCCGCACAGGTCGATCGGTCAGGTTAAGCTACGCTTGCCGCGGTCGGTCTGTGGATGGGTGACCATCTTTACATACCGAGACACCTCCGTGCCTCGGAAAGCACGTTAAACCGTTGGTCCCGGCTGTCATTCGTGGATCTTTGACAGTCGTTACGGGTAGTCAGAACTCAGAAGCCCGAAAGTCTGACAACCAGTCGTACCAAGGGTATCGTATTACCCAATAACTGGGTTGTGGAGGTCAGATAGGCAGTCGCTCCATGTAAAATACTGGTATTCAGCTGCATCCGGATAGACTGGAAGCCGGCCCTGAACATAGTTGGGAAAAGGCTAGGCAGATGATGATTGAGTTTAGATAAGTTATCGTCATAAATAGGTTTATTTAGGTAGGTAGGTATTTTATTTTCTGTTATTGAGTTTATTTATTTTTTTAATTAGGTAGGTACTTAGGTAAGGATATCATATAGGTACCCTCTTAATCACCATTAATGAGACACAATTGGTTTTCTATTGTAATTAGCCACAAAGGGCCCGCGAGATAGATGGCATCCTGGTGCACATACATTTTATCCTGTTAGCACGTTCCCGTGGGATAATTTCCGACATCCACGCGGGCGAAGCCGCGGGCAGAAGCTAGTCTTAAAATAAAATTTAATATTATGTTCATGAGTTCAATTTAGAAACCATTGATAAATTAACAAATTTAAATAAAAATATAACTAATTATACAAATACAGCCAACTTTTTAATAACTACAATAAAGTTTCTGTGTCGAACTTCATGAATTACGGGCATCAATACCTCAAGACGAAGAACAAAGTGAGTATTGGTGGCTTCAGACGGGGCGAATATACCTATTGAGGTTCAAAGTTATAGCTATTAACCTACGTGTCGGTCAATAAACCGTAGTTTTACTCACTTTTTGTAGGTTCGCTGAGCCGGCCACGTGGTTTATTATGAAGCCGGTGAGGAACGGTCCGGCACTGTCGCGGTCTGCACGACGACAGGCTCGCTTCATCCATTACCTACTCCTTATCATACTCCGTCACACACACTGCTTTTGACTCTTTCACACTTCAATGACTTCTCTACATCCGTCTCTTTCATGTTACTTGTTATGGGTTTACAGTGTGAATTGTTCTGTTTGTGTTCTTTATGCTTCTATAATAGTATCTTTAAACTGGCTCCGAAAACGCAACCACTTGTAGCGTTGATGGCTCTTTTGTTGGTTGGTTCCTGTCATGATTGATACCTGTTTGTGCTAAAACGTTTTTTAACGGAACATCGCAAAATGATTTTAAGTTGATTCGAGTTTAGCGTTTTACATTTTATGGTTATGCGCATATCGACGCCCCCAAGCAATAAGTCGGTAATCGTAAAACTTAAATTTTACAGGAGAAATGTTTTTCTGTTTTTGTTGAATAGCTTTTCAACTAGTCGGAGTAGTGAGGTCAATGAACTCGGACCAAACTTCAGGGCATTAAGGCGTTTTATAATATTATTATAAAACGCCTTAATGCCCTGAAGTTCGAAAATAGTCATAAACACGGAAGTCATAACTATTACTTACTCATAATTTCCATGTTTTAGTTTAGGACCTGTACGTGTACTAGAATGTTTGTGATTTGTATGTCGTATGCCTTTGATATCATTCCCAGTTTATTTGAAAATAGTAAGTGTATTCTTTCACGCAAATTACATTTAATTGGGAATCCCACTTTGATGGCCAATCTTCTTTCATACATCTTTGCCAATATCGATGGCCAGATAATAAATAACTGAAAATACTTACAAAATGTTCTCGGGTACTTACAATATACAACATGTCCCGGAATTAACGCACACTACCGGATACCCCAATTAGAATATTATGTTATAATCATAATACCTACATACACTGAATTTTTATTATTATGTAAAAAACTTTGTTTTTTTAATAAAATAGTTATACTGATTGTGGGAGAAAATTATGGTCACATTACAAATCTACGCATGCACACAGTCGCATTCCTATAAGGGTCTAGCTTAGTGGGTATTTCATCCATTTTGGTTTGTTTTGACAGTACAGCGGAAGTGTGACAGTAATTTACGTAGTTTTAATTATTTTTGGGATAAAATAATATATTACCTATAATAAAGATTACAGAAATCGATTCAGTAAACGATTCTGAACAAACTACTTTCATAATGTGCATTAATTCAGTTACACATTGTATACGGAGATGACGCTTCGTTGTAGCTTAAAACACCCGTTTAGGTATTGGGTAGAAATAAAATGACTTTGTAAACTTTTGTAAGGATATATTTAAATTTTGTACTTTAGTATTCTTACAAAGTCTGGAAGCAGGAGCACTTGTACACTGAAACACATGACAAGGAATAAAAAGAGAACAAAACTAACGAGTCTTTATTGTAAAAAATAATTATGAACTTTGCTGTTTAATTGTCCATAAATTACGAGTATTAGGCTCGTTTCGGTTGATATCTCCACCAGTTGATATTTCCAGTTTGGTTGAGTATAGGATGGTCGATGAAGTCCATGGCGAGGACCTGGGGAGGTTTGTCAAGTTCCAGAATCGGAAGGTGGTTCTTCTCTGGCGCTGGCTTCAGCCATAGGCCGGGCAAGTACAGCGTTATCTGGGGCCCAGCGCTGGGCCAGTACCTGCCGAGGTTGTGCCCGTTCACCCAAACGTAGCCCTGTAACATTGAAATAAAAAATATTATATAACTGTAAGATTATGTATATGTATTTAAGTTAAATGACACAATTATGCAAAAACGAACCACATTACGCAGCGCCTGCCCGTGTTATGACTTCGTTTTTACTTAGCGATCTTTCTGACCTTTTTTCTATTTGCTCGTCTCCTAAGAGTCGTACCGTGATGTTACCTTTACCTTACTTAAGAATTGGGCTAACGAATGAGAAATAAACAATTTTGACTGCTAGTTCCAGAGATTAGCGCGTCCAAACAAACAAACACTTCCGCTGTATTATAATATAACGGATGATTCATTTAGAGTATAGGCGTAATTACGAGACGACGATACTCAAACAAACTTCAGGGATAGGGACAAAGAGCGAGACAAAAACTATAAATGGACAAAGCAACAATACAAACTACAACAAGAAAGGCGAAATGCTCAAGTTCATGCAAAAAAGCAAAGATCAGTGAAAAAGGAACGAGAAATGGTAAGTTGTTTTGTAAAAATAATATTATTATAATTTTATTTTGGTATAAGTTCAAAACTTTATGCTGTATGCAAATAATTATTTAAAACTAGCTGACCCGGCAAACGTTGTTTTGCCATATAAATTATTTCTAGCTGCCCGGCGCTACTTCGTTCGCGTAGTGTCCTACCCCCTACCCTACTACTCCTACACTACTCCTACCCTACTCCTACACTACTCCTACCCTACTCCTACCCTACTCCTATCCTACTTCTACCCTACTCCTAACCTACTCCTACCCTAGTAGGTAGAACAGTTTATATCGGAAAATGAAATTGTTGTTTTTACTATTGTCCTCGCAATTTTTCCATCGTTTAAACCTTCCCTGGACTACGACAAACATTTCAAAACCCAAATCAGCTTAATCGGCCCAGTTTTAGCAGGTCGAGTTTTAGCCAGACAAACGAACAGCAATTGATTTTTATATATTTAGATAATAATAATAATATAGATAGATTTGAAGTAGGTAGTAATTTTATAAAACATAATTTGAAGAATTGTAATAGACGTAGTACCTACTAATCATTGCTTGTAAGCATCGAATCGTGAGCGATGTGCATTGGGGGGGGGGGGGGGGGTGCACATTGTGTTGTTATGCCTAACCGCACAGTTTCCTTTTGTCAGACACAATTACGAATGGAAAGATTATTGTAGATCTTACATTACTAAACTTAATTTTTATTGTTACAGTTTGTGTTACCATCAAAGATGGAAGCAGAGCGCCGACGACTAGTTCTCGAATTCTTTATTCCTCATTTCATCGCTATGGCGCGATCTAGCGAAAGATTTGAAGCAATAAGACAAGCATTAATATACTTGGAGCAGGCTCAGAGACTTTGCAAATTGCTGTTAGAAGAGCCAGGTGGAGATATGACAGCCAATGAGTACTTAGATGTGGTTCGTGAGAAACTGACTGACTGTCAGAGAAAATTAGCAAACCAAGGTGGTTTTATGTTACCAACAAGAAGAGAAACCAAGACTGAAAGAACTCAACAAAAACCGCTCCGCAAGCAGCGTCCAAAGTTTGAGGAAGTTCACGATTCGCCGACTGATAATCCGGGTATATCAGCATTTACCATTGTTGATGTACACGTTGATAACTCCTCAAGTCACGATCATATGAGATTTAATGAATTTATCAGTAGAGAGGAATCCAAATTGTAAACCACTTTAATTAGGAAAAGTTAAATTAATGTACATAATATTAATTTTGTAAATAAGATCTTGCTACTCAAGAGTTGATTCGAGTTGGTTCTCGGAATTTGTTGTAATTTGTTTAACCCTTTAACCGCTTGTGTCGCATTTATGCGACACATACATCGATTTCTAGCCGCGCGCTAGGGGCACGGCAATTGATATTTAGCCAAGCGCTTAAAAGGTGTGTATGGAATCTCGCGCGTTTTATTGACTATGTTGTAGATCTTGCAATCTTATTTATAGCAGGAAAAATAATGTACGCCAGTTCGTTACTGATTAATTTAATATTAAATGTATACTAAAGTATTGTATAATATAAGAAATATAAACTGTTTGATTATTACTTATAACAATTTTTTATTTAATAGGAATGGTTGGCTTTGTTGAATGGCGTTTGTGTGAGTCGTTAGGTACTAGTAAAATCATAAGAAATGATACTTACTAACCTTGGTATGAAATAAACTATGTATAGCATTTTACTAATACATACTGTAAATATGCTTTTGTTTGCTTTCTAGATTTTTTTCCATTCTGGAATTTCACAACTGTATTACGTAGATGCAAGTAGCTACGTATCAAATGACGTACCTAAGTACTATACTGGATTTGTAATCTTTCTTTGATACGGTCCAGTAACATCAAACGACGGCACACATTAATGCGCTTCTGATTTAAAATATTTTCCAGTGATTCTATCGTTTTGATTCGTATCGTACATATCAAGCGGAAACTCAATATTCCGAAAACATGACTGATTCAATAGATTGATTAATTACTGATTAGGAAATATATAATAATTCTAAATGAGCGGATTCACGCCAGCCACCATGGAGAGTAGAGCCATCCGCACGTACATGCCGTACTCGGCTTGCCTGAAGTAGGCGGCGCGCGGGTCCGAGTCGAAGTCTGGTGAGATCTCGTCGACGCGCGGCTGTGGGTGCATCACTACCATACGCCTGCGAGCGCGCGTCATCAGCTGAGGAGTCACCACCATCAGCCTTCGTGTCTGAAATACGAGCTAGTTGGTAAGCAAATAAAAAATCAATGAAGCAAATCTAAGTAATTTTGACGTCACTATAACGACCTTAAGTAATGGAATTGATTTGCTTCGATAGGAATGTAAATAAAAAGTGTGTATGTGTGTAGTTACCTTTTCATATTCTTCTTGACTTTGGAACCTTTCACGCTGAATTCGAGTCATATACAAAACATGAGTGTCCTCTAATACATCTTCCAACCTCTCATATACTCTCTGAGGTATACCTTTAGAGGCAACGTAATCTGTGATATGCTTCGGCATGCCTAGTCCTCGAGGGCTGACATATTGCAATTGTACTTGATAGAGAGTTAGAAGCCGTGCAAGTGAATGAACAGTTCGACCATTCTTCAGGTCTCCAACCATAGTGATGGTTAATCCGTTAACTGTACCGATTTCTTCACGAATTGTAAAGACGTCGAGCAGAGCTTGTGTGGGGTGTTCTCCAATGCCATCTCCCGCATTTATTATAGGTTTGCGACAATGGCGAGCTGCACGCTGAAGAATAAAATTCAAATTCGTATATCAACAACATATTATTATCATAGGTGTAATTTTATGGTTAGGATAAGATTTAGGATAATAGAACTTACAGCAACTGCACCGGGCTCAGGATGTCGCAGTACCACTACATCAGAATAGCTTGCCATTACTGAAACGCTATCTTCTAAAGTTTCACCTTTCTTTGCTGATGAACTCGTAGCATCTGTATGGATTACAGAACCGCCCAGTCTTTGCATTGCTGCTGCAAAACTGCAACTAGTTCGCGTGCTGACTTCATAAAATATCGACGACATAACTTTGCCTCGTAAAATATCATCTAGGAATCGACCTTTGTTGACACTTGTTTTCATGAACTGCGCTAAATTGAATACATCATTGAGAGTATCTTTACTAAACGAGTCAACAGTAAGTATACTCTTTCCGAATAAGTCGCTACGTTGACGTTGAGAAATTGTTATTGCAGGGGGATTATAATTAGACGTACTGTCACATCTTTGTCTAGTCACCTGGGGTACTGGTGATAAACACCTTGCAGCTGCAATTTCACTGAAATGGACATTAGGCTTGGATTGTGCCTCAGTCTTGTTATCGATTTGATCAAAATCAATATCACTAACTCTGCTCAAATCAGCAGATGTATGTATATCGAGTGCAGAATTTGGTCGACTGATTTCTTTGTCCATTTTTTCAATAGTAAAGTATGCTTTATTCTTGGGTGTAGGCCAGTCTCGTACATTTTGTCCAAAGCCTAGAGGTACTAGAACTTGCCCCTCAACATACGCAATTTCACCTCGCAATGTTACGCGATGAACTGCTCCACAAACTTGCATACCTGCAAATGGCGTCCATTTAGATTTCGAAAATTCCATAGCTTGTGGGATCGTCCACTCGTAATCCATATCCACCTCAACGTATGTGTTTGGTTGTTCCGGCAAATTAAATATTTTGCGAGGGTTGCGATGGAATTTATTTATCAGATCCTCTAGAGTTAAACGACCTTCATGAACTGCATTAAGAAGTAACGGCAAAATTGTTTCCAATCCGGGAAAACCAGGAGGTGGCTTTTCTGAATTCTTTTCTTGCACAGTGTGTGGAGCGTGGTCCGTCGCAAAAACGTCAATCATATCTATATTTTTCCATAGTTCGGCTTGGTCTTCCGGGCTACATAATACTGGGCGCACTTCAGCCCTGCCTTGTCCAATTTCTTCAACATCTGCTGTACTTAGGAACAAATGATGAGGGCATACTTCACAAGTTACCTTCAAGCCTCTTTCTTTTGCTGACTTAATTATTTGAATTTCCTCTTTCCTGGCTACGTGGCAAATATGGATAGGTCTGTCAAGTAAAGATGCCATTAAAATGACAGCTCCAGTTTTTTCTCGCTCCGCATGAGCACATACAGGCATTTTCTTTGGCCAGTTCTGGAGATGTTTTTGCCAGACTGTCATATCTTCTAATGTAAGAGTACTGTATGTTTGGTTAAGATACATTTTCAATGCAGCCGCTTGAGGAGCCATTTCAAAAACAGTTTCAAAGTTGGTGGATGACGCTCCCATATACAGTGCATAATCACAACGAGCACTAACGCGTGCTAAAGCAGAAGTATAATCGTAAGCAGCGCGATCAACTACTGGAGGATTAGTGTTTGGCATGGCACATATCATTGTAATGCCTCCAGCGAGAGCAGCCGCAGTGCAAGTCGCGAAATCTTCTTTGTAAGTAGCACCGGGTTCACGCACGTGCACGTGTACGTCAATGAAACCTGGCAACTTTATGATGTTGCGCGATGTCATGCAGTCCGTATGTGTTTTCATTACAGGAGCCCCACCACAAAGGTGCATAGCCTGTAAAATATAATAGTATTTTTATTTATTTAAGCTTAAAACAATCGTACCGAAATATCTTTATAATTATATATTATACACATTGACAAACCTGAACTAATAGTTTAGCGCATTTCACATCAGTAACTAAAGGCACAGCGTAATCTACCGCTAGCCGGCGAGTGCGGTATCCATGAGTAGTGAACGAAGATACTCGTCGAGCACCACCTCGCATTGGTAAATTAATTACTAAATCTAATTCACGTCTCGCCATAAAGTCAGCTAAATGCATCAGTTCCCCATCCGATCTTACATCCTCGGGATCACCTATATGGTCAAATGTCCATTGAACACTTTCAACCTATAATAAAAAAAAAAAACAATCAAACTCAAACTCAAATCATTTAATTCAACTAAACCAATTACAGGCACTTTTGAATTGTCAAAGGGTCGGTCAGTCAGAAAGATGAAGCTAGTTGCCCATTCCAAAGCGTAGGTACCTATGGAGAAGAACGGGCAAGAAACTCCACGGACACTCTTTTAAATCATAAAATTGTTACAAAATATTTGATTACACCATTCGTGTTGAAATTAACCATGTGAGAACGATGTAGAAAGACATGCGCGTTAAAAGCGTTCGTGATAGAAAACAAAAACAATTCAGAAATTAAAAATTAAAATAAGCCGTGGCAGCTAAGAGGTGACCAGTCCTTACTGACGGCGCCCGTTCACGAACATGACGTATGGATCAACACCATTCAGCTCAACCATTTTGGAGGGCACTTAATGATCCAACACACACGCCACCACCAGCGAGACATTAGAGTGAGCATGACATACTCACAGCCGCCAGGGCACATTCAAGTCAATGAAAGACGTACCCAGTAAATGGTAGCTTTATAGAAAGTACATAGTGTTCACACGTGTGCTATGCAATTATACAATACTAAGAAATTGAATTTATTTTCCGAATGGTAATTAGTTTATGCGCCCCTGTGGAGCAGGACCAGCATTGATCCAAGCATTTTTGTCGGCGATGTAATCCTCTAACTTATAATATGCTTGGCTACATAGTGTGCGTTTAATACAAGATCGTTTCATTCAGTTGGAGTATGTGGGGAGGAATTTTATTGTAACATTTTAAACATTACCCCATGAAGGATGAGTCTACTTTAGCCAATCAATACAGGTTTGTTAAAAGATAGAGAAAAGCTATGAATATAAAGCCTTACTTCGACTCCGTGCTCAGTGTAGAAGTCTCCTGTGCCCATACTGGCGTACAATTTATATCCCATTTTATGTAGAATTCTAACACTCGGAAGTAAATCCATTTTTGTGCTGAAAATAAAAAAAGATATATGAACGAGGTTGCATAACGTTGGAACTAAAAAGACAAGTTTTATACTAGTTGTTTCTTACCTTAAATGTTCCCACAGATAGCAAAATAGCTTTCTTGGGTATTCTAAACCCAGTGCTCATTAACGATTTTAAATAGGCTTCATACCGATTTTCACCGAAACATGCTACTTCACCGGTAGATGCCATTTCAACTCCTAAAGTTACATCTGCACCAGCTAATCTAAAGAATGAAAATTGTGGTACTTTCACGCCGACTTTTCCACAGCCTGTCATTACATTAACTGGTTCCACTGGCAGACCCAAGATAATCTTAGTGGCCATCGCAACAAAATCATGGTCTAGCGTCTTAGATACAAATGGAAAGGATCTTGAAACTCTGACGTTGCATTCGATGACTTTGAGTTCGTTATCTTTTGCAATAAGTTGCATGTTGAAGGGTCCAGTTACATCTAGCGTCTCAGCTATAATACTGGCGATTCCTTTTATTTTTTCCAAAGTTTCATCATTAATATCCTGCGGCGGAGTAACTAATGTTGCATCACCGGAATGGACTCCCGCATTTTCAACGTGTTCAGATACTGCCATACAGTAAATAGCACCATCAGCAGCGACTACGTCTACATCTATCTCTTTTGCATCCATTATAAATTTAGATATTACCACTGGATGATCTTTGCTTACTAAACTAGCCGACTTTAAATAAGCTTCCAATTCCTGGTTTGAATTGGCAACATTCATAGCTGCACCACTTAGAACGTACGATGGGCGTACCAAGCATGGAAATCCTACTTCTTCACAAAAACTTGTGGCTGATTCTAAGTCTGTAAGTTCCTTCCACCTTGGTTGCATTATACCTTTCCGATCTAACATTCTGGAAAACTTAAACCTATTCTCGGCATTATCAATCATACCAGGAGACGTGCCTAAAATAATTGCTTGTTGTCTATGTAAATCCATCGCAATATTATTTGGTAATTGTCCTCCCATAGATAAAATAACTCCATCTGGGTGTTCAATGTTATAAATATCCATAACAACTTCAAATGAAATTTCTTCAAAATATAACCTATCACTCATGTCATAGTCAGTACTGACCGTTTCAGGGTTATAATTGATCATGATTGTCTTTTTGCCCTGATTCCTAAGTTCTCTTAGACATCCGACCGCACACCAGTCGAATTCAACGGAACTTCCAATGCGATATACACCTGAACCCAAAACCATTGAAAACCACCAGGAAATTCCAGATCATGCGTGGTACCGTTATAAGTTAAATACAAATAATTAGTAGTAGCTGGCCACTCGGCTGCAACTGTGTCAATTTGTTTAACAAATGGAATAATTTTATATTCCTCTCTTAGCTTTCTAACGGCGACTTCAGTACTTTTTATAACAGCAGCTATTTGTTTGTCAGAAAATCCAATTTTCTTTGCCTTCTTTAATACATCAAAAGGGATAGAACCATGATGATCGGCCTCCAGGACTTGATAGTAATCTATTATATTTTTGAATTTCTCGAGGAACCAATGATCAATTTTGGTTAATTCGTACAACTTATCCACAGTATAGCCTTTCCTTAGAGCAGCAGCTAAGACAAACATTCGCTTATCAGTCGGTTCTCGTAATTCGTCTTCATTAACTTTTTGAATGTTTGGATCGAACCCGTTAACATTTTCGTCTACCATTCTTAATGCTTTCTGGAAAGCTTCTTCAACGCTCCTGCCTATTGACATAACTTCTCCAACACTTTTCATAGAACTACCAATTTTTGTGCTTACTCTAGTAAATTTAGCCAAATCCCATCTTGGTATTTTGACCACGCAGTAATCGAGACTTGGTTCGAAGCAAGCAGTCGTCACTCCGGTCACAGAATTCTTAATAACAGGTAACGATATACCCAGAGCTAATTTAGCAGCTACATAGGCCAATGGATAGCCTGTTGCTTTACTTGCCAAAGCTGAACTTCGAGATAACCTGGCATTTACTTCTATAATAAAGAATTCTTCCGAATTTGGGTTCAATGCGTACTGAATATTACATTCGCCTACTATTCCGAAGTGTTGAATAACTTTGATGGCAGTGTTTCTTAACATGTAATATTCTCGGTTTGAGAGAGTTTGACTAGGTGCTACTACAATTGATTCTCCGGTATGTATTCCTAAGAGATCTACATTTTCCATGTTGCACACGGTGATGCAATTATTAAATGCGTCTCTGACCACTTCATATTCCACTTCTTTCCATCCTTTAAGAGATTTGTCTATTATAAGTTGATCGGAATGTGATGTGCGAGTGTTCGAAGTTCGTCTTCATTGTTAGCAAAACCGGATCCTAAACCACCGAGGGAAAATGCAGATCGAGCCATGACTGGATACCCAATTTGCTGTGCAGCTACCAGTGCCTCTTCAATTGTTGTCACAGCTGCACTTGGGGCAACTTTTTCGTCAATAGCATTAATTTTTTCAGCAAATATTTTGCGGTCTTCAGTATCAACTATTGACCGAATAGGAGTACCTAAAACGCTTACATTGTATTTCTCTAGAATCATAGATTTATCCAACTCCACTCCACAATTTAGAGCTGTCTGACCACCAAATGTGAGAAGTACTCCAGTGGGTCTTTCCGCTTTGATAACCTGTTCTACATATTCCGGTGTGATAGGAAGGAAATATACTTTGTCAGCTAGGCCTTTTGACGTCTGTACAGTTGCAATATTAGGATTGATTAATACAGTTTGTATCTTTTCTTCTTGTAACGCTTTCACCGCTTGCGATCCTGAATAGTCAAACTCGCCAGCTTGTCCAATTGATAATCCACCAGAGCCAAGGATGAGTACTTTTTTTGGTCTTTCATGTAAAGTCGGTACAAACTTTAGTTTTTCTGTAATGATGCCGTCTATACTACATGACTTCTTATTTTTGTAAGATTTCACAGCGTCGACAAATACATCAAAAAGACATTCTAAATCCGTGGGTCCGGCAGTGTGTTCCGGATGAAATTGAACACTGAAGTAAGGCAAAGTTTTATGAATAATACCTTCATTTGTTTTATCGTTTTCATTGGTAAATAAAACTTTCCAACCTTCCGGCAATGAATCCGCATCCACAGCAAATCCGTGATTTTGTGATGTCATAAAACATCGGCCAGTGCCGTTATGTGTGCAAGGTAATTGTGTCCACGATTACCGTAACTGAAATAAAAAATATCAATATGAAAATAAAGTACGATCTTTTCGGGTAAATACTGAAAAGGAACTTAAACTGAGACCTGAGAATCGAACCCGGGACCCCACGCTGAACAGATGACCACTAGCACTAGACTAACGAGGCCTTGCATATTACAATTAGCAATAAAATAACATAAATATACAATGCAATACCTTGCATATTACAATTAGCAATAAAATATCAATTTAGAAATTATAAAAGTAAACCGACTAAATTGAAAGTGATCATGTCTGATACAGCGATTGAAGAAGTAAAAGACACAAATTTCTTAGGAGTGGCGATAGATCAACATTTAAACTGGAAGGCACATATTGAACATATTAATAAAAAATATCCAGTGCTTGCTACGCATTGTCAGTTCTGGCAGAAACTACAAATCCAAGTGTTACTAGGAATGCTTATTTTGGAAATGTGTACCCACTGTTAACTTATGGTGTCATATATTGGGGGAACTCGACAAACGTGCAATCCACATTCATTCTCCAGAAGAAATGTCTTAAGACAATATATAACATGTATAGTACCGAATCATTAAGAGACGTCTTCAGAACGGAGGGTTTCCTGACACTGACTCGTATTTATATTCTCGAATTATGTTTATTTGTTAAAAACAATATGCATTTTTTCAATTTCAAATCAAATTCTAAAAGAAACATTCGGACACAATATAAATTTGACATCAATTTACCAATTATCAACAATATGATGTATTATAAAAGTACCTATGTTACTGCTATTCGGGTGTACAATAAGTTACCGCCAGCAATTAAGCAATTAAATGGAAATATGTTTAAAAATAAATTGAAAAAAAGGTTAATTGATAATGTATTTTATAATCTGAATGAGTTTTTTGATAAAAATAATATTTGTATGTAGGTACCTAATGTCTCAAAATACTATTGCATACTCGACTTGGGTAGACTGTTGGAACTGAAATGTAATGTTTATCAATAAGAACTTAATGTACACAGTTATGCAATAAATATATCTTTATCTTTAAATAAAATTAGTTTTAATAATTATTTATACTAATTATTCAAGTATTAAATGTCAATGAGAAAAAAATCAAGAAAATATTTGTTATTTACCTGGTTTTGTAAGTTTTACAGCCAGCTGCAGTGGATAGTAACTGATGTCCCAGACAGATACCAAATACCGGCTTCACGTTTGTGTTGTCTTGAATGATTGACCGCATATTTTCCACCACCTTCTTACACTTGACCGGGTCACCTGGACCGTTACTGACGAACAGGCCATCGTACCGGCTGGGGTCCAACTTGTGCTCCCATGGTACTAGCACAACCTTAAAATTTCGTTTAATCAAACACCTGATTTGATTATACTTCAACCCACAGTCAACAGCCATTATTGTTACTTCACCGCTGGGGTTGTATATTTTGGGTTCCTGAAAACAGTTGGTCACTATAGAAACAATAGTTCCAAATTCTCGACTCAATTGTTATTTTGTTAAGGTAATTGCATCATGATCTTAACGATCAGAGGGGCAATTCTCGTAATTTTAAGAACGTTCACAGTCTGATCGCAGTCTCAATCTGTCAAAAAATACTGCATCAAAACTAAATAACCCTTAATGGTCTATTTTCTGTTTGAAATGAGTAACGAGTGGATTTAAACTATACGATGCAGGGAGCATGTTGGGACAAACAATATTCGTTATGATAATCTACGAAAGACCGATGAAAGTTTAAAGTTACCTAAAAAAATTCATAGGCTCACCTTAATAGACACTTCAGCGACTAGATTCCTGGCATTTGGATCCGATATGGCTGGTAGTGGTCCAAACGGCGGTACTCCCTGAATGATACGTCCAAGAGTGACACCAGCTCGAAGACGGAAGGTCAGGGCTCGGGTGTCTACGTCACAGAGGCCTGGGATACCGTGGGCTGCTAGCCAGGAACCCAGGGAGCGTTTAGCGCGCCAGTGACACGCGCGAGTGCTGACCTCACCCACTATCAAGCCAGCTGCCCATATGCGGTTGGATTCAAACCACCTGGAATATAGTGTATCGAATAGATAGTTATTATTTTAAGTTCAAACTAGTAATTTCATTATGACTTGTGTGTGTGAGAAGACTTTAAAAGGTACGTTATGGCAGGGCAGATGGAGCAGGGCAGCTACCTACAGAAAAACGTTTTCAAGTTTTTTTTTTTTTTTGCTGCATTTACCTACCTACTGCAAAATTTAGGGATGGTCTCCTAAAGTTTTCCAATAGCTAGATGAAATTAAATTATTTAAATTCTGTAAACAATTTTATTTCATTACTGGTAGCCCTTACCGCCTCATCTCAAACCAATTACATTTTAGTTTTTTTAATTGGTCATCAGTGTTATAAGTATTGGCTGGCTACTAGTAAAACGTAAATTACTTGGGTAGTCCATGTTCGTCTCGTTCGTCTTCGTCGGGGACGCCATAGTTGCCGACCAGCGGGTATGTGAGCACCAACAACTGCGCGTGATACGACGGGTCTGTCAGCGACTCCGGGTACCCGACCATACCCGTCTGAAATACTGTTCAACAACACAACAATACGATTACACAGTAAGGTACTGGAAAACAAGCGATTTTTTCGATAGTTGAAGCTAAGGAACAATGGTCACAAATTCAAAATCGCTTGGCTGACCAAGCGCTGTTCCTTTCATCAACCAAACGGTATTTTTTTTAAACAATATAAGTTCAATAACTAGTAAGTAAAAAGATTTCTTTTTTTTTACTTATAGGTGTCAATTATTTGGTACAGAGTTACAGACAAATAATTGGTACGTGATATGAGGCCATTAATTGCTGAAGCCATCTAAATTAATTGACCTAGTTATACCTAAATGAACCACATATGTGTTGGTGGTTCTGGATAGCTTAATTATGCTGATTAATTTTCAATAATTTTTTTGAGTTAGTTAGGTTCAATGGACTCTTTTTGTTGGACAGTAATAGTTATAACACAGTACACATAGAATATTGTATGAATAGAGAGCTAGGTTCGTTTTAGTATAAAAAGAACTTATTGATGTACTAACCAACTTCTCCATCTACAGGCACCTGGGCCCCGAAGCTCCGTCCTGTGAAGACCGATCCATCAGCTAACACGAGGCTGCAGGGCGGGCCCACCTCACAACTCAAATCATCTGCCACCATCTAAAAACACAAAGCAGTTTTTTTTGTTAGCCGACCTTGTGTTTTCTCTATACCTGGGCAAAGACCTTCCCTTTTTCCTTTCAAACCTCTCCTTTTGTGCGATCTCTGGCCATGTTTGCGGGCCAACCTTTTATTTATGTTAATTTAAATTACCACGTGCCTGTTTTCTCCGAAGGAGTAGGCAGGGTGTACTATACACTCACATTTCGCTAGTTATAGTAGTATTATTGAACGACTCTGTAAACCCAGCACCCACCCGAGCAGTTTGTCTGACCTGGGCATCGAACCCAGGATTCCCGAGGCAGTCTACTCCACCGGAGCATAGTATAAATACTATGACCGGAGTAACGAAGCTATCGAGTTTTATTAATGTGTATCAAATGAATTCTATTATAATATAACCATTCTATTGATCACTGATTGATCGATCTGATTACGAAGTTATTTTAAAATTACGAGTATAAACATTAATTTTATTGATTGCTTATTTTGTAATTGTATGCGGAACGGATAATTTGTTAGATACTGAAATACTTACGGCGTAGTATAGGTACTTCATTGAAATACGCGATAGTCAAAACAAATACGCAAGTAGTGGATGTCGATCTCATTTTACAACTTCTTACAACCGAGTATTATGATACTAAACAATTATAATTATTGAACACAACGACTGGAATATGACCTTCCTACCTAGAAAACTAAACGAATGTAACGCGAATTACTAATGCATTCGTCTTAAATTTTACAGATATCATTATATTCTATCTAGATCCATTTATTCTAATTCTCGATCATTTAAACAGCTTTTTTGCATTTAACGGAGCATCGGTGTTTTGTAACGGTGATATAATAATATATGTACCACGTGTGACTGTTCCTAAATTACCCCAGGCTGATAAAATTTTCGTTTTTCCTAATTATCTGGAAATGTCAGTAAAATAGGTCAGGACCCCCTTGCGGGGAGAGCAGCACCCCTCCGCCGTGCTGCTCTGTAGGGTTCGGCTCCAGACTGGTCACCCTTCCACCGACATAGATTAAATGAATTCCAAATATGAAGAAGTCCGATGCCTTGTCTCATCAATAGACCAAGGAAAGGATTGAAAGAAATGTTAAATAAAACTTAGGAATTCATAGTTATGAACATAGATTGAATGTGGTTTTAGAAAGCTAGTAATCATAGAGGGATACAAAGTATATTATTATTGTTAAATTGTGAGTCAAAATCAAAATCAAAATCAAAAGTCATTTATTCAAATTAGGCTGAGAATCAGCACTTTTCGAACGTCAAAATTACAAAAGACAGTCCCCCAAAAACGCCCGCCCTTCGCCACTTCCTAGTGCTATCGCTGGGAAGAAGAAGTGGCGGAACAAACTCCCCAGCAGCACAGCTGTCTGTTTAGTTAAAATATAGTTGCATGTATACAATACTAGGAACCTATGTTCAGTAATGAACATTACAAGAAGCTTAAATTATTTGCCATATTATGTCAGCTAGCCACGCCAATATACCAACAAATATAATAAAAACTATACGTACTCAAGCTAAAAAATAATTAATTAAAATAAAAATAAAAACTCACTACCTAAATAAAAGCCTCCAGGCATAAAGGGCGTGACAGCTTACATATTTATGCATTGCTGGGTTCGTCACATAGCTGTCACTTGCAGTCACAGATGATGAACTAGGACCATCGATGTGAAATAAATGAGTTAATACTAATAACAGTAACCTGTCAGTACCTAAGCTAATTCTGGAGAAAGAACATGAACATTGTCCTGCGTTAATTAGGGCGACCAACTATTCTTATCGTGTAAGTAGTCGTTGATGGAATAGTAAGCCTTTGAACAAAGGTTGGATTTTACTTGAGCTTTAAACGCATTAAAAGGCAAGTCTAGCAAAGAAGACGGTATCTTGTTATAAAAGGTTATACCAAGCCCAACAAATGAGTTATGAACCTTATGAAGCCGGTGAAAGGGGGCACGTAGTTTGTCCTTATTTCTAGTGTTAACACTGTGAATATCACTGTTTTTAGTGTACAAGTGCAAATTTTGCCTAATATATAGGATGTTGGCGAAGATGAATTGTGATGCAACCACATATGAGTAACCCATACGCTAGCGTAATAGGTATTTGATCAGTCATTACTCACACGATACCTCACATCTATACTCGGAGCACTCAGAGCAAACACTTCCATATAGTGACGCAAGCGGCTTTTCAGCGGCATTGTGTCGACATCATGCTCATAAGGAGACATGGTCCCTAGCAGTTCTTTCGAACTGATAAACGTGACGAAGCGGCTTTTCCTGCGGCAACCAAGCGACTGTCCTTGTCTGACTATGGAGCGGCTAGTTCCAGCGGCATTGCGTCGGCATCATGCTCATAAGGTGACATGGTCCCTATCAGTCCTTGGACTGAATATTAGATAGTAGATGTGGTCACCCAAACCCCTGGAAGTTTACCCTTTGCACAACAAGCATACCTGCAAGACACGTGTTCATGTCAGTCTGACCGAATTATTGGTCTGAGATGAAGAATACAACATTCAAGAATTAATTAATTAAGATTCGAAACTCGAGAACCATCATTTAATAGAGTTTTGAATAACCTCTCTTAAGGCACTATTATTGGCCGGAGGCAATAACACAGCGTTCAGGAATTGTAGTACTAGGATTTACTAGATAATAGAGCAGAGTCAAAAATTAAGAATTATTGATTAATAGAGTCATGGATCAACTCTCTTGAAGGTATATAGACAGCCCCACAGCGCCCACCCTTCACCACTTCCTAGTGTTTTAAGCTGGGGAGAAGAAGTGGCGCAACAAACTCCCCAGCAACACCTTTCTGTCTGATTAGTTATAAGAACTTTAATAACTCTATCAGCCTAGGATAATTATCTATACTTATAATAAATCTGTAGAAGTGAAAATTCTGTACATTGAAAATATCAAAAAAATAAATGGCAGGGGGTGTTACTAGACCGACACCGAACCCAAAAATGTGATTAAAAAAATTTTTGTCTGTCTGTCTGTCTGTTTGTTCAGGCATCACGCAAAAACTACCGGTTCGATTACGTTGAAACTTGGTATAATTATTCTTTAATATCCTGGGCACCACACTGGGTACTTTTTATCCCGGAAAAGTATATACAATAAAAAACAAACTTAATTTTGCGGTTCGATCCCTAGACTCGATTACGGCACCAACCGCAAATAATAAGTTTGTCGTAGGTTAAGTCACCCGCAATGGAGTTCATTTTTATTCCTTTTAGTTTTTAGAGTTATTTAGGTTTATTTTTATATAAGTCGTAGGTATAGATTTTAATTTTAAAGTATACGTACGTTTTTATTTGATAGTGTACGTAGTGACCGTAGGTTATTTTATAATACTGTTAGGTAGGATTAGTCATTCGTATAGATATTAGTTTTTAGGGATTTTGCTTATTTATTGAGTTTAGATTAGTTATCATCAGAAATAGGTTTATTTAGGTAGGTAGGTATTTAATTTTCTGTTATTGAGTTTTTTTTTTTTTAATTAGGTTGGTACTTAGGTAAAGGTATCATATAGGTACCCTCTTAATCACCACTAATGAGACACAATTGGTTTTCTATTGTAATTAGCCACAAAGGGCCCGCGAGATGGATGGCATTCTGGGGAAGCACATGGGTACATTTTATCCTGTTGGCACGTTCCCGTGGGATAATCTCCGACAACCACGCGGGCGAAGCCGCGGGCAGAAGCTAGTTATAAATAAGGACTCACCCGGTCGCACCAACACACACACACACACATAATACGCTAATATTACATTAGTCTAATCTGAGCTTCGACCTTTCCGTATTTAACTTATTCAATACTAATCGCTTTCTTACGACAGCTAACCAAGAGGCCATGTCCACGTGCGTACGGGCTTCCGAGCCCACGCTAGTTAGCGTGGGCTCGGAAGCCCGTATCCTAAAGCGGTTCAACCCCAACTGCCCTCTGTCGCGTCTCAAAACTCACTGCCCCAAGTTATTACATCAGTCTCCTTACAATCCCTAAAATCGCCACGTGCAGGCGCTCAGGTATCTACAGTTTTTGGAAACAAAGACCCAAAACACCCTTTGTTTATTTCTTAATTGTTTGAGGGTCCATTCCTTCAGCCTACGAACCCAACTAATGGTTTCCATATGCGAGTGCTAGCATTGTCTCTTAAAATTAGAAATCGGATATTTCACAAGATTCTTTGAAATTCGTAGAATTATTACATTCGAACCGTCATGAATGGGCTGGGTTTCTAAAAAGGTTCAATATTGTTTTACAGTTTAAAATAAATAGAATATTTTGTTATTGATTAGGGTAACATGTCGAGCTGTCAGGTCAGACCATAAAATTGAGATTTAATGCGTTTCTAAGAGGGCCGATATCGTGGGACAATGTTAAAATACGAATTTAGACTAAGATATTTTGTTATTAAATTAGGACTAAGTGACAGACAGTCACACACGCAAAGTGAAGGCACCACTTTTTCAGTAAGTAATCCTATGAAAAAATATTCTGTTTTTAGGATCTATTGCATGAATGAATTGATTATATGTAATAATAATAATAATAATAATAGTTTATTTCAAAATGGGATTGCAAAGTTTACAAATGTTGCATATGTAGGTCCTTACCTATCTATTACGGCTATCGTATATGTAAAACAGATTTTTAATAGGTAACCATGCATACATAGCTAGCTAGGTAAACATAGAAATAACAGAGAACAACAATTAAAACCATTTCATACCTTGAAATGGTTAAAATCTATACTTATAATAAATCTGTAGAAGTGAAAATCCTGTACATTGAAAATATCAAAAAAATAAATGGCAGGGGGTGTTACTAGACCGACACCGAACCCAAAAATGTGATTAAAAAAATTTTTGTCTGTCTGTCTGTCTGTCTGTCTGTTTGTTCAGGCATCACGCAAAAACTACCGGTTCGATTACGATGAAACTTGGTATAATTATTCTTTAATATCCTAGGCACCACACTGGGTACTTTTTATCCCGGAAAAGTATATACAATAAAAAACAAACTTAATTTTGCGGTTCGATCCCTAGATCCGATTACTGTACCAACCGCAAATAATAAGTTTGTCGTAGGTTAGGTCACACGCAGTGGAGTTCATTTTTATTCCTTTTACTTTTTAGAGTTATTTAGGTTTATTTTTATATAAGTCGTAGGTATAGATTTTAATTTTAAAGTATAGGTAGTATATTTGATAGTGTACGTAGTGACCGTAGGTTATTTTATAATACTGTTAGGTAGGATAGTCATTCGTATAGATATTAGTTTTTAGAGATTTTGCTTATTTATTGAGTTTAGATTGAGGGGCCCGTGGCTAAATAATAACAGCCGCACAGGTCGATCGGTCAGGTTAAGCTACGCTTGCCGCGGTCGGTCTGTGGATGGGTGACCATCTTTACATACCGAGACACCTCCGTGCCTCGGAAAGCACGTTAAACCGTTGGTCCCGGCTGTCATTCGTGGATCTTTGACAGTCGTTACGGGTAGTCAGAACTCAGAAGCCCGAAAGTCTGACAACCAGTCGTACCAAGGGTATCGTATTACCCAATAACTGGGTTGTGGAGGTCAGATAGGCAGTCGCTCCATGTAAAATACTGGTATTCAGCTGCATCCGGATAGACTGGAAGCCGGCCCTGAACATAGTTGGGAAAAGGCTAGGCAGATGATGATTGAGTTTAGATAAGTTATCGTCATAAATAGGTTTATTTAGGTAGGTAGGTATTTTATTTTCTGTTATTGAGTTTATTTATTTTTTTAATTAGGTAGGTACTTAGGTAAGGATATCATATAGGTACCCTCTTAATCACCATTAATGAGACACAATTGGTTTTCTATTGTAATTAGCCACAAAGGGCCCGCGAGATAGATGGCATCCTGGTGCACATACATTTTATCCTGTTAGCACGTTCCCGTGGGATAATTTCCGACATCCACGCGGGCGAAGCCGCGGGCAGAAGCTAGTCTTAAAATAAAATTTAATATTATGTTCATGAGTTCAATTTAGAAACCATTGATAAATTAACAAATTTAAATAAAAATATAACTAATTATACAAATACAGCCAACTTTTTAATAACTACAATAAAGTTTCTGTGTCGAACTTCATGAATTACGGGCATCAATACCTCAAGACGAAGAACAAAGTGAGTATTGGTGGCTTCAGACGGGGCGAATATACCTATTGAGGTTCAAAGTTATAGCTATTAACCTACGTGTCGGTCAATAAACCGTAGTTTTACTCACTTTTTGTAGGTTCGCTGAGCCGGCCACGTGGTTTATTATGAAGCCGGTGAGGAACGGTCCGGCACTGTCGCGGTCTGCACGACGACAGGCTCGCTTCATCCATTACCTACTCCTTATCATACTCCGTCACACACACTGCTTTTGACTCTTTCACACTTCAATGACTTCTCTACATCCGTCTCTTTCATGTTACTTGTTATGGGTTTACAGTGTGAATTGTTCTGTTTGTGTTCTTTATGCTTCTATAATAGTATCTTTAAACTGGCTCCGAAAACGCAACCACTTGTAGCGTTGATGGCTCTTTTGTTGGTTGGTTCCTGTCATGATTGATACCTGTTTGTGCTAAAACGTTTTTTAACGGAACATCGCAAAATGATTTTAAGTTGATTCGAGTTTAGCGTTTTACATTTTATGGTTATGCGCATATCGACGCCCCCAAGCAATAAGTCGGTAATCGTAAAACTTAAATTTTACAGGAGAAATGTTTTTCTGTTTTTGTTGAATAGCTTTTCAACTAGTCGGAGTAGTGAGGTCAATGAACTCGGACCAAACTTCAGGGCATTAAGGCGTTTTATAATATTATTATAAAACGCCTTAATGCCCTGAAGTTCGAAAATAGTCATAAACACGGAAGTCATAACTATTACTTACTCATAATTTCCATGTTTTAGTTTAGGACCTGTACGTGTACTAGAATGTTTGTGATTTGTATGTCGTATGCCTTTGATATCATTCCCAGTTTATTTGAAAATAGTAAGTGTATTCTTTCACGCAAATTACATTTAATTGGGAATCCCACTTTGATGGCCAATCTTCTTTCATACATCTTTGCCAATATCGATGGCCAGATAATAAATAACTGAAAATACTTACAAAATGTTCTCGGGTACTTACAATATACAACATGTCCCGGAATTAACGCACACTACCGGATACCCCAATTAGAATATTATGTTATAATCATAATACCTACATACACTGAATTTTTATTATTATGTAAAAAACTTTGTTTTTTTAATAAAATAGTTATACTGATTGTGGGAGAAAATTATGGTCACATTACAAATCTACGCATGCACACAGTCGCATTCCTATAAGGGTCTAGCTTAGTGGGTATTTCATCCATTTTGGTTTGTTTTGACAGTACAGCGGAAGTGTGACAGTAATTTACGTAGTTTTAATTATTTTTGGGATAAAATAATATATTACCTATAATAAAGATTACAGAAATCGATTCAGTAAACGATTCTGAACAAACTACTTTCATAATGTGCATTAATTCAGTTACACATTGTATACGGAGATGACGCTTCGTTGTAGCTTAAAACACCCGTTTAGGTATTGGGTAGAAATAAAATGACTTTGTAAACTTTTGTAAGGATATATTTAAATTTTGTACTTTAGTATTCTTACAAAGTCTGGAAGCAGGAGCACTTGTACACTGAAACACATGACAAGGAATAAAAAGAGAACAAAACTAACGAGTCTTTATTGTAAAAAATAATTATGAACTTTGCTGTTTAATTGTCCATAAATTACGAGTATTAGGCTCGTTTCGGTTGATATCTCCACCAGTTGATATTTCCAGTTTGGTTGAGTATAGGATGGTCGATGAAGTCCATGGCGAGGACCTGGGGAGGTTTGTCAAGTTCCAGAATCGGAAGGTGGTTCTTCTCTGGCGCTGGCTTCAGCCATAGGCCGGGCAAGTACAGCGTTATCTGGGGCCCAGCGCTGGGCCAGTACCTGCCGAGGTTGTGCCCGTTCACCCAAACGTAGCCCTGTAACATTGAAATAAAAAATATTATATAACTGTAAGATTATGTATATGTATTTAAGTTAAATGACACAATTATGCAAAAACGAACCACATTACGCAGCGCCTGCCCGTGTTATGACTTCGTTTTTACTTAGCGATCTTTCTGACCTTTTTTCTATTTGCTCGTCTCCTAAGAGTCGTACCGTGATGTTACCTTTACCTTACTTAAGAATTGGGCTAACGAATGAGAAATAAACAATTTTGACTGCTAGTTCCAGAGATTAGCGCGTCCAAACAAACAAACACTTCCGCTGTATTATAATATAACGGATGATTCATTTAGAGTATAGGCGTAATTACGAGACGACGATACTCAAACAAACTTCAGGGATAGGGACAAAGAGCGAGACAAAAACTATAAATGGACAAAGCAACAATACAAACTACAACAAGAAAGGCGAAATGCTCAAGTTCATGCAAAAAAGCAAAGATCAGTGAAAAAGGAACGAGAAATGGTAAGTTGTTTTGTAAAAATAATATTATTATAATTTTATTTTGGTATAAGTTCAAAACTTTATGCTGTATGCAAATAATTATTTAAAACTAGCTGACCCGGCAAACGTTGTTTTGCCATATAAATTATTTCTAGCTGCCCGGCGCTACTTCGTTCGCGTAGTGTCCTACCCCCTACCCTACTACTCCTACACTACTCCTACCCTACTCCTACACTACTCCTACCCTACTCCTACCCTACTCCTATCCTACTTCTACCCTACTCCTAACCTACTCCTACCCTAGTAGGTAGAACAGTTTATATCGGAAAATGAAATTGTTGTTTTTACTATTGTCCTCGCAATTTTTCCATCGTTTAAACCTTCCCTGGACTACGACAAACATTTCAAAACCCAAATCAGCTTAATCGGCCCAGTTTTAGCAGGTCGAGTTTTAGCCAGACAAACGAACAGCAATTGATTTTTATATATTTAGATAATAATAATAATATAGATAGATTTGAAGTAGGTAGTAATTTTATAAAACATAATTTGAAGAATTGTAATAGACGTAGTACCTACTAATCATTGCTTGTAAGCATCGAATCGTGAGCGATGTGCATTGGGGGGGGGGGGGGGGGTGCACATTGTGTTGTTATGCCTAACCGCACAGTTTCCTTTTGTCAGACACAATTACGAATGGAAAGATTATTGTAGATCTTACATTACTAAACTTAATTTTTATTGTTACAGTTTGTGTTACCATCAAAGATGGAAGCAGAGCGCCGACGACTAGTTCTCGAATTCTTTATTCCTCATTTCATCGCTATGGCGCGATCTAGCGAAAGATTTGAAGCAATAAGACAAGCATTAATATACTTGGAGCAGGCTCAGAGACTTTGCAAATTGCTGTTAGAAGAGCCAGGTGGAGATATGACAGCCAATGAGTACTTAGATGTGGTTCGTGAGAAACTGACTGACTGTCAGAGAAAATTAGCAAACCAAGGTGGTTTTATGTTACCAACAAGAAGAGAAACCAAGACTGAAAGAACTCAACAAAAACCGCTCCGCAAGCAGCGTCCAAAGTTTGAGGAAGTTCACGATTCGCCGACTGATAATCCGGGTATATCAGCATTTACCATTGTTGATGTACACGTTGATAACTCCTCAAGTCACGATCATATGAGATTTAATGAATTTATCAGTAGAGAGGAATCCAAATTGTAAACCACTTTAATTAGGAAAAGTTAAATTAATGTACATAATATTAATTTTGTAAATAAGATCTTGCTACTCAAGAGTTGATTCGAGTTGGTTCTCGGAATTTGTTGTAATTTGTTTAACCCTTTAACCGCTTGTGTCGCATTTATGCGACACATACATCGATTTCTAGCCGCGCGCTAGGGGCACGGCAATTGATATTTAGCCAAGCGCTTAAAAGGTGTGTATGGAATCTCGCGCGTTTTATTGACTATGTTGTAGATCTTGCAATCTTATTTATAGCAGGAAAAATAATGTACGCCAGTTCGTTACTGATTAATTTAATATTAAATGTATACTAAAGTATTGTATAATATAAGAAATATAAACTGTTTGATTATTACTTATAACAATTTTTTATTTAATAGGAATGGTTGGCTTTGTTGAATGGCGTTTGTGTGAGTCGTTAGGTACTAGTAAAATCATAAGAAATGATACTTACTAACCTTGGTATGAAATAAACTATGTATAGCATTTTACTAATACATACTGTAAATATGCTTTTGTTTGCTTTCTAGATTTTTTTCCATTCTGGAATTTCACAACTGTATTACGTAGATGCAAGTAGCTACGTATCAAATGACGTACCTAAGTACTATACTGGATTTGTAATCTTTCTTTGATACGGTCCAGTAACATCAAACGACGGCACACATTAATGCGCTTCTGATTTAAAATATTTTCCAGTGATTCTATCGTTTTGATTCGTATCGTACATATCAAGCGGAAACTCAATATTCCGAAAACATGACTGATTCAATAGATTGATTAATTACTGATTAGGAAATATATAATAATTCTAAATGAGCGGATTCACGCCAGCCACCATGGAGAGTAGAGCCATCCGCACGTACATGCCGTACTCGGCTTGCCTGAAGTAGGCGGCGCGCGGGTCCGAGTCGAAGTCTGGTGAGATCTCGTCGACGCGCGGCTGTGGGTGCATCACTACCATACGCCTGCGAGCGCGCGTCATCAGCTGAGGAGTCACCACCATCAGCCTTCGTGTCTGAAATACGAGTTGAAACATTTGAGAATAGGGATATGGTGATATTTGCTTGAGCTAGTTGGTAAGCAAATAAAAAATCAATGAAGCAAATCTAAGTAATTTTGACGTCACTATAACGACCTTAAGTAATGGAATTGATTTGCTTCGATAGGAATGTAAATAAAAAGTGTGTATGTGTGTAGTTACCTTTTCATATTCTTCTTGACTTTGGAACCTTTCACGCTGAATTCGAGTCATATACAAAACATGAGTGTCCTCTAATACATCTTCCAACCTCTCATATACTCTCTGAGGTATACCTTTAGAGGCAACGTAATCTGTGATATGCTTCGGCATGCCTAGTCCTCGAGGGCTGACATATTGCAATTGTACTTGATAGAGAGTTAGAAGCCGTGCAAGTGAATGAACAGTTCGACCATTCTTCAGGTCTCCAACCATAGTGATGGTTAATCCGTTAACTGTACCGATTTCTTCACGAATTGTAAAGACGTCGAGCAGAGCTTGTGTGGGGTGTTCTCCAATGCCATCTCCCGCATTTATTATAGGTTTGCGACAATGGCGAGCTGCACGCTGAAGAATAAAATTCAAATTCGTATATCAACAACATATTATTATCATAGGTGTAATTTTATGGTTAGGATAAGATTTAGGATAATAGAACTTACAGCAACTGCACCGGGCTCAGGATGTCGCAGTACCACTACATCAGAATAGCTTGCCATTACTGAAACGCTATCTTCTAAAGTTTCACCTTTCTTTGCTGATGAACTCGTAGCATCTGTATGGATTACAGAACCGCCCAGTCTTTGCATTGCTGCTGCAAAACTGCAACTAGTTCGCGTGCTGACTTCATAAAATATCGACGACATAACTTTGCCTCGTAAAATATCATCTAGGAATCGACCTTTGTTGACACTTGTTTTCATGAACTGCGCTAAATTGAATACATCATTGAGAGTATCTTTACTAAACGAGTCAACAGTAAGTATACTCTTTCCGAATAAGTCGCTACGTTGACGTTGAGAAATTGTTATTGCAGGGGGATTATAATTAGACGTACTGTCACATCTTTGTCTAGTCACCTGGGGTACTGGTGATAAACACCTTGCAGCTGCAATTTCACTGAAATGGACATTAGGCTTGGATTGTGCCTCAGTCTTGTTATCGATTTGATCAAAATCAATATCACTAACTCTGCTCAAATCAGCAGATGTATGTATATCGAGTGCAGAATTTGGTCGACTGATTTCTTTGTCCATTTTTTCAATAGTAAAGTATGCTTTATTCTTGGGTGTAGGCCAGTCTCGTACATTTTGTCCAAAGCCTAGAGGTACTAGAACTTGCCCCTCAACATACGCAATTTCACCTCGCAATGTTACGCGATGAACTGCTCCACAAACTTGCATACCTGCAAATGGCGTCCATTTAGATTTCGAAAATTCCATAGCTTGTGGGATCGTCCACTCGTAATCCATATCCACCTCAACGTATGTGTTTGGTTGTTCCGGCAAATTAAATATTTTGCGAGGGTTGCGATGGAATTTATTTATCAGATCCTCTAGAGTTAAACGACCTTCATGAACTGCATTAAGAAGTAACGGCAAAATTGTTTCCAATCCGGGAAAACCAGGAGGTGGCTTTTCTGAATTCTTTTCTTGCACAGTGTGTGGAGCGTGGTCCGTCGCAAAAACGTCAATCATATCTATATTTTTCCATAGTTCGGCTTGGTCTTCCGGGCTACATAATACTGGGCGCACTTCAGCCCTGCCTTGTCCAATTTCTTCAACATCTGCTGTACTTAGGAACAAATGATGAGGGCATACTTCACAAGTTACCTTCAAGCCTCTTTCTTTTGCTGACTTAATTATTTGAATTTCCTCTTTCCTGGCTACGTGGCAAATATGGATAGGTCTGTCAAGTAAAGATGCCATTAAAATGACAGCTCCAGTTTTTTCTCGCTCCGCATGAGCACATACAGGCATTTTCTTTGGCCAGTTCTGGAGATGTTTTTGCCAGACTGTCATATCTTCTAATGTAAGAGTACTGTATGTTTGGTTAAGATACATTTTCAATGCAGCCGCTTGAGGAGCCATTTCAAAAACAGTTTCAAAGTTGGTGGATGACGCTCCCATATACAGTGCATAATCACAACGAGCACTAACGCGTGCTAAAGCAGAAGTATAATCGTAAGCAGCGCGATCAACTACTGGAGGATTAGTGTTTGGCATGGCACATATCATTGTAATGCCTCCAGCGAGAGCAGCCGCAGTGCAAGTCGCGAAATCTTCTTTGTAAGTAGCACCGGGTTCACGCACGTGCACGTGTACGTCAATGAAACCTGGCAACTTTATGATGTTGCGCGATGTCATGCAGTCCGTATGTGTTTTCATTACAGGAGCCCCACCACAAAGGTGCATAGCCTGTAAAATATAATAGTATTTTTATTTATTTAAGCTTAAAACAATCGTACCGAAATATCTTTATAATTATATATTATACACATTGACAAACCTGAACTAATAGTTTAGCGCATTTCACATCAGTAACTAAAGGCACAGCGTAATCTACCGCTAGCCGGCGAGTGCGGTATCCATGAGTAGTGAACGAAGATACTCGTCGAGCACCACCTCGCATTGGTAAATTAATTACTAAATCTAATTCACGTCTCGCCATAAAGTCAGCTAAATGCATCAGTTCCCCATCCGATCTTACATCCTCGGGATCACCTATATGGTCAAATGTCCATTGAACACTTTCAACCTATAATAAAAAAAAAAAACAATCAAACTCAAACTCAAATCATTTAATTCAACTAAACCAATTACAGGCACTTTTGAATTGTCAAAGGGTCGGTCAGTCAGAAAGATGAAGCTAGTTGCCCATTCCAAAGCGTAGGTACCTATGGAGAAGAACGGGCAAGAAACTCCACGGACACTCTTTTAAATCATAAAATTGTTACAAAATATTTGATTACACCATTCGTGTTGAAATTAACCATGTGAGAACGATGTAGAAAGACATGCGCGTTAAAAGCGTTCGTGATAGAAAACAAAAACAATTCAGAAATTAAAAATTAAAATAAGCCGTGGCAGCTAAGAGGTGACCAGTCCTTACTGACGGCGCCCGTTCACGAACATGACGTATGGATCAACACCATTCAGCTCAACCATTTTGGAGGGCACTTAATGATCCAACACACACGCCACCACCAGCGAGACATTAGAGTGAGCATGACATACTCACAGCCGCCAGGGCACATTCAAGTCAATGAAAGACGTACCCAGTAAATGGTAGCTTTATAGAAAGTACATAGTGTTCACACGTGTGCTATGCAATTATACAATACTAAGAAATTGAATTTATTTTCCGAATGGTAATTAGTTTATGCGCCCCTGTGGAGCAGGACCAGCATTGATCCAAGCATTTTTGTCGGCGATGTAATCCTCTAACTTATAATATGCTTGGCTACATAGTGTGCGTTTAATACAAGATCGTTTCATTCAGTTGGAGTATGTGGGGAGGAATTTTATTGTAACATTTTAAACATTACCCCATGAAGGATGAGTCTACTTTAGCCAATCAATACAGGTTTGTTAAAAGATAGAGAAAAGCTATGAATATAAAGCCTTACTTCGACTCCGTGCTCAGTGTAGAAGTCTCCTGTGCCCATACTGGCGTACAATTTATATCCCATTTTATGTAGAATTCTAACACTCGGAAGTAAATCCATTTTTGTGCTGAAAATAAAAAAAGATATATGAACGAGGTTGCATAACGTTGGAACTAAAAAGACAAGTTTTATACTAGTTGTTTCTTACCTTAAATGTTCCCACAGATAGCAAAATAGCTTTCTTGGGTATTCTAAACCCAGTGCTCATTAACGATTTTAAATAGGCTTCATACCGATTTTCACCGAAACATGCTACTTCACCGGTAGATGCCATTTCAACTCCTAAAGTTACATCTGCACCAGCTAATCTAAAGAATGAAAATTGTGGTACTTTCACGCCGACTTTTCCACAGCCTGTCATTACATTAACTGGTTCCACTGGCAGACCCAAGATAATCTTAGTGGCCATCGCAACAAAATCATGGTCTAGCGTCTTAGATACAAATGGAAAGGATCTTGAAACTCTGACGTTGCATTCGATGACTTTGAGTTCGTTATCTTTTGCAATAAGTTGCATGTTGAAGGGTCCAGTTACATCTAGCGTCTCAGCTATAATACTGGCGATTCCTTTTATTTTTTCCAAAGTTTCATCATTAATATCCTGCGGCGGAGTAACTAATGTTGCATCACCGGAATGGACTCCCGCATTTTCAACGTGTTCAGATACTGCCATACAGTAAATAGCACCATCAGCAGCGACTACGTCTACATCTATCTCTTTTGCATCCATTATAAATTTAGATATTACCACTGGATGATCTTTGCTTACTAAACTAGCCGACTTTAAATAAGCTTCCAATTCCTGGTTTGAATTGGCAACATTCATAGCTGCACCACTTAGAACGTACGATGGGCGTACCAAGCATGGAAATCCTACTTCTTCACAAAAACTTGTGGCTGATTCTAAGTCTGTAAGTTCCTTCCACCTTGGTTGCATTATACCTTTCCGATCTAACATTCTGGAAAACTTAAACCTATTCTCGGCATTATCAATCATACCAGGAGACGTGCCTAAAATAATTGCTTGTTGTCTATGTAAATCCATCGCAATATTATTTGGTAATTGTCCTCCCATAGATAAAATAACTCCATCTGGGTGTTCAATGTTATAAATATCCATAACAACTTCAAATGAAATTTCTTCAAAATATAACCTATCACTCATGTCATAGTCAGTACTGACCGTTTCAGGGTTATAATTGATCATGATTGTCTTTTTGCCCTGATTCCTAAGTTCTCTTAGACATCCGACCGCACACCAGTCGAATTCAACGGAACTTCCAATGCGATATACACCTGAACCCAAAACCATTGAAAACCACCAGGAAATTCCAGATCATGCGTGGTACCGTTATAAGTTAAATACAAATAATTAGTAGTAGCTGGCCACTCGGCTGCAACTGTGTCAATTTGTTTAACAAATGGAATAATTTTATATTCCTCTCTTAGCTTTCTAACGGCGACTTCAGTACTTTTTATAACAGCAGCTATTTGTTTGTCAGAAAATCCAATTTTCTTTGCCTTCTTTAATACATCAAAAGGGATAGAACCATGATGATCGGCCTCCAGGACTTGATAGTAATCTATTATATTTTTGAATTTCTCGAGGAACCAATGATCAATTTTGGTTAATTCGTACAACTTATCCACAGTATAGCCTTTCCTTAGAGCAGCAGCTAAGACAAACATTCGCTTATCAGTCGGTTCTCGTAATTCGTCTTCATTAACTTTTTGAATGTTTGGATCGAACCCGTTAACATTTTCGTCTACCATTCTTAATGCTTTCTGGAAAGCTTCTTCAACGCTCCTGCCTATTGACATAACTTCTCCAACACTTTTCATAGAACTACCAATTTTTGTGCTTACTCTAGTAAATTTAGCCAAATCCCATCTTGGTATTTTGACCACGCAGTAATCGAGACTTGGTTCGAAGCAAGCAGTCGTCACTCCGGTCACAGAATTCTTAATAACAGGTAACGATATACCCAGAGCTAATTTAGCAGCTACATAGGCCAATGGATAGCCTGTTGCTTTACTTGCCAAAGCTGAACTTCGAGATAACCTGGCATTTACTTCTATAATAAAGAATTCTTCCGAATTTGGGTTCAATGCGTACTGAATATTACATTCGCCTACTATTCCGAAGTGTTGAATAACTTTGATGGCAGTGTTTCTTAACATGTAATATTCTCGGTTTGAGAGAGTTTGACTAGGTGCTACTACAATTGATTCTCCGGTATGTATTCCTAAGAGATCTACATTTTCCATGTTGCACACGGTGATGCAATTATTAAATGCGTCTCTGACCACTTCATATTCCACTTCTTTCCATCCTTTAAGAGATTTGTCTATTATAAGTTGATCGGAATGTGATGTGCGAGTGTTCGAAGTTCGTCTTCATTGTTAGCAAAACCGGATCCTAAACCACCGAGGGAAAATGCAGATCGAGCCATGACTGGATACCCAATTTGCTGTGCAGCTACCAGTGCCTCTTCAATTGTTGTCACAGCTGCACTTGGGGCAACTTTTTCGCCAATAGCATTAATTTTTTCAGCAAATATTTTGCGGTCTTCAGTATCAACTATTGACCGAATAGGAGTACCTAAAACGCTTACATTGTATTTCTCTAGAATCATAGATTTATCCAACTCCACTCCACAATTTAGAGCTGTCTGACCACCAAATGTGAGAAGTACTCCAGTGGGTCTTTCCGCTTTGATAACCTGTTCTACATATTCCGGTGTGATAGGAAGGAAATATACTTTGTCAGCTAGGCCTTTTGACGTCTGTACAGTTGCAATATTAGGATTGATTAATACAGTTTGTATCTTTTCTTCTTGTAACGCTTTCACCGCTTGCGATCCTGAATAGTCAAACTCGCCAGCTTGTCCAATTGATAATCCACCAGAGCCAAGGATGAGTACTTTTTTTGGTCTTTCATGTAAAGTCGGTACAAACTTTAGTTTTTCTGTAATGATGCCGTCTATACTACATGACTTCTTATTTTTGTAAGATTTCACAGCGTCGACAAATACATCAAAAAGACATTCTAAATCCGTGGGTCCGGCAGTGTGTTCCGGATGAAATTGAACACTGAAGTAAGGCAAAGTTTTATGAATAATACCTTCATTTGTTTTATCGTTTTCATTGGTAAATAAAACTTTCCAACCTTCCGGCAATGAATCCGCATCCACAGCAAATCCGTGATTTTGTGATGTCATAAAACATCGGCCAGTGCCGTTATGTGTGCAAGGTAATTGTGTCCACGATTACCGTAACTGAAATAAAAAATATCAATATGAAAATAAAGTACGATCTTTTCGGGTAAATACTGAAAAGGAACCTAAACTGAGACCTGAGAATCGAACCCGGGACCCCACGCTGAACAGATGACCACTAGCACTAGACTAACGAGGCCTTGCATATTACAATTAGCAATAAAATAACATAAATATACAATGCAATACCTTGCATATTACAATTAGCAATAAAATATCAATTTAGAAATTATAAAAGTAAACCGACTAAATTGAAAGTGATCATGTCTGATACAGCGATTGAAGAAGTAAAAGACACAAATTTCTTAGGAGTGGCGATAGATCAACATTTAAACTGGAAGGCACATATTGAACATATTAATAAAAAATATCCAGTGCTTGCTACGCATTGTCAGTTCTGGCAGAAACTACAAATCCAAGTGTTACTAGGAATGCTTATTTTGGAAATGTGTACCCACTGTTAACTTATGGTGTCATATATTGGGGGAACTCGACAAACGTGCAATCCACATTCATTCTCCAGAAGAAATGTCTTAAGACAATATATAACATGTATAGTACCGAATCATTAAGAGACGTCTTCAGAACGGAGGGTTTCCTGACACTGACTCGTATTTATATTCTCGAATTATGTTTATTTGTTAAAAACAATATGCATTTTTTCAATTTCAAATCAAATTCTAAAAGAAACATTCGGACACAATATAAATTTGACATCAATTTACCAATTATCAACAATATGATGTATTATAAAAGTACCTATGTTACTGCTATTCGGGTGTACAATAAGTTACCGCCAGCAATTAAGCAATTAAATGGAAATATGTTTAAAAATAAATTGAAAAAAAGGTTAATTGATAATGTATTTTATAATCTGAATGAGTTTTTTGATAAAAATAATATTTGTATGTAGGTACCTAATGTCTCAAAATACTATTGCATACTCGACTTGGGTAGACTGTTGGAACTGAAATGTAATGTTTATCAATAAGAACTTAATGTACACAGTTATGCAATAAATATATCTGTTGAATAAGTTGGGTTGTTGCGGCTGTCGAAGGACCAATAAGCGTTGTGTAATTACTTGGGAACGAATGTCATGTCGCCTGCACACAAGGGGGTAGGAAACAGTTAAGGACTTACTTGGTGGTTTTGCATGTGCCGTGCTGATATGCAGACCGGCGTCCGGTAGCTTCTGTTTCTCTGCTTCTTCCTGGTTCTGTGTCGGCCGACACTCGTGAATTGGTTTAATTTAATTTATGCGGTTTTGGTATGTTCCGCGGCGCGAGCGCGTCGCGAAGCTTAGCGGTTAGCTTGCGGTGCGGGTGCGGTAAGTGTTCGATTACAAGTGAAGTTGAATCTCTGTCCCTCCGCTGGTGGTTTGTTCCACGTAGTCCGGAAGCGGTAGTCGGTTGGCGCTTTCTCTTTCTGTCGCGTATGGACGTAATGATAGGGAGAGGGATAGATGGATAGGCACTTGGCGACATGACGTTGACGTTTTCGTTCGGATATTTAATAGAGAGAACCTTGTAATATAGAAACTTGCGTAAGCATCCTGCCCGGGTTTGAGGATATGTAGTATTCTCAAAAAAGGGAAAGAAATTGCGTTAAAGCGGATTAAAAGAAAGAGAGAGAAGAAAACAATTGAAATATATTAATTACGACTAAAATTACGTGATATTAATTACGCGGTGAAATCATTGGGAAGGCAACGGGCAGAGCTTAACAATGGGTCGCTTGAAAGAGCCACTGCATGTCTTCACCATAGCAACGCGGGTTGTCCCATCTTTGCCGGGGAAAACCTCGGTGATTATGCCCATTGGCCAACGTAAAGGAGGGACATCATCTTGATGCATGAGAACCACTGCACCAATCCTAACATTGTCCACGGCATCCAACCATTTTTGCCTAACTTGTAAGTTATGTAAATATTCTATCCGCCATCTTCTCCAAAAGCTGCAAACCATTTGGTCAAGCAATTTTTTGCGGCAAGTTAGAGACTTCGTTGTTTCGGGAACGTTCACGACAGGCAACGAAGTCAACGGAGAAGCCATTATAAAATGAGCGGGAGTAAGCGGTTCTGGGTAAGGATCCTCAGTCAGGACACAGAGCGGTCTCGAATTCAGAACTGCCTCAATTTCAGTGAGAACAGTCGAGAGTTCCTCATAGGTAAGAAGCTGAGAACCGATAACACGGTATAAATGAGTCTTAATAGATTTAATATTAGATTCCCACAACCCTCCAAAGTGGGGGGCGCGGGGTGGAATCATTTTCCACTCTATGCGGTAGCGGTTAGCAAGTAGTTCTTGCAATTGAGCCTTGGCTCCAACGAAATTTGTTCCATTATCGGAGTATAAATTGGAAACAGGTCCCCTTCGGGAAATGAATCTTTTAAAAGCGGAAATGAAAGTGTCCGATGACACGTCAGTAACCAACTCAATATGAACTGCTTTGGTAACGAAACAAATAAATAAGCAAATGTAAGCCTCCTGACTTCTTTGACCTCTGCGTCTACATAACGTGACTTTAATGGGACCAGCGTAATCCACACCCGTGTGCACAAAAGCTTTAGTCTCTTGTACGCGACAAGCGGGTAAATCAGCCATCTTTGGGCTGGGGTGAGAAGGTGACACTTTAAAGCAAAAGTTACAAGTGTGTACTCTTTGTCTGATGACACCTCTAGAAGAGAGGATCCAATATTTTTGTCGTAGCAGACTGCTAAGAAGGCTTACACCAGCATGACAATAAATGCGATGGTAATAGTCTATTAAGACATGTGTAAAATTATCATGTTTAGGTAAAAGAGCGGGATGCTGAGCTTCATAAGGAAGGTTCGCATTTGACAACCTGCCACCGATTCTTATTATGTCATGCTCGTCTATAAAGAGATCTAGTTTTTTAAACTGCGAGCGAAGTTTTTTACCTTTAATTTCGACGTAAATATCTAAAAAGTGAAATTGTTGAATGCAACGAATTAAATAAATTTCAGCGGTACCTAGTTCCCGGACAGTAATTGTCTTATTTAACTTGTCATAAGGAATAAAATGCAAAAATCTTAAGATGTAAACAATTATGCGCAGTATCTTGTTTAATGATGTAAATTTTTGACTAACACTATATATTAAGTTAGGTTCTGATACAGTAGATACTAAGGTTAGCGATTTATTATTAAACTCAGGCAACTGCTCGCTACATGAGGAAACAAACGGACTGATAGGCCATTCAGCAGTTGGGCGTAGAAGCCACTCAGGTCCATGCCACCACAAATTGTGATTTAGTAGCTGCTCAGGTAGAAGACCTCGAGACAAACAGTCACTAGGGTTTTCTTTTCCGTTAATATGGAAAAAATGCTTAGGATCAAGGTTTTCTTGACATTTAGCGACGCGGTTGCTAACAAAAATATTCCATTTGTGCGGTGAGGAATGAATCCATGAAAGAGTAATTGTAGAATCGGAAAATGCGAATATTTTATTAATAGCGGTACGAGAGCGGTAAGTGTCATAAACTAACTTAATTAAGCTTGACAAGAGTACAGCGGCGCAAAGCTCTAGACGAGCCAGAGATACGACCTTGACAGGTGCAACCTTGGATTTAGCACACACCAAAGTTACGTGTGCGTTGCCATTTGTGTCAGTAACATGTAAGTATATGACGCAGCCATACGCATTCAAGCTGGCATCAGCAAAACCTACTATATTTGTCACGCAACCCTTAGTAACGGCTACATGACGCGGCAGTTTTAAAGAGGAAAGTAAAGGCAGTTGCTCTTTAAACTTTTGAAAGAGAAGTACAATAGAATCGGGTGGAGTTTCATCCCAATCTGTGTTTAATTTCCATAATTCCTTTATGAGTAATTTCGCGAATAAAACCACGGGAGCCACTAGACCCAGAACATCCCACAGACGGGCAACAGTGGAAAGAATGGAACGTTTAGTACAACTTTTATCCAAGTTAGATGTAGTAAAGGTGAAACAATCCTCGGAAGGAATCCATTTGAGTCCAAGAATCTTTAAGTTATCCCCGTCAGAAAAGTTAATAGAAGAGCGGTTGGAGTGTGGAATAGAATCTAGTAGTTCCAAGGAATTACTTGCCCACTTAGTAAGGTCAAAGCCCCCAGCCTTAAATAAGGCGATAAGTTCAGCGGAGAGAATCTTGGCTTCCTCCAGAGTGGAGGTCGAGTTAGCCAAGTCATCCATGTATAACTCATGCGAAGCGACAATGGATGCGCGCGGGAATCGATGTTTTTCATCCTCTGATAGTTGACGGACTGTTCGCATTGCTAAATATGGGCTGGGCTTAAGGCCAAACGCCACTCGGTTAAATTGAAATTCGCGAACAGGTTCAGCGGTATTAAACCGAAACAATATTTTCTGATATTTTCGATGCTCATCGATAACAGCAATTCGAAGATACATCTGTTTTATATCAGCTGTGACTGCAATAGGGAATAATCGGAAATTTAAAAGTAATAAAAATATGTCAGCCTGTAGATTAGGCCCTGTGTGTAACAAATCGTTCAATGACACGCCATTATGAGACTTGGCGCTCGCGTCAAGGACGATGCGAACTTTAGTAGTTTGTTTATCATTCCTAATAACAGGGTGATGCGGTATATAATAACCTACAGTCTGATCAGCCGCACTAGGTGTAGTTTCAGTTAAATAATTTTGATTAAGGTATTCTTGGATTATTTCGTTATAACTAGCGCGCAAAGCAGGGTCGCGAAGCTTAGTTTTTTCCAAGTGAATAAAACGTCGATAAGCGACAGCATAAGAATTTCCGAGTGAATCTGGATTCTTACAAAATGGTAACGCAGTACAGTACCTACCGCTGGAGTCACGTGACACCGTAGAAACGTACAGCTGTTCACATTCCCGTTCAGCGGGACTCATAAAAGATTTTGAGGGTATTTCTTCAATGTTCCAGAATTTATGTAAAGATTCGTCTAACGACAGAAAACAATGAGAATCATCTATATTCAACGCGGTAGAAAAATATGAAGCGGTATTTAAATCAGCGATATTATTTTTATTATTAAACGAACTAGTGGGTACTTCGTTTTTATTATTAAATAAACTAGCGGGTACTTCACCCATAAGAATATAACCGAACACGGTTTCAATAGCGGATGGCGCGGTAGGTGAAATAATTTTATTGTTGAGTAATAAATATGGGAACAGCTTTGCCCCTAGAAGTAGTTCAACATCACCAGGCATATGCCACAGGGGGTCGGCTAGCGGTAATTTGAACAAATGTTGCACTGCAGAGGTATCAACAAAGTGAGATGGTAATTTGTCAGTTATGCAGTCAACCACAAGAGCGGTTATTTTAAAGGAATTATTTTTATTTTTAGCAGTAACTGTTATCTCAACGTAACCTATAATAGGCCGCGAAGAGGTTCCTACTCCTTTTATAAATGAATTTGAAAGCGGTATAATATTTAATTGAAGTCTCTTACAACAAGCTGACGTAATTATGTTGTTTTGCGAAGCGTTATCGATCAAACATCTTACAGAAACATATCTATTATATCTGTTGTCAACGTATACTTGTGCGGTCGACAGTAATACGGTTGTGCGCGGTAAATCTGTACCTACGCGTGAACATGCACACAGCGCCACCTGTTGTGACTGCGCGGAACTAGGCACAGCGTCGCTCGATCCCGACCGTTGAGTAATTTGCTCCAGATGTAAAAGCGAATGATGTTTCTTGTTACATGTCCTGCAAGTATGTATTGACTTACACTGTGAAGCCGTGTGTGTTGAGCTAAGACAGTTTACACATCCACGTTTGTTTTTAATAAAGTCCAAACGTGAATTGGCTGATAGTGCTTGAAATGTTGGACACATATAAAGCTTCCAATGATCACTTCCATTACAGTGTGAACAAGTTTGGTTATTGTCACAAGCAACAAAGGTATGCACCGTACTATCACGTGACTGATTACGATAATTATTTTTGTTCACTGATACAGTTCGAGACGAAACAGTTCTATCCAATATTTTAACTTGCGATTTTATGAATTCAACGAAATCCGTATAAGTTGGAATCTCCTCCTCTCTCATATGCATCTCAAATAAATGTAAGGTAGCGGGGTCCAATTTTTTCAAGGCTAAATTTAATAGTATGAAATCCTTTAAGTCGTTAATTTTTAATTGTTCTAGTGCCGAAACAGACGCGTGAAAACTTTCAATAAAACTATTTAAAGAGGTGGAATTATTACTTGCAGGTTTAATGTTTAATATGTTAGACATGTAATGTGACCCTAGTGTTCGTTTATCTTGATACTTTTGAACCAAACTGTTCCAAATGGATTTATAATTTTCGCCCGATGGAATAATTCCGGCAGTAATTTGTAATGCGTTTCCTTTCAGATTACCCATTAAGTATTGCACTCGTTGAGAATCTGTAAGATTTATATTACTATGGATGTTCGACTTAAATGATTCGTAGAAAACAGGCCAGTTTTCAATCCTACCATCAAAAAATGGGATCTGAATTGGGGGTAGTTTGATCGAGTATTTAGATTGTTTCACGATATCACAAGTTGAGTCATCCGTTGACCTTGCAGACCTCGCGGCGACAAGTGAACGAACTCTTTCGACACGGGTGTAAACGCCGTCAAATGATATTTGACTGTTATAATCGATTGTATAATCAGGATTTATTTGTAAAGAATATGTATTTATTTTGTCTAAGTTAGCACTAAATTCCTGACGAGTGATCGAGAGTATTTGAGTGTCCGCCATGAACGTTTCCGCCGAACGAAGCTCAATATTAATTGTATTTATTTTCTTTGAAGTTTCATACAATGACGATAAACGCTCAAAGATTGCTTGATTTTTAGCTTGAAGTAATTTTATCTTCATTTTTAGTTCTTCCATAATGGGTTATTGTTGAAAATACAACGGATAAAAATTATTAAGTATAGCGGGTAGACTTACAACAAATATTTTTATTGTAAGTGAGTAAGAAGTAATTGGTTATAAATAAGTTAGTAGGCAAGTTTGCCGAACTAACTCACGATAATAAGCGGTTTTTTAATATTGACCTATGCTATTGTAATGCAGTAGGAGCAATATTAAGTTGGCACAATGGTTCTCAGTGAAATATGTACCTAGCGGAATGAACGAACGTTAGTACGCGTTCGTTTAATATGGCGGTTTTACGAACTTAGGTATTTGCCTAAATTCTTAGGTATGGGACCTATGAATGCTGATTTTTTGAATCCGGCTCGAAGGACCAAAAACTTATGTTGAATAAGTTGGGTTATTGCGGCTGTCGAAGGACCAATAAGCGTTGTGTAATTACTTGGGAACGAATGTCATGTCGCCTGCACACAAGGGGGTAGGAAACA
The DNA here is from genome assembly GCA_951799955.1 of Apamea anceps. Taxonomy (NCBI): domain Eukaryota; kingdom Metazoa; phylum Arthropoda; class Insecta; order Lepidoptera; family Noctuidae; genus Apamea; species Apamea anceps. The sequence continues at coordinate 24,078,839 of OX637501.1, read as the reverse complement.
GTTAAGGACTTACTTGGTGGTTTTGCATGTGCCGTGCTGATATGCAGACCGGCGTCCGGTAGCTTCTGTTTCTCTGCTTCTTCCTGGTTCTGTGTCGGCCGACACTCGTGAATTGGTTTAATTTAATTTATGCGGTTTTGGTATGTTCCGCGGCGCGAGCGCGTCGCGAAGCTTAGCGGTTAGCTTGCGGTGCGGGTGCGGTAAGTGTTCGATTACAAGTGAAGTTGAATCTCTGTCCCTCCGCTGGTGGTTTGTTCCACGTAGTCCGGAAGCGGTAGTCGGTTGGCGCTTTCTCTTTCTGTCGCGTATGGACGTAATGATAGGGAGAGGGATAGATGGATAGGCACTTGGCGACATGACGTTGACGTTTTCGTTCGGATATTTAATAGAGAGAACCTTGTAATATAGAAACTTGCGTAAGCAATATCTTTATCTTTAAATAAAATTAGTTTTAATAATTATTTATACTAATTATTCAAGTATTAAATGTCAATGAGAAAAAAATCAAGAAAATATTTGTTATTTACCTGGTTTTGTAAGTTTTACAGCCAGCTGCAGTGGATAGTAACTGATGTCCCAGACAGATACCAAATACCGGCTTCACGTTTGTGTTGTCTTGAATGATTGACCGCATATTTTCCACCACCTTCTTACACTTGACCGGGTCACCTGGACCGTTACTGACGAACAGGCCATCGTACCGGCTGGGGTCCAACTTGTGCTCCCATGGTACTAGCACAACCTTAAAATTTCGTTTAATCAAACACCTGATTTGATTATACTTCAACCCACAGTCAACAGCCATTATTGTTACTTCACCGCTGGGGTTGTATATTTTGGGTTCCTGAAAACAGTTGGTCACTATAGAAACAATAGTTCCAAATTCTCGACTCAATTGTTATTTTGTTAAGGTAATTGCATCATGATCTTAACGATCAGAGGGGCAATTCTCGTAATTTTAAGAACGTTCACAGTCTGATCGCAGTCTCAATCTGTCAAAAAATACTGCATCAAAACTAAATAACCCTTAATAAATACAACGGTCTATTTTCTGTTTGAAATGAGTAACGAGTGGATTTAAACTATACGATGCAGGGAGCATGTTGGGACAAACAATATTCGTTATGATAATCTACGAAAGACCGATGAAAGTTTAAAGTTACCTAAAAAAATTCATAGGCTCACCTTAATAGACACTTCAGCGACTAGATTCCTGGCATTTGGATCCGATATGGCTGGTAGTGGTCCAAACGGCGGTACTCCCTGAATGATACGTCCAAGAGTGACACCAGCTCGAAGACGGAAGGTCAGGGCTCGGGTGTCTACGTCACAGAGGCCTGGGATACCGTGGGCTGCTAGCCAGGAACCCAGGGAGCGTTTAGCGCGCCAGTGACACGCGCGAGTGCTGACCTCACCCACTATCAAGCCAGCTGCCCATATGCGGTTGGATTCAAACCACCTGGAATATAGTGTATCGAATAGATAGTTATTATTTTAAGTTCAAACTAGTAATTTCATTATGACTTGTGTGTGTGAGAAGACTTTAAAAGGTACGTTATGGCAGGGCAGATGGAGCAGGGCAGCTACCTACAGAAAAACGTTTTCAAGTTTTTTTTTTTTTTTGCTGCATTTACCTACCTACTGCAAAATTTAGGGATGGTCTCCTAAAGTTTTCCAATAGCTAGATGAAATTAAATTATTTAAATTCTGTAAACAATTTTATTTCATTACTGGTAGCCCTTACCGCCTCATCTCAAACCAATTACATTTTAGTTTTTTTAATTGGTCATCAGTGTTATAAGTATTGGCTGGCTACTAGTAAAACGTAAATTACTTGGGTAGTCCATGTTCGTCTCGTTCGTCTTCGTCGGGGACGCCATAGTTGCCGACCAGCGGGTATGTGAGCACCAACAACTGCGCGTGATACGACGGGTCTGTCAGCGACTCCGGGTACCCGACCATACCCGTCTGAAATACTGTTCAACAACACAACAATACGATTACACAGTAAGGTACTGGAAAACAAGCGATTTTTTCGATAGTTGAAGCTAAGGAACAATGGTCACAAATTCAAAATCGCTTGGCTGACCAAGCGCTGTTCCTTTCATCAACCAAACGGTATTTTTTTTAAACAATATAAGTTCAATAACTAGTAAGTAAAAAGATTTCTTTTTTTTTACTTATAGGTGTCAATTATTTGGTACAGAGTTACAGACAAATAATTGGTACGTGATATGAGGCCATTAATTGCTGAAGCCATCTAAATTAATTGACCTAGTTATACCTAAATGAACCACATATGTGTTGGTGGTTCTGGATAGCTTAATTATGCTGATTAATTTTCAATAATTTTTTTGAGTTAGTTAGGTTCAATGGACTCTTTTTGTTGGACAGTAATAGTTATAACACAGTACACATAGAATATTGTATGAATAGAGAGCTAGGTTCGTTTTAGTATAAAAAGAACTTATTGATGTACTAACCAACTTCTCCATCTACAGGCACCTGGGCCCCGAAGCTCCGTCCTGTGAAGACCGATCCATCAGCTAACACGAGGCTGCAGGGCGGGCCCACCTCACAACTCAAATCATCTGCCACCATCTAAAAACACAAAGCAGTTTTTTTTGTTAGCCGACCTTGTGTTTTCTCTATACCTGGGCAAAGACCTTCCCTTTTTCCTTTCAAACCTCTCCTTTTGTGCGATCTCTGGCCATGTTTGCGGGCCAACCTTTTATTTATGTTAATTTAAATTACCACGTGCCTGTTTTCTCCGAAGGAGTAGGCAGGGTGTACTATACACTCACATTTCGCTAGTTATAGTAGTATTATTGAACGACTCTGTAAACCCAGCACCCACCCGAGCAGTTTGTCTGACCTGGGCATCGAACCCAGGATTCCCGAGGCAGTCTACTCCACCGGAGCATAGTATAAATACTATGACCGGAGTAACGAAGCTATCGAGTTTTATTAATGTGTATCAAATGAATTCTATTATAATATAACCATTCTATTGATCACTGATTGATCGATCTGATTACGAAGTTATTTTAAAATTACGAGTATAAACATTAATTTTATTGATTGCTTATTTTGTAATTGTATGCGGAACGGATAATTTGTTAGATACTGAAATACTTACGGCGTAGTATAGGTACTTCATTGAAATACGCGATAGTCAAAACAAATACGCAAGTAGTGGATGTCGATCTCATTTTACAACTTCTTACAACCGAGTATTATGATACTAAACAATTATAATTATTGAACACAACGACTGGAATATGACCTTCCTACCTAGAAAACTAAACGAATGTAACGCGAATTACTAATGCATTCGTCTTAAATTTTACAGATATCATTATATTCTATCTAGATCCATTTATTCTAATTCTCGATCATTTAAACAGCTTTTTTGCATTTAACGGAGCATCGGTGTTTTGTAACGGTGATATAATAATATATGTACCACGTGTGACTGTTCCTAAATTACCCCAGGCTGATAAAATTTTCGTTTTTCCTAATTATCTGGAAATGTCAGTAAAATAGGTCAGGACCCCCTTGCGGGGAGAACAGCACCCCTCCGCCGTGCTGCTCTGTAGGGTTCGGCTCCAGACTGGTCACCCTTCCACCGACATAGATTAAATGAATTCCAAATATGAAGAAGTCCGATGCCTTGTCTCATCAATAGACCAAGGAAAGGATTGAAAGAAATGTTAAATAAAACTTAGGAATTCATAGTTATGAACATAGATTGAATGTGGTTTTAGAAAGCTAGTAATCATAGAGGGATACAAAGTATATTATTATTGTTAAATTGTGAGTCAAAATCAAAATCAAAATCAAAAGTCATTTATTCAAATTAGGCTGAGAATCAGCACTTTTCGAACGTCAAAATTACAAAAGACAGTCCCCCAAAAACGCCCGCCCTTCGCCACTTCCTAGTGCTATCGCTGGGAAGAAGAAGTGGCGGAACAAACTCCCCAGCAGCACAGCTGTCTGTTTAGTTAAAATATAGTTGCATGTATACAATACTAGGAACCTATGTTCAGTAATGAACATTACAAGAAGCTTAAATTATTTGCCATATTATGTCAGCTAGCCACGCCAATATACCAACAAATATAATAAAAACTATACGTACTCAAGCTAAAAAATAATTAATTAAAATAAAAATAAAAACTCACTACCTAAATAAAAGCCTCCAGGCATAAAGGGCGTGACAGCTTACATATTTATGCATTGCTGGGTTCGTCACATAGCTGTCACTTGCAGTCACAGATGATGAACTAGGACCATCGATGTGAAATAAATGAGTTAATACTAATAACAGTAACCTGTCAGTACCTAAGCTAATTCTGGAGAAAGAACATGAACATTGTCCTGCGTTAATTAGGGCGACCAACTATTCTTATCGTGTAAGTAGTCGTTGATGGAATAGTAAGCCTTTGAACAAAGGTTGGATTTTACTTGAGCTTTAAACGCATTAAAAGGCAAGTCTAGCAAAGAAGACGGTATCTTGTTATAAAAGGTTATACCAAGCCCAACAAATGAGTTATGAACCTTATGAAGCCGGTGAAAGGGGGCACGTAGTTTGTCCTTATTTCTAGTGTTAACACTGTGAATATCACTGTTTTTAGTGTACAAGTGCAAATTTTGCCTAATATATAGGATGTTGGCGAAGATGAATTGTGATGCAACCACATATGAGTAACCCATACGCTAGCGTAATAGGTATTTGATCAGTCATTACTCACACGATACCTCACATCTATACTCGGAGCACTCAGAGCAAACACTTCCATATAGTGACGCAAGCGGCTTTTCAGCGGCATTGTGTCGACATCATGCTCATAAGGAGACATGGTCCCTAGCAGTTCTTTCGAACTGATAAACGTGACGAAGCGGCTTTTCCTGCGGCAACCAAGCGACTGTCCTTGTCTGACTATGGAGCGGCTAGTTCCAGCGGCATTGCGTCGGCATCATGCTCATAAGGTGACATGGTCCCTATCAGTCCTTGGACTGAATATTAGATAGTAGATGTGGTCACCCAAACCCCTGGAAGTTTACCCTTTGCACAACAAGCATACCTGCAAGACACGTGTTCATGTCAGTCTGACCGAATTATTGGTCTGAGATGAAGAATACAACATTCAAGAATTAATTAATTAAGATTCGAAACTCGAGAACCATCATTTAATAGAGTTTTGAATAACCTCTCTTAAGGCACTATTATTGGCCGGAGGCAATAACACAGCGTTCAGGAATTGTAGTACTAGGATTTACTAGATAATAGAGCAGAGTCAAAAATTAAGAATTATTGATTAATAGAGTCATGGATCAACTCTCTTGAAGGTATATAGACAGCCCCACAGCGCCCACCCTTCACCACTTCCTAGTGTTTTAAGCTGGGGAGAAGAAGTGGCGCAACAAACTCCCCAGCAACACCTTTCTGTCTGATTAGTTATAAGAACTTTAATAACTCTATCAGCCTAGGATAATTATCTATACTTATAATAAATCTGTAGAAGTGAAAATTCTGTACATTGAAAATATCAAAAAAATAAATGGCAGGGGGTGTTACTAGACCGACACCGAACCCAAAAATGTGATTAAAAAAATTTTTGTCTGTCTGTCTGTCTGTTTGTTCAGGCATCACGCAAAAACTACCGGTTCGATTACGTTGAAACTTGGTATAATTATTCTTTAATATCCTGGGCACCACACTGGGTACTTTTTATCCCGGAAAAGTATATACAATAAAAAACAAACTTAATTTTGCGGTTCGATCCCTAGACTCGATTACGGCACCAACCGCAAATAATAAGTTTGTCGTAGGTTAAGTCACCCGCAATGGAGTTCATTTTTATTCCTTTTAGTTTTTAGAGTTATTTAGGTTTATTTTTATATAAGTCGTAGGTATAGATTTTAATTTTAAAGTATACGTACGTTTTTATTTGATAGTGTACGTAGTGACCGTAGGTTATTTTATAATACTGTTAGGTAGGATTAGTCATTCGTATAGATATTAGTTTTTAGGGATTTTGCTTATTTATTGAGTTTAGATTAGTTATCATCAGAAATAGGTTTATTTAGGTAGGTAGGTATTTAATTTTCTGTTATTGAGTTTTTTTTTTTTTAATTAGGTTGGTACTTAGGTAAAGGTATCATATAGGTACCCTCTTAATCACCACTAATGAGACACAATTGGTTTTCTATTGTAATTAGCCACAAAGGGCCCGCGAGATGGATGGCATTCTGGGGAAGCACATGGGTACATTTTATCCTGTTGGCACGTTCCCGTGGGATAATCTCCGACAACCACGCGGGCGAAGCCGCGGGCAGAAGCTAGTTATAAATAAGGACTCACCCGGTCGCACCAACACACACACACACACATAATACGCTAATATTACATTAGTCTAATCTGAGCTTCGACCTTTCCGTATTTAACTTATTCAATACTAATCGCTTTCTTACGACAGCTAACCAAGAGGCCATGTCCACGTGCGTACGGGCTTCCGAGCCCACGCTAGTTAGCGTGGGCTCGGAAGCCCGTATCCTAAAGCGGTTCAACCCCAACTGCCCTCTGTCGCGTCTCAAAACTCACTGCCCCAAGTTATTACATCAGTCTCCTTACAATCCCTAAAATCGCCACGTGCAGGCGCTCAGGTATCTACAGTTTTTGGAAACAAAGACCCAAAACACCCTTTGTTTATTTCTTAATTGTTTGAGGGTCCATTCCTTCAGCCTACGAACCCAACTAATGGTTTCCATATGCGAGTGCTAGCATTGTCTCTTAAAATTAGAAATCGGATATTTCACAAGATTCTTTGAAATTCGTAGAATTATTACATTCGAACCGTCATGAATGGGCTGGGTTTCTAAAAAGGTTCAATATTGTTTTACAGTTTAAAATAAATAGAATATTTTGTTATTGATTAGGGTAACATGTCGAGCTGTCAGGTCAGACCATAAAATTGAGATTTAATGCGTTTCTAAGAGGGCCGATATCGTGGGACAATGTTAAAATACGAATTTAGACTAAGATATTTTGTTATTAAATTAGGACTAAGTGACAGACAGTCACACACGCAAAGTGAAGGCACCACTTTTTCAGTAAGTAATCCTATGAAAAAATATTCTGTTTTTAGGATCTATTGCATGAATGAATTGATTATATGTAATAATAATAATAATAATAATAGTTTATTTCAAAATGGGATTGCAAAGTTTACAAATGTTGCATATGTAGGTCCTTACCTATCTATTACGGCTATCGTATATGTAAAACAGATTTTTAATAGGTAACCATGCATACATAGCTAGCTAGGTAAACATAGAAATAACAGAGAACAACAATTAAAACCATTTCATACCTTGAAATGGTTAAAATCTATACTTATAATAAATCTGTAGAAGTGAAAATCCTGTACATTGAAAATATCAAAAAAATAAATGGCAGGGGGTGTTACTAGACCGACACCGAACCCAAAAATGTGATTAAAAAAATTTTTGTCTGTCTGTCTGTCTGTCTGTCTGTTTGTTCAGGCATCACGCAAAAACTACCGGTTCGATTACGATGAAACTTGGTATAATTATTCTTTAATATCCTAGGCACCACACTGGGTACTTTTTATCCCGGAAAAGTATATACAATAAAAAACAAACTTAATTTTGCGGTTCGATCCCTAGATCCGATTACTGTACCAACCGCAAATAATAAGTTTGTCGTAGGTTAGGTCACACGCAGTGGAGTTCATTTTTATTCCTTTTACTTTTTAGAGTTATTTAGGTTTATTTTTATATAAGTCGTAGGTATAGATTTTAATTTTAAAGTATAGGTAGTATATTTGATAGTGTACGTAGTGACCGTAGGTTATTTTATAATACTGTTAGGTAGGATAGTCATTCGTATAGATATTAGTTTTTAGAGATTTTGCTTATTTATTGAGTTTAGATTGAGGGGCCCGTGGCTAAATAATAACAGCCGCACAGGTCGATCGGTCAGGTTAAGCTACGCTTGCCGCGGTCGGTCTGTGGATGGGTGACCATCTTTACATACCGAGACACCTCCGTGCCTCGGAAAGCACGTTAAACCGTTGGTCCCGGCTGTCATTCGTGGATCTTTGACAGTCGTTACGGGTAGTCAGAACTCAGAAGCCCGAAAGTCTGACAACCAGTCGTACCAAGGGTATCGTATTACCCAATAACTGGGTTGTGGAGGTCAGATAGGCAGTCGCTCCATGTAAAATACTGGTATTCAGCTGCATCCGGATAGACTGGAAGCCGGCCCTGAACATAGTTGGGAAAAGGCTAGGCAGATGATGATTGAGTTTAGATAAGTTATCGTCATAAATAGGTTTATTTAGGTAGGTAGGTATTTTATTTTCTGTTATTGAGTTTATTTATTTTTTTAATTAGGTAGGTACTTAGGTAAGGATATCATATAGGTACCCTCTTAATCACCATTAATGAGACACAATTGGTTTTCTATTGTAATTAGCCACAAAGGGCCCGCGAGATAGATGGCATCCTGGTGCACATACATTTTATCCTGTTAGCACGTTCCCGTGGGATAATTTCCGACATCCACGCGGGCGAAGCCGCGGGCAGAAGCTAGTCTTAAAATAAAATTTAATATTATGTTCATGAGTTCAATTTAGAAACCATTGATAAATTAACAAATTTAAATAAAAATATAACTAATTATACAAATACAGCCAACTTTTTAATAACTACAATAAAGTTTCTGTGTCGAACTTCATGAATTACGGGCATCAATACCTCAAGACGAAGAACAAAGTGAGTATTGGTGGCTTCAGACGGGGCGAATATACCTATTGAGGTTCAAAGTTATAGCTATTAACCTACGTGTCGGTCAATAAACCGTAGTTTTACTCACTTTTTGTAGGTTCGCTGAGCCGGCCACGTGGTTTATTATGAAGCCGGTGAGGAACGGTCCGGCACTGTCGCGGTCTGCACGACGACAGGCTCGCTTCATCCATTACCTACTCCTTATCATACTCCGTCACACACACTGCTTTTGACTCTTTCACACTTCAATGACTTCTCTACATCCGTCTCTTTCATGTTACTTGTTATGGGTTTACAGTGTGAATTGTTCTGTTTGTGTTCTTTATGCTTCTATAATAGTATCTTTAAACTGGCTCCGAAAACGCAACCACTTGTAGCGTTGATGGCTCTTTTGTTGGTTGGTTCCTGTCATGATTGATACCTGTTTGTGCTAAAACGTTTTTTAACGGAACATCGCAAAATGATTTTAAGTTGATTCGAGTTTAGCGTTTTACATTTTATGGTTATGCGCATATCGACGCCCCCAAGCAATAAGTCGGTAATCGTAAAACTTAAATTTTACAGGAGAAATGTTTTTCTGTTTTTGTTGAATAGCTTTTCAACTAGTCGGAGTAGTGAGGTCAATGAACTCGGACCAAACTTCAGGGCATTAAGGCGTTTTATAATATTATTATAAAACGCCTTAATGCCCTGAAGTTCGAAAATAGTCATAAACACGGAAGTCATAACTATTACTTACTCATAATTTCCATGTTTTAGTTTAGGACCTGTACGTGTACTAGAATGTTTGTGATTTGTATGTCGTATGCCTTTGATATCATTCCCAGTTTATTTGAAAATAGTAAGTGTATTCTTTCACGCAAATTACATTTAATTGGGAATCCCACTTTGATGGCCAATCTTCTTTCATACATCTTTGCCAATATCGATGGCCAGATAATAAATAACTGAAAATACTTACAAAATGTTCTCGGGTACTTACAATATACAACATGTCCCGGAATTAACGCACACTACCGGATACCCCAATTAGAATATTATGTTATAATCATAATACCTACATACACTGAATTTTTATTATTATGTAAAAAACTTTGTTTTTTTAATAAAATAGTTATACTGATTGTGGGAGAAAATTATGGTCACATTACAAATCTACGCATGCACACAGTCGCATTCCTATAAGGGTCTAGCTTAGTGGGTATTTCATCCATTTTGGTTTGTTTTGACAGTACAGCGGAAGTGTGACAGTAATTTACGTAGTTTTAATTATTTTTGGGATAAAATAATATATTACCTATAATAAAGATTACAGAAATCGATTCAGTAAACGATTCTGAACAAACTACTTTCATAATGTGCATTAATTCAGTTACACATTGTATACGGAGATGACGCTTCGTTGTAGCTTAAAACACCCGTTTAGGTATTGGGTAGAAATAAAATGACTTTGTAAACTTTTGTAAGGATATATTTAAATTTTGTACTTTAGTATTCTTACAAAGTCTGGAAGCAGGAGCACTTGTACACTGAAACACATGACAAGGAATAAAAAGAGAACAAAACTAACGAGTCTTTATTGTAAAAAATAATTATGAACTTTGCTGTTTAATTGTCCATAAATTACGAGTATTAGGCTCGTTTCGGTTGATATCTCCACCAGTTGATATTTCCAGTTTGGTTGAGTATAGGATGGTCGATGAAGTCCATGGCGAGGACCTGGGGAGGTTTGTCAAGTTCCAGAATCGGAAGGTGGTTCTTCTCTGGCGCTGGCTTCAGCCATAGGCCGGGCAAGTACAGCGTTATCTGGGGCCCAGCGCTGGGCCAGTACCTGCCGAGGTTGTGCCCGTTCACCCAAACGTAGCCCTGTAACATTGAAATAAAACATATTATATAACTGTAAGATTATGTATATGTATTTAAGTTAAATGACACAATTATGCAAAAACGAACCACATTACGCAGCGCCTGCCCGTGTTATGACTTCGTTTTTACTTAGCGATCTTTCTGACCTTTTTTCTATTTGCTCGTCTCCTAAGAGTCGTACCGTGATGTTACCTTTACCTTACTTAAGAATTGGGCTAACGAATGAGAAATAAACAATTTTGACTGCTAGTTCCAGAGATTAGCGCGTCCAAACAAACAAACACTTCCGCTGTATTATAATATAACGGATGATTCATTTAGAGTATAGGCGTAATTACGAGACGACGATACTCAAACAAACTTCAGGGATAGGGACAAAGAGCGAGACAAAAACTATAAATGGACAAAGCAACAATACAAACTACAACAAGAAAGGCGAAATGCTCAAGTTCATGCAAAAAAGCAAAGATCAGTGAAAAAGGAACGAGAAATGGTAAGTTGTTTTGTAAAAATAATATTATTATAATTTTATTTTGGTATAAGTTCAAAACTTTATGCTGTATGCAAATAATTATTTAAAACTAGCTGACCCGGCAAACGTTGTTTTGCCATATAAATTATTTCTAGCTGCCCGGCGCTACTTCGTTCGCGTAGTGTCCTACCCCCTACCCTACTACTCCTACACTACTCCTACCCTACTCCTACACTACTCCTACCCTACTCCTACCCTACTCCTATCCTACTTCTACCCTACTCCTAACCTACTCCTACCCTAGTAGGTAGAACAGTTTATATCGGAAAATGAAATTGTTGTTTTTACTATTGTCCTCGCAATTTTTCCATCGTTTAAACCTTCCCTGGACTACGACAAACATTTCAAAACCCAAATCAGCTTAATCGGCCCAGTTTTAGCAGGTCGAGTTTTAGCCAGACAAACGAACAGCAATTGATTTTTATATATTTAGATAATAATAATAATATAGATAGATTTGAAGTAGGTAGTAATTTTATAAAACATAATTTGAAGAATTGTAATAGACGTAGTACCTACTAATCATTGCTTGTAAGCATCGAATCGTGAGCGATGTGCATTGGGGGGGGGGGGGGGTGCACATTGTGTTGTTATGCCTAACCGCACAGTTTCCTTTTGTCAGACACAATTACGAATGGAAAGATTATTGTAGATCTTACATTACTAAACTTAATTTTTATTGTTACAGTTTGTGTTACCATCAAAGATGGAAGCAGAGCGCCGACGACTAGTTCTCGAATTCTTTATTCCTCATTTCATCGCTATGGCGCGATCTAGCGAAAGATTTGAAGCAATAAGACAAGCATTAATATACTTGGAGCAGGCTCAGAGACTTTGCAAATTGCTGTTAGAAGAGCCAGGTGGAGATATGACAGCCAATGAGTACTTAGATGTGGTTCGTGAGAAACTGACTGACTGTCAGAGAAAATTAGCAAACCAAGGTGGTTTTATGTTACCAACAAGAAGAGAAACCAAGACTGAAAGAACTCAACAAAAACCGCTCCGCAAGCAGCGTCCAAAGTTTGAGGAAGTTCACGATTCGCCGACTGATAATCCGGGTATATCAGCATTTACCATTGTTGATGTACACGTTGATAACTCCTCAAGTCACGATCATATGAGATTTAATGAATTTATCAGTAGAGAGGAATCCAAATTGTAAACCACTTTAATTAGGAAAAGTTAAATTAATGTACATAATATTAATTTTGTAAATAAGATCTTGCTACTCAAGAGTTGATTCGAGTTGGTTCTCGGAATTTGTTGTAATTTGTTTAACCCTTTAACCGCTTGTGTCGCATTTATGCGACACATACATCGATTTCTAGCCGCGCGCTAGGGGCACGGCAATTGATATTTAGCCAAGCGCTTAAAAGGTGTGTATGGAATCTCGCGCGTTTTATTGACTATGTTGTAGATCTTGCAATCTTATTTATAGCAGGAAAAATAATGTACGCCAGTTCGTTACTGATTAATTTAATATTAAATGTATACTAAAGTATTGTATAATATAAGAAATATAAACTGTTTGATTATTACTTATAACAATTTTTTATTTAATAGGAATGGTTGGCTTTGTTGAATGGCGTTTGTGTGAGTCGTTAGGTACTAGTAAAATCATAAGAAATGATACTTACTAACCTTGGTATGAAATAAACTATGTATAGCATTTTACTAATACATACTGTAAATATGCTTTTGTTTGCTTTCTAGATTTTTTTCCATTCTGGAATTTCACAACTGTATTACGTAGATGCAAGTAGCTACGTATCAAATGACGTACCTAAGTACTATACTGGATTTGTAATCTTTCTTTGATACGGTCCAGTAACATCAAACGACGGCACACATTAATGCGCTTCTGATTTAAAATATTTTCCAGTGATTCTATCGTTTTGATTCGTATCGTACATATCAAGCGGAAACTCAATATTCCGAAAACATGACTGATTCAATAGATTGATTAATTACTGATTAGGAAATATATAATAATTCTAAATGAGCGGATTCACGCCAGCCACCATGGAGAGTAGAGCCATCCGCACGTACATGCCGTACTCGGCTTGCCTGAAGTAGGCGGCGCGCGGGTCCGAGTCGAAGTCTGGTGAGATCTCGTCGACGCGCGGCTGTGGGTGCATCACTACCATACGCCTGCGAGCGCGCGTCATCAGCTGAGGAGTCACCACCATCAGCCTTCGTGTCTGAAATACGAGCTAGTTGGTAAGCAAATAAAAAATCAATGAAGCAAATCTAAGTAATTTTGACGTCACTATAACGACCTTAAGTAATGGAATTGATTTGCTTCGATAGGAATGTAAATAAAAAGTGTGTATGTGTGTAGTTACCTTTTCATATTCTTCTTGACTTTGGAACCTTTCACGCTGAATTCGAGTCATATACAAAACATGAGTGTCCTCTAATACATCTTCCAACCTCTCATATACTCTCTGAGGTATACCTTTAGAGGCAACGTAATCTGTGATATGCTTCGGCATGCCTAGTCCTCGAGGGCTGACATATTGCAATTGTACTTGATAGAGAGTTAGAAGCCGTGCAAGTGAATGAACAGTTCGACCATTCTTCAGGTCTCCAACCATAGTGATGGTTAATCCGTTAACTGTACCGATTTCTTCACGAATTGTAAAGACGTCGAGCAGAGCTTGTGTGGGGTGTTCTCCAATGCCATCTCCCGCATTTATTATAGGTTTGCGACAATGGCGAGCTGCACGCTGAAGAATAAAATTCAAATTCGTATATCAACAACATATTATTATCATAGGTGTAATTTTATGGTTAGGATAAGATTTAGGATAATAGAACTTACAGCAACTGCACCGGGCTCAGGATGTCGCAGTACCACTACATCAGAATAGCTTGCCATTACTGAAACGCTATCTTCTAAAGTTTCACCTTTCTTTGCTGATGAACTCGTAGCATCTGTATGGATTACAGAACCGCCCAGTCTTTGCATTGCTGCTGCAAAACTGCAACTAGTTCGCGTGCTGACTTCATAAAATATCGACGACATAACTTTGCCTCGTAAAATATCATCTAGGAATCGACCTTTGTTGACACTTGTTTTCATGAACTGCGCTAAATTGAATACATCATTGAGAGTATCTTTACTAAACGAGTCAACAGTAAGTATACTCTTTCCGAATAAGTCGCTACGTTGACGTTGAGAAATTGTTATTGCAGGGGGATTATAATTAGACGTACTGTCACATCTTTGTCTAGTCACCTGGGGTACTGGTGATAAACACCTTGCAGCTGCAATTTCACTGAAATGGACATTAGGCTTGGATTGTGCCTCAGTCTTGTTATCGATTTGATCAAAATCAATATCACTAACTCTGCTCAAATCAGCAGATGTATGTATATCGAGTGCAGAATTTGGTCGACTGATTTCTTTGTCCATTTTTTCAATAGTAAAGTATGCTTTATTCTTGGGTGTAGGCCAGTCTCGTACATTTTGTCCAAAGCCTAGAGGTACTAGAACTTGCCCCTCAACATACGCAATTTCACCTCGCAATGTTACGCGATGAACTGCTCCACAAACTTGCATACCTGCAAATGGCGTCCATTTAGATTTCGAAAATTCCATAGCTTGTGGGATCGTCCACTCGTAATCCATATCCACCTCAACGTATGTGTTTGGTTGTTCCGGCAAATTAAATATTTTGCGAGGGTTGCGATGGAATTTATTTATCAGATCCTCTAGAGTTAAACGACCTTCATGAACTGCATTAAGAAGTAACGGCAAAATTGTTTCCAATCCGGGAAAACCAGGAGGTGGCTTTTCTGAATTCTTTTCTTGCACAGTGTGTGGAGCGTGGTCCGTCGCAAAAACGTCAATCATATCTATATTTTTCCATAGTTCGGCTTGGTCTTCCGGGCTACATAATACTGGGCGCACTTCAGCCCTGCCTTGTCCAATTTCTTCAACATCTGCTGTACTTAGGAACAAATGATGAGGGCATACTTCACAAGTTACCTTCAAGCCTCTTTCTTTTGCTGACTTAATTATTTGAATTTCCTCTTTCCTGGCTACGTGGCAAATATGGATAGGTCTGTCAAGTAAAGATGCCATTAAAATGACAGCTCCAGTTTTTTCTCGCTCCGCATGAGCACATACAGGCATTTTCTTTGGCCAGTTCTGGAGATGTTTTTGCCAGACTGTCATATCTTCTAATGTAAGAGTACTGTATGTTTGGTTAAGATACATTTTCAATGCAGCCGCTTGAGGAGCCATTTCAAAAACAGTTTCAAAGTTGGTGGATGACGCTCCCATATACAGTGCATAATCACAACGAGCACTAACGCGTGCTAAAGCAGAAGTATAATCGTAAGCAGCGCGATCAACTACTGGAGGATTAGTGTTTGGCATGGCACATATCATTGTAATGCCTCCAGCGAGAGCAGCCGCAGTGCAAGTCGCGAAATCTTCTTTGTAAGTAGCACCGGGTTCACGCACGTGCACGTGTACGTCAATGAAACCTGGCAACTTTATGATGTTGCGCGATGTCATGCAGTCCGTATGTGTTTTCATTACAGGAGCCCCACCACAAAGGTGCATAGCCTGTAAAATATAATAGTATTTTTATTTATTTAAGCTTAAAACAATCGTACCGAAATATCTTTATAATTATATATTATACACATTGACAAACCTGAACTAATAGTTTAGCGCATTTCACATCAGTAACTAAAGGCACAGCGTAATCTACCGCTAGCCGGCGAGTGCGGTATCCATGAGTAGTGAACGAAGATACTCGTCGAGCACCACCTCGCATTGGTAAATTAATTACTAAATCTAATTCACGTCTCGCCATAAAGTCAGCTAAATGCATCAGTTCCCCATCCGATCTTACATCCTCGGGATCACCTATATGGTCAAATGTCCATTGAACACTTTCAACCTATAATAAAAAAAAAAAACAATCAAACTCAAACTCAAATCATTTAATTCAACTAAACCAATTACAGGCACTTTTGAATTGTCAAAGGGTCGGTCAGTCAGAAAGATGAAGCTAGTTGCCCATTCCAAAGCGTAGGTACCTATGGAGAAGAACGGGCAAGAAACTCCACGGACACTCTTTTAAATCATAAAATTGTTACAAAATATTTGATTACACCATTCGTGTTGAAATTAACCATGTGAGAACGATGTAGAAAGACATGCGCGTTAAAAGCGTTCGTGATAGAAAACAAAAACAATTCAGAAATTAAAAATTAAAATAAGCCGTGGCAGCTAAGAGGTGACCAGTCCTTACTGACGGCGCCCGTTCACGAACATGACGTATGGATCAACACCATTCAGCTCAACCATTTTGGAGGGCACTTAATGATCCAACACACACGCCACCACCAGCGAGACATTAGAGTGAGCATGACATACTCACAGCCGCCAGGGCACATTCAAGTCAATGAAAGACGTACCCAGTAAATGGTAGCTTTATAGAAAGTACATAGTGTTCACACGTGTGCTATGCAATTATACAATACTAAGAAATTGAATTTATTTTCCGAATGGTAATTAGTTTATGCGCCCCTGTGGAGCAGGACCAGCATTGATCCAAGCATTTTTGTCGGCGATGTAATCCTCTAACTTATAATATGCTTGGCTACATAGTGTGCGTTTAATACAAGATCGTTTCATTCAGTTGGAGTATGTGGGGAGGAATTTTATTGTAACATTTTAAACATTACCCCATGAAGGATGAGTCTACTTTAGCCAATCAATACAGGTTTGTTAAAAGATAGAGAAAAGCTATGAATATAAAGCCTTACTTCGACTCCGTGCTCAGTGTAGAAGTCTCCTGTGCCCATACTGGCGTACAATTTATATCCCATTTTATGTAGAATTCTAACACTCGGAAGTAAATCCATTTTTGTGCTGAAAATAAAAAAAGATATATGAACGAGGTTGCATAACGTTGGAACTAAAAAGACAAGTTTTATACTAGTTGTTTCTTACCTTAAATGTTCCCACAGATAGCAAAATAGCTTTCTTGGGTATTCTAAACCCAGTGCTCATTAACGATTTTAAATAGGCTTCATACCGATTTTCACCGAAACATGCTACTTCACCGGTAGATGCCATTTCAACTCCTAAAGTTACATCTGCACCAGCTAATCTAAAGAATGAAAATTGTGGTACTTTCACGCCGACTTTTCCACAGCCTGTCATTACATTAACTGGTTCCACTGGCAGACCCAAGATAATCTTAGTGGCCATCGCAACAAAATCATGGTCTAGCGTCTTAGATACAAATGGAAAGGATCTTGAAACTCTGACGTTGCATTCGATGACTTTGAGTTCGTTATCTTTTGCAATAAGTTGCATGTTGAAGGGTCCAGTTACATCTAGCGTCTCAGCTATAATACTGGCGATTCCTTTTATTTTTTCCAAAGTTTCATCATTAATATCCTGCGGCGGAGTAACTAATGTTGCATCACCGGAATGGACTCCCGCATTTTCAACGTGTTCAGATACTGCCATACAGTAAATAGCACCATCAGCAGCGACTACGTCTACATCTATCTCTTTTGCATCCATTATAAATTTAGATATTACCACTGGATGATCTTTGCTTACTAAACTAGCCGACTTTAAATAAGCTTCCAATTCCTGGTTTGAATTGGCAACATTCATAGCTGCACCACTTAGAACGTACGATGGGCGTACCAAGCATGGAAATCCTACTTCTTCACAAAAACTTGTGGCTGATTCTAAGTCTGTAAGTTCCTTCCACCTTGGTTGCATTATACCTTTCCGATCTAACATTCTGGAAAACTTAAACCTATTCTCGGCATTATCAATCATACCAGGAGACGTGCCTAAAATAATTGCTTGTTGTCTATGTAAATCCATCGCAATATTATTTGGTAATTGTCCTCCCATAGATAAAATAACTCCATCTGGGTGTTCAATGTTATAAATATCCATAACAACTTCAAATGAAATTTCTTCAAAATATAACCTATCACTCATGTCATAGTCAGTACTGACCGTTTCAGGGTTATAATTGATCATGATTGTCTTTTTGCCCTGATTCCTAAGTTCTCTTAGACATCCGACCGCACACCAGTCGAATTCAACGGAACTTCCAATGCGATATACACCTGAACCCAAAACCATTGAAAACCACCAGGAAATTCCAGATCATGCGTGGTACCGTTATAAGTTAAATACAAATAATTAGTAGTAGCTGGCCACTCGGCTGCAACTGTGTCAATTTGTTTAACAAATGGAATAATTTTATATTCCTCTCTTAGCTTTCTAACGGCGACTTCAGTACTTTTTATAACAGCAGCTATTTGTTTGTCAGAAAATCCAATTTTCTTTGCCTTCTTTAATACATCAAAAGGGATAGAACCATGATGATCGGCCTCCAGGACTTGATAGTAATCTATTATATTTTTGAATTTCTCGAGGAACCAATGATCAATTTTGGTTAATTCGTACAACTTATCCACAGTATAGCCTTTCCTTAGAGCAGCAGCTAAGACAAACATTCGCTTATCAGTCGGTTCTCGTAATTCGTCTTCATTAACTTTTTGAATGTTTGGATCGAACCCGTTAACATTTTCGTCTACCATTCTTAATGCTTTCTGGAAAGCTTCTTCAACGCTCCTGCCTATTGACATAACTTCTCCAACACTTTTCATAGAACTACCAATTTTTGTGCTTACTCTAGTAAATTTAGCCAAATCCCATCTTGGTATTTTGACCACGCAGTAATCGAGACTTGGTTCGAAGCAAGCAGTCGTCACTCCGGTCACAGAATTCTTAATAACAGGTAACGATATACCCAGAGCTAATTTAGCAGCTACATAGGCCAATGGATAGCCTGTTGCTTTACTTGCCAAAGCTGAACTTCGAGATAACCTGGCATTTACTTCTATAATAAAGAATTCTTCCGAATTTGGGTTCAATGCGTACTGAATATTACATTCGCCTACTATTCCGAAGTGTTGAATAACTTTGATGGCAGTGTTTCTTAACATGTAATATTCTCGGTTTGAGAGAGTTTGACTAGGTGCTACTACAATTGATTCTCCGGTATGTATTCCTAAGAGATCTACATTTTCCATGTTGCACACGGTGATGCAATTATTAAATGCGTCTCTGACCACTTCATATTCCACTTCTTTCCATCCTTTAAGAGATTTGTCTATTATAAGTTGATCGGAATGTGATGTGCGAGTGTTCGAAGTTCGTCTTCATTGTTAGCAAAACCGGATCCTAAACCACCGAGGGAAAATGCAGATCGAGCCATGACTGGATACCCAATTTGCTGTGCAGCTACCAGTGCCTCTTCAATTGTTGTCACAGCTGCACTTGGGGCAACTTTTTCGCCAATAGCATTAATTTTTTCAGCAAATATTTTGCGGTCTTCAGTATCAACTATTGACCGAATAGGAGTACCTAAAACGCTTACATTGTATTTCTCTAGAATCATAGATTTATCCAACTCCACTCCACAATTTAGAGCTGTCTGACCACCAAATGTGAGAAGTACTCCAGTGGGTCTTTCCGCTTTGATAACCTGTTCTACATATTCCGGTGTGATAGGAAGGAAATATACTTTGTCAGCTAGGCCTTTTGACGTCTGTACAGTTGCAATATTAGGATTGATTAATACAGTTTGTATCTTTTCTTCTTGTAACGCTTTCACCGCTTGCGATCCTGAATAGTCAAACTCGCCAGCTTGTCCAATTGATAATCCACCAGAGCCAAGGATGAGTACTTTTTTTGGTCTTTCATGTAAAGTCGGTACAAACTTTAGTTTTTCTGTAATGATGCCGTCTATACTACATGACTTCTTATTTTTGTAAGATTTCACAGCGTCGACAAATACATCAAAAAGACATTCTAAATCCGTGGGTCCGGCAGTGTGTTCCGGATGAAATTGAACACTGAAGTAAGGCAAAGTTTTATGAATAATACCTTCATTTGTTTTATCGTTTTCATTGGTAAATAAAACTTTCCAACCTTCCGGCAATGAATCCGCATCCACAGCAAATCCGTGATTTTGTGATGTCATAAAACATCGGCCAGTGCCGTTATGTGTGCAAGGTAATTGTGTCCACGATTACCGTAACTGAAATAAAAAATATCAATATGAAAATAAAGTACGATCTTTTCGGGTAAATACTGAAAAGGAACCTAAACTGAGACCTGAGAATCGAACCCGGGACCCCACGCTGAACAGATGACCACTAGCACTAGACTAACGAGGCCTTGCATATTACAATTAGCAATAAAATAACATAAATATACAATGCAATACCTTGCATATTACAATTAGCAATAAAATATCAATTTAGAAATTATAAAAGTAAACCGACTAAATTGAAAGTGATCATGTCTGATACAGCGATTGAAGAAGTAAAAGACACAAATTTCTTAGGAGTGGCGATAGATCAACATTTAAACTGGAAGGCACATATTGAACATATTAATAAAAAATATCCAGTGCTTGCTACGCATTGTCAGTTCTGGCAGAAACTACAAATCCAAGTGTTACTAGGAATGCTTATTTTGGAAATGTGTACCCACTGTTAACTTATGGTGTCATATATTGGGGGAACTCGACAAACGTGCAATCCACATTCATTCTCCAGAAGAAATGTCTTAAGACAATATATAACATGTATAGTACCGAATCATTAAGAGACGTCTTCAGAACGGAGGGTTTCCTGACACTGACTCGTATTTATATTCTCGAATTATGTTTATTTGTTAAAAACAATATGCATTTTTTCAATTTCAAATCAAATTCTAAAAGAAACATTCGGACACAATATAAATTTGACATCAATTTACCAATTATCAACAATATGATGTATTATAAAAGTACCTATGTTACTGCTATTCGGGTGTACAATAAGTTACCGCCAGCAATTAAGCAATTAAATGGAAATATGTTTAAAAATAAATTGAAAAAAAGGTTAATTGATAATGTATTTTATAATCTGAATGAGTTTTTTGATAAAAATAATATTTGTATGTAGGTACCTAATGTCTCAAAATACTATTGCATACTCGACTTGGGTAGACTGTTGGAACTGAAATGTAATGTTTATCAATAAGAACTTAATGTACACAGTTATGCAATAAATATATCTTTATCTTTAAATAAAATTAGTTTTAATAATTATTTATACTAATTATTCAAGTATTAAATGTCAATGAGAAAAAAATCAAGAAAATATTTGTTATTTACCTGGTTTTGTAAGTTTTACAGCCAGCTGCAGTGGATAGTAACTGATGTCCCAGACAGATACCAAATACCGGCTTCACGTTTGTGTTGTCTTGAATGATTGACCGCATATTGTCCACCACCTTCTTACACTTGACCGGGTCACCTGGACCGTTACTGACGAACAGGCCATCGTACCGGCTGGGGTCCAACTTGTGCTCCCATGGTACTAGCACAACCTTAAAATTTCGTTTAATCAAACACCTGATTTGATTATACTTCAACCCACAGTCAACAGCCATTATTGTTACTTCACCGCTGGGGTTGTATATTTTGGGTTCCTGAAAACAGTTGGTCACTATAGAAACAATAGTTCCAAATTCTCGACTCAATTGTTATTTTGTTAAGGTAATTGCATCATGATCTTAACGATCAGAGGGGCAATTCTCGTAATTTTAAGAACGTTCACAGTCTGATCGCAGTCTCAATCTGTCAAAAAATACTGCATCAAAACTAAATAACCCTTAATAAATACAACGGTCTATTTTCTGTTTGAAATGAGTAACGAGTGGATTTAAACTATACGATGCAGGGAGCATGTTGGGACAAACAATATTCGTTATGATAATCTACGAAAGACCGATGAAAGTTTAAAGTTACCTAAAAAAATTCATAGGCTCACCTTAATAGACACTTCAGCGACTAGATTCCTGGCATTTGGATCCGATATGGCTGGTAGTGGTCCAAACGGCGGTACTCCCTGAATGATACGTCCAAGAGTGACACCAGCTCGAAGACGGAAGGTCAGGGCTCGGGTGTCTACGTCACAGAGGCCTGGGATACCGTGGGCTGCTAGCCAGGAACCCAGGGAGCGTTTAGCGCGCCAGTGACACGCGCGAGTGCTGACCTCACCCACTATCAAGCCAGCTGCCCATATGCGGTTGGATTCAAACCACCTGGAATATAGTGTATCGAATAGATAGTTATTATTTTAAGTTCAAACTAGTAATTTCATTATGACTTGTGTGTGTGAGAAGACTTTAAAAGGTACGTTATGGCAGGGCAGATGGAGCAGGGCAGCTACCTACAGAAAAACGTTTTCAAGTTTTTTTTTTTTTTTGCTGCATTTACCTACCTACTGCAAAATTTAGGGATGGTCTCCTAAAGTTTTCCAATAGCTAGATGAAATTAAATTATTTAAATTCTGTAAACAATTTTATTTCATTACTGGTAGCCCTTACCGCCTCATCTCAAACCAATTACATTTTAGTTTTTTTAATTGGTCATCAGTGTTATAAGTATTGGCTGGCTACTAGTAAAACGTAAATTACTTGGGTAGTCCATGTTCGTCTCGTTCGTCTTCGTCGGGGACGCCATAGTTGCCGACCAGCGGGTATGTGAGCACCAACAACTGCGCGTGATACGACGGGTCTGTCAGCGACTCCGGGTACCCGACCATACCCGTCTGAAATACTGTTCAACAACACAACAATACGATTACACAGTAAGGTACTGGAAAACAAGCGATTTTTTCGATAGTTGAAGCTAAGGAACAATGGTCACAAATTCAAAATCGCTTGGCTGACCAAGCGCTGTTCCTTTCATCAACCAAACGGTATTTTTTTTAAACAATATAAGTTCAATAACTAGTAAGTAAAAAGATTTCTTTTTTTTTACTTATAGGTGTCAATTATTTGGTACAGAGTTACAGACAAATAATTGGTACGTGATATGAGGCCATTAATTGCTGAAGCCATCTAAATTAATTGACCTAGTTATACCTAAATGAACCACATATGTGTTGGTGGTTCTGGATAGCTTAATTATGCTGATTAATTTTCAATAATTTTTTTGAGTTAGTTAGGTTCAATGGACTCTTTTTGTTGGACAGTAATAGTTATAACACAGTACACATAGAATATTGTATGAATAGAGAGCTAGGTTCGTTTTAGTATAAAAAGAACTTATTGATGTACTAACCAACTTCTCCATCTACAGGCACCTGGGCCCCGAAGCTCCGTCCTGTGAAGACCGATCCATCAGCTAACACGAGGCTGCAGGGCGGGCCCACCTCACAACTCAAATCATCTGCCACCATCTAAAAACACAAAGCAGTTTTTTTTGTTAGCCGACCTTGTGTTTTCTCTATACCTGGGCAAAGACCTTCCCTTTTTCCTTTCAAACCTCTCCTTTTGTGCGATCTCTGGCCATGTTTGCGGGCCAACCTTTTATTTATGTTAATTTAAATTACCACGTGCCTGTTTTCTCCGAAGGAGTAGGCAGGGTGTACTATACACTCACATTTCGCTAGTTATAGTAGTATTATTGAACGACTCTGTAAACCCAGCACCCACCCGAGCAGTTTGTCTGACCTGGGCATCGAACCCAGGATTCCCGAGGCAGTCTACTCCACCGGAGCATAGTATAAATACTATGACCGGAGTAACGAAGCTATCGAGTTTTATTAATGTGTATCAAATGAATTCTATTATAATATAACCATTCTATTGATCACTGATTGATCGATCTGATTACGAAGTTATTTTAAAATTACGAGTATAAACATTAATTTTATTGATTGCTTATTTTGTAATTGTATGCGGAACGGATAATTTGTTAGATACTGAAATACTTACGGCGTAGTATAGGTACTTCATTGAAATACGCGATAGTCAAAACAAATACGCAAGTAGTGGATGTCGATCTCATTTTACAACTTCTTACAACCGAGTATTATGATACTAAACAATTATAATTATTGAACACAACGACTGGAATATGACCTTCCTACCTAAAAAACTAAACGAATGTAACGCGAATTACTAATGCATTCGTCTTAAATTTTACAGATATCATTATATTCTATCTAGATCCATTTATTCTTATTCTCGATCATTTAAACAGCTTTTTGCATTTAACGGAGCATCGGTGTTTTGTAACGGTGATATAATAATATATGTACAGACGCCAGCACATCAAGCTACTACAATCTGTCAAATTTCTTTAATGGATTTTCAACTTTATAGCTAAAGCCTTATGGTTCAAAGTTGATTGAGAAAATTTGACAGTTTCGGGTAGCTTGACCTGCTGGCGTCTGTACCACGTGTGACTGTTCCTAAATTACCCTAGGCTGATAAAATTTTCGTTTTTCCTAATTATCTGGAAATGTCAGTAAAATAGGTCAGGTCCCCCTTGCGGGGAGAGCAGCACCCCTCCGCCGTGCTGCTCTGTAGGGTTCGGCTCCAGACTGGTCACCCTGCCACCGACATAGATTAAATGAATTCCAAATATAAAGAAGTCCGATGTCTTGTCTCATCAATAGACCAAGGAAAGGATTGAAAGAAATGTTAAATAAAACTTAGGAATTCATAGTTATGAACATAGATTGAATGTGGTTTTAGAAAGCTAGTAATCATAGAGGGATACAAAGTATATTATTATTGTTAAATTGTGAGTAACCCATACGCTAGCGTAATAGGTATTTGATCAGTCATTACTCACACGATACCTCACATCTATACTCGGAGCACTCAGAGCAAACACTTCCATATAGTGACGCAAGCGGCTTTTCAGCGGCATTGTGTCGACATCATGCTCATAAGGAGACATGGTCCCTAGCAGTTCTTTCGAACTGATAAACGTGACGAAGCGGCTTTTCCTGCGGCAACCAAGCGACTGTCCTTGTCTGACTATGGAGCGGCTAGTTCCAGCGGCATTGCGTCGGCATCATGCTCATAAGGAGACATGGTCCCTATCAGTCCTTGGACTGAATATTAGATAGTAGATGTGGTCACCCAAACCCCTGGAAGTTTACCCTTTGCACAACAAGCATACCTGCAAGACACGTGTTCATGTCAGTCTGACCGAATTATTGGTCTGAGATAAAGAATACAACATTCAAGAATTAATTAATTAAGATTCGAAACTCGAGAACCATCATTTAATAGAGTTTTGAATAACCTCTCTTAAGGCACTATTATTGGCCGGAGGCAATAACACAGCGTTCAGGAATTGTAGTACTAGGATTTACTAGATAATAGAGCAGAGTCAAAAATTAAGAATTATTGATTAATAGAGTCATGGATCAACTCTCTTGAAGGTCTATAGACAGCCCCAAAGCGTCCACCCTTCACCACTTCCTAGTGTTTTAAGCTGGGGAGAAGAAGTGGCGCAACAAACTCCCCAGCAACACCTTTCTGTCTGATTAGTTATAAGAACTTTAATAACTCTATCAGCCTAGGATAATTATTATAAATAAGGACTCACCCGGTCGCACCAACACACACACACACACATAATACGCTAATATTACATTAGTCTAATCTGAGCTTCGACCTTTCCGTATTTAACTTATTCAATACTAATCGCTTTCTTACGGCAGGAGATTTGGCAAATGCCAAGCCAAGAGGCCATGTCCACGTGCGTACGGGCTTCCGAGCTCACGCTAGTTAGCGTGGGCTCGGAAGCCCGTATCCTAAAGCGGTCCAACCCCAACTGCCCTCTGTCGCGTCTCAAAACTCACTGCCCCAAGTTATTACATCAGTCTCCTTACAATCCCTAAAATCGCCACGTGTAGGCGCTCAGGTATCTACAGTTTTTGGAAACAAAGACCCAAAACACCCTTTGTTTATTTCTTAATTGTTTGAGGGTCCATTCCTTCAGCCTACAAACCCAACTAATGGTTTGCATAGGTATGCGAGTGCCAGCATTGTCTCTTAAAATTAGAAATCGGATATTTCACAAGATTCTTTGAAATTCGTAGAATTATTACATTCGAACCGTCATGAATGGGCTGGGTTTCTAAAAAGGTTCAATATTGTTTTACAGTTTAAAATAAATAGAATATTTTGTTATTGATTAGGGTAACATGTCGAGCTGTCAGGTCAGACCATAAAATTGAGATTTAATGCCTTTCTAAGAGGGCCGATATCGTGGGACAATGTTAAAATACGAATTTAGACTAAGATATTTTGTTATTAAATTAGGAGTAAGTGACAGACAGTCACACACGCAAAGTGAAGGCACCACTTTTTCAGTAAGTAATCCTATGAAAAAATATTCTGTTTTTAGGATCTATTGTATGAATGAATTGATTATATGTAGGTCCTTACCTATCTATTAGGGCTATCGTATATGTAAAACAGATTGTTAATAGGTAACCATGCATACATAGCTAGCTAGGTAAACATAGAAATAACAGAGAACAACAATTAAAACCATTTCATACCTTGAAATGGTTAAAATGATAAAATCTTAAAATAAAATTTAATATTATGTTCATGAGTTCAATTTAGAAACCATTGATAAATTAACAAATTTAAATAAAAATATAACTAATTATACAAATACAGCCAACTTTTTAATAACTACAATAAAGTTTCTGTGTCGAACTTCATGAATTACGGGCATCAATACCTCAAGACGAAGAACAAAGTGAGTATTGGTGGCTTCAGACGGGGCGAATATACCTATTGAGGTTCAAAGTTATAGCTATTAACCTACGTATCGGTCAATAAACCGTAGTTTTACTCACTTTTTGTAGGTTCGCTGAGCCGGCCACGTGGTTTATTATGAAGCCGGTGAGGAACGGTCCGGCGCTGTCGCGGTCTGCACGACGACAGGCTCGCTTCATCCATTACCTACTCCTTATCATACTCCGTCACACACACTGCTTTTGACTCTTTCACACTTCAATGACTTCTCTACATCCGTCTCTTTCATGTTACTTGTTATGGGTTTACAGTGTGAATTGTTCTGTTTGTGTTCTTTATGCTTCTATAATAGTATCTTTAAACTGGCTCCGAAAACGCAACCACTTGTAGCGTTGATGGCTCTTTTGTTGGTTGGTTCCTGTCATGATTGATACCTGTTTGTGCTAAAACGTTTTTTAACGGAAAATCGCAAAATGATTTTAAGTTGATTCGAGTTTAGCGTTTTACATTTATGGTTATGCGCATATTATAAAACGCCTTAATGCCCTGAAGTTTGGTTCGAGTTCATTGATATCCCATGGAATGCGAATCTGTGTTTGTAGGTATTTTATTCCTTTTAGATTTGAAGCTTCAAGTATTATATAATATTAATGAATACGAAAATAGTCATAACCACGGAAGTCATAACTATTACTTACTCATAATTTCCATGTTTTAGTTTAGGACCCGTGTACTAGAATGTTTGTAATTTGTATGTCGTATGCCTTTGATATCATTCCCAGTTTATTTGAAAATAGTAAGTGTATTCTTTCACGCAAATTACATTTAATTGGGAATCCCACTTTGATGGCCAATCTTCTTTCATACATCTTTGCCAATATCGATGGCCAGATAATAAATAACTGAAAATACTTACAAAATGTTCTCGGGTACTTACAATATACAACATGTCCCGGAATTAACGCACACTACCGGATACCCCAATTAGAATATTATGCTATAATCATAATACATACACTGAATTTTTATTATTATGTAAAAAACTTTGTTTTTTTAACCCCCGACGCAAAAACGACGGGGTGTTATAAGTTTGACGTGTCTGTGTGTGTGTGTGTGTATGTGTGTGTGTGTGTGTATGTCTGTCTGTGGCATCGTAGCTCCCGAACGGATGAACCGATTTTAATTTTGTTTTTTTTTGTTTGAAAGGTGAATTTGTCGGGAGTGTTCTTAGTTATGTTTGATGAAAATCGGTCCAAGATGGCTGCCGCTACAAAATGGCGGATTATATATTTTTTCACAACTCCCTCAATATGGGTATCAAATGAAAGAGCTTGACTAGTAGAATACTATACACTATGATAAATTTCAAATCCAAGATGGCCGCCGCCACAAAATGGCAAATAACATTTTTTTTTCACAATTCCCTCAATATGGGTATCAAATGAAAGGGCTTGACTAGTAGAATACTATACACTATGACAAATTTCAAATCCAGGATGGCCACCACCACAAAATGGCAAATTACAAAAACTTGATTAAATACCAAATTACCTGAATCTTAAAACGCAAGAAAATAAAAGAAAAGAAATAATAAGGAGTCCCTACAAAAAGCATGAAATAAAAAATTAAATAAAAAATTTAAAAACCCCCGACTACGTGAAACCCTATAAAAAGAACCTACGTAAGTACGTATGAAATTTTTTGATTAAATATTATCCTGTCGGGGGACCGCTACTATTTTAAACTTTAACAGAACGTTAGGCTAATAATTAGAGCGGTCCCCCGATGGGACAATATTTAATCAAAAAATTTCATACGTACTTACGTAGGGTCATAATTTCAAGGTTATTTTTTTCTTTTTATAGGGTTTCACGTAGTCGGGGGTTTTTAAATTTTTTTAATAAAATAGTTATACTGATTGTGGGAGAAAATTATGGTCACATTACAAATCTACGCATGCACACAGTCGCATTCCTATAAGGGTCTAGCTTAGTGGGTATTTCATCCATTTTGGTTTGTTTTGACAGTACAGCGGAAGTGTGACAGTAATTTACGTAGTTTTAATTATTTTTGGGATAAAATAATATATTACCTATAATAAAGATTACAGAAATCGATTCGATAACGATTCTGAACAAACTACTTTCATAATGTGCATTAATTCAGTTACACATTGTATACGGAGATGACGCTTCGTTGTAGCTTAAAACACCCGTTTAGGTATTGGGTAGAAATAAAATGACTTTGTAAACTTTTGTAAGGATATATTTAAATTTTGTACTTTAGTATTCTTACAAAGTCTGGAAGCAGGAGCACTTGTACACTGAAACACATGACAAGGAATAAAGAGAGAACAAAACTAACGAGTCTTTATTGTAAAAAATAATTATGAACTTTGCTGTTTAATTGTACATAAATTACGAGTATTAGGCTCGTTTCGGTTGATATCTCCACCAGTTGATATTTCCAGTTTGGTTGAGTATAGGATGGTCGATCAAGTCCATGGCGAGGACCTGGGGAGGTTTGTCAAGTTCCAGAATCTGAAGGTGGTTCTTCTCTGGCGCTGGCTTCAGCCATAGGCCGGGCAAGTACAGCGTTATCTGGGGCCCAGCGCTGGGCCAGTACCTGCCGAGGTTGTGCCCGTTCACCCAAACGTAGCCCTGTAACATTGAAATAAAACATATTATATAACTGTAAGATTATGTATATGTATTTAAGTTAAATGACACAATTATGCAAAAACGAACCACATTACGCAGCGCCTGCCCGTGTTATGACTTCGTTTTTACTTAGCGATCTTTCTGACCTTTTTTCTATTTGCTCGTCTCTTAAGAGTCGTACCGTGATGTTACCTTTACCTTACTTAAGGATTGGGCTAACGAATGAGAAATAAACAATTTTGACTGCTAGTTCCAGAGATTAGCGCGTCCAAACAAATAAACACTTCCGCTGTATTAGAATATAACGGATGATTCATTTAGAGTATAGGCGTAATTACGAGACGACGATACTCAAACAAACTTCAGGGATAGGGACAAAGAGCGAGACAAAAACTATAAATGGACAAAGCAACAATACAAACTACAACAAGAAAGGCGAAATGCTCAAGTTCATGCAAAAAAGCAAAGATCAGTGAAAAAGGAACGAGAAATGGTAAGTTGTTTTGTAAAAATAATATTATTATAATTTTATTTTGGTATAAGTTCAAAACTTTATGCTGTATGCAAATAATTATTTAAAACTAGCTGACCCGGCAAACGTTGTTTTGCCATATAAATTATTTCTAGCTGCCCGGCACTACTTCGTTCGCGTAGTGTCCTACCCCCTACCCTACTACTCCTACACTACTCCTACCCTACTCCTACACTACTCCTACCCTACTCCTACCCTACTCCTATCCTACTTCTACCCTACTCCTAACTTTCTCCTACCCTAGTAGGTAGAACAGTTTATATCGGAAAATGAAATTGTTGTTTTTACTATCGTCCTCGCAATTTTTCCATCGTTTAAACCTTCCCTGGACTACGACAAACATTTCAAAACCCAAATCAGCTTAATCGTACCAGTTTTAGCAGGTCGAGTTTTAGCCAGACAAATGAACAGCAATTGATTTTTATATATTTAGATAATAATAATAATATAGATAGATTTGAAGTAGGTAGTAATTTTATAAAACATAATTTGAAGAATTGTAATAGACGTAGTACAGTCAACAGCAAAAGTAGATGATCAAAATCAGAAATTCAATACTAATGAACGGAGTTCGCGTCAGAACTGTGTGGCGTACTAGTAGTAAATGTTTGGTATAATTTACAATCATTTAGTGTTGAATCACTTCGACGCCACACAGTTCTGACGCGAACTTCGTTGATTAGTATTGAATTTCTGATTTTGATCATCTACTTTTGCTGTTGATTGTACCTACTAATCATTGCACATTGGGTGCACATTGTGTTGTTATGCCTAACCGCACAGTTTCCTTTTGTCAGACACAATTACGAATGGAAAGATTATTGTAGATGTTACATTACTAAACTTAATTTTTATTGTTACAATTTGTGTTACCATCAAAGATGGAAGCAGAGCGCCGACGACTAGTTCTCGAATTCTTTATTCCTCATTTCATCGCTATGGCGCGATCTAGCGAAAGATTTGAAGCAATAAGACAAGCATTAATATACTTGGAGCAGGCTCAGAGACTTTGCAAATTGCTGTTAGAAGAGCCAGGTGGAGATATGACCACAGAACAGATAAAAGAGGTTAGAAGGGCCTTGTGGGCGGGGCAGGCGCGCCGCAACGTTGATCAGACGCTCATAGTCAACAGAAATTTGAATCACCGCTCAACAATCGCGCTCTTGTGACAGCGTTCGAAACTCCGCGGAAAAAAATAATTATGCCGTCTTGCGCTATCATAACGTGTCGGAAAAGAAGTCAGGAGTGTAATGTGGCCCGAGGAGGGATTTCTTATCACCGGTAAGTCCAAAAACCTTAAAATACGAGTGATATTTGTAATTATTGCAAAAGTATTATGTAGTTTGTAGACAAAAACGATAAAATCGCATTCAGATGCAAAATTATACGTTGCTTGCAATACATGGGTACGATCTTGAGCGGTCGCGCAATGTATTGCGTTCACTGCGAACGCCGCGTGTGTCGAGCCAAAGCATCTATTCAGGGAAATCTATGCGCATCGATAGTGTTGTACCAAATTGTAAACAATGTCGATATTAAGTACCTATGTGTATTATACGAATGATTATATTCAGTAATGTTACAATTATTACGACTTCGTTTTTATTAACACTAATTTTATTCTTGTATAATGTGGATTATTATTATTAATTTAGTTTCTTAGTTGGTTTTTCGTCTAAAATTTGATTTGGCGGGCACAGCTATTATTCATAAATTAACATGATACAGTTAATAAATGCATTTTTCACAGAGTAATTCACAATACATTAATTAGATTATATTATGTTAATTCGACTTAGCATTCGATATGGCCCTGAAATTTAAAATTTCGTTTTAGTTTTTTTGCATATTGTAGCTTTGTTTTACGTTTTATGTTATTCAAAATGCTATTTTTCTTTCTTTCTATTATTATGACGTAAAACAGAGCTGCAACTAGCATAAAACGAAAAAAAAATTAAATTTCGCGGCAGTATCGGATGTTCCTCCTTAAATTGACTTTGATTTAATTTTATTTATATGTAATTAGGATGTCCACATTATTCGTACCGTACCCGCAACTAAAAAAATTGCAAAACTTTAATTAACAAAATTACAGTAATTTTATCGATATGATTAATCGACCTTTTGGTCGCCGTAACTATTTGCTTTTACACGTGTGTGAGTGTACTTACGTCCAGAGCACTATTTGCGTTAGTGTGAGAACCAATAGCAAACACGCGATCTAAGGTCATGTGGTTTATTTGTGTGCGTAATTCGCGTACGTATTGATGTCTTGCTTGTAGTGGAGAGACAGGAGTGGGAGACAGGCGGCGACACGCGTTTTAATACAAATCAATCAACCTCTTTTATCTGTTCTGTGGGATGAGATGGCTGGTTCTCTCGGTAAGCTTAACCTGAACATATTAAACCGAGGGGAAATTCCGACCTTCGACACTATCCGCGGAGGGAAACGGTACAGCAGTCACGTGGAAATCACCGCCTGTACCATTGACATTTTGGACTTGATAGACGACTGGAGGGTTGACGAAGGCCTCACGAGCTCGGACCACAACGGCATTATGTTTAAGATCCTCTTGAAGAAATCTAAAAGTATCAAAATTGAAAGAACAACTAGAAAATTTAGAACCAAAAAGCCAATTGGGCCAAATTTCATGAGAAGTTTGGCCAATTAAAAATAGACTACAAATTCACAGCAGCCGAAATAGATGAAATTAACGACAGTGACCAAATTGATAATATAACAGATAATCTTACAAAATCAATAGAAGAAGCTTGCAAGCAAACAATACCAACCAAAAAAGTCCAAGAGGAACTTACCTTGCCGTGGTGGTCCGAGAGACTCGCTGAGATGAAGAAGACCGTCGCCACCAGGAAGCGCAGGATCCGCTGTGCCGCTCAAATCCGGAAGTCGAAGGTCATAGAAGAGTACCTGAAACTGAAAGAAGAATATGAGTTAGAATCGTTTAAAGCTCAAACCGAGAGTTGGAAGGAGTTCTGTGAGAAACAGGATCGGGAGGGGGTTTGGGAGGGAATATATAGGGTGATAGGCAGGACGCAGCGTAGGGAGGAGGACCTGCCATTGGAAGGGAACGGTGACGTGCTGGATGTGAGAGGCTCTGTAAAGTTACTAGCTGAAACTTTTTATCCAGAAGACCTCACAGAATGACAATGCCATGGTGACAATGCTCATCACCGGTCCATTCGAATTAAAGCAGAAAGCGTGAACTGTGGCGAACAAGATGATCCTTGCGACCCACCGTTCACGCTGGCAGAATTAAAAAATTCGATGGAGTCTTTCAACCCGAAGAAGGCACCGGGTTCCGATGGCTTTACCGCAGAGATCTGCTGTCATGCCGTGGGTAACAACCCGGAAATTATTTTTAAAGTTCCTAAACAAGTGCCTAGAACTCCATCACTTCCCCACGTCCTGGAAGGAAGCAACAGTCGTGATACTGAGGAAGCCTGGGAAAACGAGCTATACCACCCCCAAATCGTATAGGCCGATTGGACTATTGCCTATATTGGGGAAGGTCTTCGAAAAAATGCTGGTGGCCCGCCTTAAGTTCCACCTCTTACCAGGGATGAGCACCCGCCAATATGGTTTCATGCCACAAAGGAGCACCGAGGACTCCCTCTATGCCCTCATGCAGCATGTTCACAGTAAACTAGAACAAAAGAGAATAGTTACGCTCGTATCGTTGGACATAGAGGGGGCCTTCGACAGCGCCTGGTGGCCGGCGATAAGAGTCCGACTGGCGGAGGAGAAGTGTCCAATCAATCTTAGGCGGGTCATAGACAGCTACCTCAGTAACCGAAAAGTAACAGTCA
Source organism: Apamea anceps (assembly GCA_951799955.1). Lineage (NCBI taxonomy): Eukaryota > Metazoa > Arthropoda > Insecta > Lepidoptera > Noctuidae > Apamea > Apamea anceps. The sequence goes on along the minus strand of OX637501.1, from coordinate 24,044,967 downwards.
GGTACGGTGGGGAAGAATACAGCAAGGACACAAACAAGGGCTGTGTCCAGGGCTCAATGGAGGCCCAATATTGTGGAACCTAGTCCTAGACCCCCTCCTAAAGGCAGCAGTGAACAGGGGAAACTACATCCAGGCATTTGCGGACGATGTTCTCCTAGTATTCGACGGAGAAACCGCACTGGAGGTAGAGGAATGTGCCAATGCCGCTCTCAAACATGTTCTGGCGTGGGGTGTCGAGAACAAGCTCAAATTCGCACCACACAAAACAACCGCTATGGTGATTACCAGGAAGTTGAAATACGACACACCACGCCTGAGGATGGGAGGGATCGACATTGGCATATCAAAGGAAATGAAGCTTCTGGGTGTGACCATCGACCACAAGCTGACCTTCAACACCCACGTCTCACAAGTTTGCAGAAAGGCAATTGCGATCTACAAACAGCTGTGTAGAGCCGCAAAGGTCAGTTGGGGGCTTCACCCAGAGGTTATTCGGGTTATATATGTGGCGACCGTAGAGCCCATAATACTTTACGCTGCTAGCGTCTGGGCACCGGCTGCTAAAAATTTGGGCATCATAAAGCAGCTTGGGACTGTCCAGCGTGGAATCGCTCAAAAAATGTGCAGGGCGTATCGCACGGTCTCCCTGAACTCAGCACTAATGCTGTCTGGAATGCTCCCCTTGGATCTCCGAGTCCGTGAGGCAGCATCACTTTATGAAGCCAAAAAGGGAGTGCCCCAGACGTCACTGAGGGACAGGGAGGTCGAGCGAATGGCTGCTGCAATCGAGGATCCCCACCCCGCGGCACGTGACATCCTGCAGTTCAGCAGCCTGGTAAACCAAGAACAACTGGACAACAACTGCAATTTCGACGTCCGCATCTTTACGGACGGGAGCAAGATTGGAGGAGGGGTTGGTGCTTCACTGTCCATATGGAATGGTGAGGCTGAGACCAGAGCCCTCAAGCTTGCTCTATCAAGTTATTGCAGAGTTTACTAGGCTGAACTCCTAGCAATAGCAAGGGCAACTAGGGAGATAACTGGGCTCAATAAATCTTCCTTTGGAGTTTTCAGCGACTCAATGGCGGCTCTTCAAACAATCATAAATCCTAGATCGCACCACCCTCTTGCTGTTGAAGCTAGGGATAACATAAGATCTGCATCCCTCCAGAGCAAGTTGGTAAACTTGTTCTGGATTAAAGCTCACGTAGGACTATTGGGGAATGAAAGAGCCGACCAACTAGCAAAAGAGGCCGCTGGGAACTCCAAACGAAAACCTGATTACGATCAGGTGTCCGATCTCATTCATCAAGCGAAGCCTACGTATGGCAACGCTTGATGAGTGGAATCGTAGGTACGAAATCAGCGACACCGCATCCGTAACAAAGCTATTCTTCCCTGATGTGCGGTTGGCCTATAGTGTAATTCGCAGGATAGGAACGAGTAGCCTGAACACCCAAATAATGACGGGACACGGCGGATTCTCTGAGTACTTGTTCCGCTTTAAGTGCAAGGAGAGTCCCTCGTGCATCTGCGACCCGGATGCAAGCGAAACGGTCCCGCACATACTATTTGACTGTCCCCAATTCGCAGGACACCGCTTTAACGTCGATAATATATTAAGCACAAAACTGACACCGAACAACGCAAAGGACGTGATGAAGAGCAAAAATGTGGAGATATTCCTAGATTATTGTAAATATGTTGTAAAAAGAGTAATTGATCGTAACAAAACCGCATAAGTAAATATGCTGTCATAGTATAGTGTATTATATTAGAGACTAGCATAGTATAAAAAAGCTGTCAAGTATCGTAAGATAAAATAGGAAAAACTTACACTATGTAAAAATAGAATTAAGGTCAGAATAAGTTAATTATATAAGTGTTAGTGTGTAACAATAATTACTGCGCCCGTGTCTCTGTAAGATAAGTAAAGAAATAAGGCATTGTAAAATAGTGTAAGAATAGATAATAAATAAATATAAGAATGTAAAACTAGAAATAAGCCTAGACTAAGTTTGATTATATTTGTGTGAGCAACACTAAGAACTGTTCCACTGTTTTTTTAAGATAAGATAGATATAAGAAACTGTAAAACACATAGTATAAAAATAGATAATAACCAAAATAAGAATGTAAAATAGATATAAGTTTAAACTAAGTGCCAATGTATAAGAAAACTTATTAAAAATTGCCTCCCTGTTCTTTTCCTGTTATACCCGAAAAGGAATAAATAAATAAAGTATAAATAAAGATACGTAGATCGACAGAAGTTGATAGCTGGGAACCCCACCCAGAAAAGACACAAATAAGGATGAATGCAAGAAAGACCAAGTATGAGGAATGAAATTACGAGAGGAATAAATGCGAAAACTGGCATGAACGTAGAACAGACAGGCATAGGCTCCGAAGAAGTACAAAAAAAAAACCTAACCTAACCTTTTTTTTTTTTTGTCGCTGAGAAATGCTTTACCAATATAGCTGGGAATATTGATTGCAAGAAGAAATGTTTAGGTGTATTTTTAGATTTAGCCAAGGCTTTGATACTGTCTCAATTTCATTGCTGATTCGTAAATTAGAGTCAATAGGCATCAGGAGTGTACCATTGGAACTTTTTAAAGATTATCTTAGTAACAGGACACAAGCGTTAAAAAGCGGAAATATAACTAGCTCAAAACTAATTGATTTTGGGGTACCTCAAGGATCAGTACTTGGGCCTACTTTGTTCCTTAGTTATGTTAATAATTTATGCAATACTAAAATAGCTGAATCAAATGTTAGGTTTTTTTTTTTTCCTGTCTGGGCGCCAAGGCCCGGCCCGCGAGCTACCTCTAACATAATTAGAGTCCTTATTTAACTAGGGTTGGGATGTATCTACGGGTTTTCTTTATTGTTTTTATTTTAATACTAATGGCATTACAAGCTTTTACATATTTTTATACTTATTCCTAATACATTTATTGTTCCTATTAATGATAAATGATAAATGATTTTATTTTGTAAGTAGGTTTGTACAAACACTTTTACACGTCAATCATATTTTAAAACTAGATGAGGTCGGCGTTTCCTATCTGACTAGTCTGAGAAGAAAGGCCGAAACAAACTCAGACGTCACAGTCTCTTTTAAAGTCCAGACATAATCTTGGTCAGATCATATGAAGACCATGTAGGTCGATGTCTGAGATGGTCTTTTGAGGAAAGAACCACACAGATTGAGAGGACCTGTCCAGTCAGTGCACGCATATGTCAGAAATCGTGCAGCTCAACTCAAAACTTAAGGAGCTCAACGGTTCGACGAACAATATCAAAGAAAGGACATCTGGGTAGGCCACATTAATTACTCAAACTGCCAGACCATGACAAAACTAACAGAACAGAGAGAACAATAAAAAATAAAATGACCCACATAGTCTTCACATTCACAAAATTTAAAATAATAGAATACTGCACAAAGTAAGCAAATGTCATAGTATATATCAAATTCATTAATGTCAAAATGTATATAAAAAAAAAAACAACAACAAAACAAAATAAAAACATTCAATATGTAAAAATTGGAAGCAGCTTAATCCCAAGACTTTTTGTCCTCGATATAAGCCTTAACGGTATAAAAGGCTTTCTGGCACAACTTACGTTTAATGAATGATTTGAATTTATTAAGGCTTAGATCTTGAACGGGGCTTGGAACTTTGTTGTAGAAGCGTATACATTGGCATCTAAACGAGCCACCTATTTTCTTGAGCCTTGTTGTAGGTACAACAAACTTGTGTTTGTTTCTAGTATTTATATCATGTATATCACTGTACTTTTTAAACAATTTTATATTTTTATGGGCATATAAAAAATTTTCATAAATATACTGAGATCTTTAAATTTTTCTCTGAGCGAGTGTCTCGGACTCAATTTATAAATTGATCGAACAGCTCGCTTCTGTAAAACAAAGATAGTCTGAATATCAGCGGCATTTCCCCACAATAGAATACCGTACGACATTACACTATGAAAATAGCTAAAGTACACTAAACGGGCTGTCTCTATATCAGTTAAATTACGAATTTTTCTAACCGCGTATGCTGCGGAGCTTAGCTTTTTTGATAATTTATCTATATGTGGACCCCACTGAAGCTTAGCATCCAAAGTTATGCCCAAGAATACTGTGCTGTCTTCAGGATTCAATTCTTCGCCCTTTATCAACACATTGGTTTTCACGTGCCTAACGTGAGGTAGCGTAAACTTAATGCATTTGGTTTTTTTCTCGTTTAAAAGTAAATTATTAACATTGAACCAGTGGACTACTTTAGAGATCGCGGTATTTACATCGTCAGTAACCTGCTGCTGACGTTTAAGTTTAAACAAAAGTGAAGTGTCATCCGCAAACAACACTATATCATGATTATCCTTTATGAGGTACGGTAAGTCATTTATATAAAATAAGAAACAAGAAAGGGCCAAGAATTGAGCCCTGTGGGACTCCCATTGTTACTATAGATCCGGGAGATCTTTTTCCATTAACATCAACGCTCTGAATCCTCTTACTCAAGTATGAGGTAAGAAGATCCAGAGCAGTGTTCCTGATTCCGTAGTGGCGGAGTTTCCTGATTAACGTTTCGTGAAGAACGCAATCGAATGCCTTGGACAAATCACAAAAGATGCCCAAGGCATCGCATTTATCTTCCCAAGCATTATAAATATGTCCTAAAAGTTCAACACCGGCGTCAGTAGTTGAACGACCCCTTGTAAAACCAAACTGTTTGCTATGTAATAATTTATGTTTATTAAAAAATCTTTGCATTTGATCTAAAATTAATTTCTCAAAATTTTACTAAAGGTAGGTAGTACAGAAATAGGTCTATAATTTGTAGGGTCTGATGTACTACCTGATTACATACTACTTATTATTCTTATACGCTACTTATTATTACTATTACGTTCTAGGTCATTATACATTTGTAAGAGGGGTTACAGAGTATTCTTGGCTTATCTTATACATTATGCTTATCACTACTTTCTATGTCTTATTACTATCTATTGTTACACGTTTGTTTTATTCACTAATTAATATGCCTTATTTTTATTTAATCTTATTTATACATTTTATGCTACTCTACATATTTTATGCTAATCTATACATATAATAAAACAGTAACATAAGAAAAACTGTACATTGAGAATTTTCGAGAAAAAATAAGTGGCTTTTGTTAGAAAAACGTAACTGATGACAAAAAGTGACTTTTTAGAATTTTTGTCTGTTTGTCTGTGTAACGTATGTAGATATAGGTAACGTACCGCGGCTGCGACCCGGCTAAGTTGATGATGATGAGGGCAACGACGTTCTTACAGCGTAAACACTATAAAGGAAAAGAACGTAAACAATTCGCAGACAATGAAGTGGTGTGGATAATGAAAAATTTAAATAAAAAAAAGTTTATATAGGTCGAAGGAATAATAAAGAAAAATATCGGAAACGTAATGTACGAAGTTTACGTTCCTGAATTGGATCGCTTGGTAAAAAGACACGTGGATCAGATACGGTCACACGGACAAACACAAATACCAGACCATGACTCAAACTGGGATCCAGATGTCATTCCGGATATTCAGCGCAACCTGCTAGACGCAAACCAGATGACACTGAATGACGACGACCAACATCCAATATACGCCAATGTGGTCGATTGAAGCCTTTTTTAAATTGTTTATGTTTTTGTTTATTTTATCTATTTTTGATATTCTTTTGGTTGGTGACTTGTCAATAAAATTGCTTGACGGAACAATGGATTTTTTTTTTATAAAACGAGAAAAGTTAATATTACCCATTCAGTAATATAAGTGGACCTTCGAGCCGGTTGAATTAGTGTCTAGTAAGACTAGTCCACAGGAATTTCGATTTTTCTTTTTTTTCAGCATTTTTTCCAGCATAAAAAAAATGGTTGTGACGAGGTCACAGACAAAACTGCCACAAAATGACTCTAATATACCTACCCAGTCGAGTAGTGAGGCCGTTTCAGAACCCCCTACACATACTATTGCAGGGAATTCACAGGTACATTCTTCTGGTTTAGAGCCTTGCTCGAGCGCTCATTCTGTTGGCACTCACACTAGTCGCACCAGTCGCGCTTCCGTGATGGTCGCAGCTAGAAAATCTGCTGCGGAAGCGCAACACATTCGTCGCGTGGCTCAGTTAGAAATTGCCCAAATGGAATTAGAGCGCAAAGCTGCTGAAGCGGAATATCGGGCTGAGCTTGCCCCTATTGAAGCAGATTGTAGTGACCACGGTTCTCGCAGTGGGTGGAGCCGTGCAAGTGTCAAATAATGGGTAGATAGTACGGCCCTGCCTACTAAAATACCTTCGCATCAAGAGAGAGAGCCATCTGTGAAAGGTTAAGGTCAGTTCAACAATGAATGTGAGGTAGGGGCTAATAATGCTAACGTTACTCGTATCTTGTGTTCTCAGGAACTTCCACTACGTAACGATGTCGTCGTTTCTCAGAGTATCGCAGCACAGAGTCCTGCACTATTACCTCAGCACAGTATTAGCGGGGGTGACAGGGCTGCTGCCACTGATATTCATCGAGAAGACAACTCAATTGGAGTTACGCAGTTAGTGGGGGCCCTAAAGGCACTTGCGAAGAGTAACGGCCCCAACAACAATAAAATTTTTATAAAACTTCCATGTTTTGATGGTAAATCTCCACTTGATTGGCTTATGTTCAAGCGGGCCTTTCAGGATACGGTAGGTGCTTTCACAGATGCGGAAAACCTAGGACGCCTAAACCAAGCCCTAAAAGGTGCGGCGCGTGAAGCTGTCAGCATACTGTTAGTGTTGGCACCTCACGCCAACGACGTCATAGAAGCCCTCGATCGTCGCTATGGAAGGCCTGAACAAATTGTGCTACAGGAGGTGAGCGCAATCAAGGCTCTGCCCAAGCTTTGGTCGGAGGTAAGAGATCTACATGTTTTCACCACCCGTGTGCACAATTGTGTCGAAGTTGCTAAGTTATTGCAGCACAGTGATTATTTACGTTCTCCTGAACTATTTGGAGCGCTGCTTAGCAAGCTGTCTCCATTATTGCGCGCGCGGTGGTTAGATTTCGCTGCTAATCACGAGGACCTAAGCCGATCTCGAGTGGAATTGTTTTCGCTTTTCCTAAACCGTGAGGTCGATTTGGTGATGAAGTTCGGTGCCATATTCGAGGTAACACCGCCTTCATCAACCCTTTTACAGAGGTAGCGAGCGCATGCCGTTTCAGATTCGGGAGCGGGGGTTTCAGCTTCACCTAAGAATTCGAAATCAAAGCCTGCAAAAACATCGGATCAGGAAAATAATTGTTTATTTTGCAAAGGTGAACATCAATTGTTAAATTGCCCGACATTCACATTTTTGACAGTCGATGACAGATGGCGTTTCGTCAAAGATAGCGAAGTCTGTTACCGTTGTCTTCAAAAAGTTCCACACAATTTTAGGTTTTGTAATAAGGCTAGTTGCACAATAGCTGATTGTAATCGTAGGCATCACGCTATTTTGCATAATGACAAATTTGTAGCATTTGCTCATGTGAAGGAGGAGGTCAAACCTGAACCTAGGTCTAAAACTGATGCTGAACAAACTGAACAGGTTCTCGTAGCTGTCAACAACTTTCAAATTGATCCTACACTTCCTCCACTATTAAAAGTAGCACCCGTGACAGTTTCCGGGCCGGCTGGGAGTGTAGACACATTCGCCCTTCTGGACGACGGGTCGACGGCTACCTTCATAGATGCCGACATCGCCTCCAAAATTGGTGCTGAGGGTCCTGAGGGCAACCTACATTTGGATTGTGTGGGAGGGTTATCTAGGGATAGCAGCGTGCAGTTTGTAGACTTTCAGATAAAAGGCCGATTAGCCTCACAGAGTTTCTTAATCCAGCAGGCAAGAGCAATTAAAAACTTAGGGCTGCAAAGCCAATCGGCCACCCGCGACTCTTTACGTCGCTACCCCTACCTGTCTGGTATAGTTGAGGAGTTGTGTTACTCCGAAGCAAAGCCTACAGTTTTGATAGGTATCGATAACTGGCACCTAATAACAGCATCCGAGGTCAGGAAAGGCACGAAGTCCCAGCCCGTCGCCATTAGAACATTGCTAGGATGGGTGTTGTTCAGATTTACTAGCAGCCGGACAACTTTAGTGGAGACTGCCTGCCACGTATCCTTTCGTGAGCCTCCGCAGCATGACCTGGAAGTTCTCATCAAGGAACAATATAGGTTAGACGCAATCGGTATCACGAAACATGAGCCTCGCAGTGCAGGCGATCAGCGCGCTATCAGAATTCTAGAGGATACAGCCCGACGTCTACCAAATGGGCACTTCCAGGTCGGCTTATTGTGGAAGGCGGATGACCTTACTGTTCCCGAGAGCTATCATTTGGCACTTTCTAGGGATAAAAGCCTTGAACTGAAAATGTCAAAGGATCTTAAATACGCCAAACGTTACAAGGTTAATATTCAGGACATGCCAGCTAAGGGTTATGCTGAGGAGTGTAGAGGACAGTCGCCCACATCAGTTTGTTGGTACTTGCCGCATTTTGGTGTGGTAAATCCCAACAAACCGGAAAAACTCCGTGTTGTTCACGACGCGGCTGCTAAAGTACAGGGTGTATTATTAAATTCTATGCTTCTGTCGGGTCCTGATTTTTTACAACCGCTATTAGGAATTTTGATGCATTTTAGAGAGGGAAAAATTGCCTTGACCGCCGATATCAAGGAGATGTTCCCGCAGGTGAAAATTCAAGAGTGCGACCGAGATGCTCAGCGATTTCTTTGGCGCAAAGACCCTGTGGGACCAATAAAGACCTATCGTATGTCTTCTACGATTTTTGGGGCGTGCTCCAGCCCATCTACGGCTATTTACATCGTCAACCGAAACGCATCGGAATTTGTAAGTGAGTTCCCACAAGCTGTGGAAGCTATTACGTCCGATACATACATGGATGACTTCATCGGAAGTGTAGATGTCTCCATGAAGGACGCGGCTCGTTTGGCAGCCGATATTGTACAGATTCATAAGCGTGGAGGATTCGAGATGCGCGGTTGGGTATCGAATGAGCCTGGCGCACTCAATCGATTGCCAAACGAACTGTGGTCTGACGTTTAACTAGCCAAACGTTCTAGTGTAGAGTTGGGTAGTTTACCACTCTCAGCCACTTCAACACGGACTCTAGGTTTGATCTGGAAACCTGCTCAAGATATCATAGGTTTCAACCCGGGCCTCAAGGACATTTCAGGCCATTTTACAAAACGCGTAGTCTTATCCCAGGTCATGCGGATTTACGATCCACTTGGTATTTTAGCCCCCATTGTAGTAAGAGGTAGGATTATGTTTAAAAATTTGTGGCGTAAGAATATTGGCTGGGACGAAAGGCTATCACAGGTTGACCAGGAAACTTGGCTCGAATGGTTCGAATGCCTTAAATCGATTTCGGAACTGAGAGTTCCAAGGTGCTACAATTTATGCGGTTTCTCAGAACTGGAGCTACACGTATTCTGTGATGCTAGCGAACTGGCACACGCCGCCGTGGCCTACTGGAGATTCGTGCTTCCCAACGGTGACGTTAAACTTGCACTAATAGCTAGCAAGGCACGTGTGTCCCCTTTGAAGCCAGTTTCGATCCCACGCCTGGAGCTCCAAGGCGCCTTGATAGCCACTCGACTTGCCACTAAGATTTGCGAGGCCCACCGCTTTAAGCCTAACCGACGAGTTTTCTGGAGTGATTCCATGACCGTGTTGGGGTGGCTACGCAGCGATGCGAGAAACTATAAACCCTTTGTGGCTCATCGCGTGGGAGAGATTTTAGAATACACTAGTTTAGTTGAATGGCATTGGGTTCCAACCGAACTTAACGTAGCTGACGATGCAACGCGGGGGAAAGCCAGTATTGAACCATGCTGGGTTTCTGGCCCAAATTTCCTCCTAGCTTCCGCTTCTGAGTGGCCATCAGAGTCCAAAGTCGCAACGCCAGTAACTCTTGCAGAGGAGGAGCTCAAGCCATCTCTTCGTCATTCAAAATCATTAAACCACCCATCCCGTGTCGCAGAGTGCATTAATTTTATCAATTCACATCAGTTAGTCTTACTAGTTGTAGCTGACATCATTCATTTTAGTTCTTGGATTAGGCTGGTAAGGGCCAGCCAGGACTCATCAATTCATTGCTTCTATTTTCAAACATCGGGGTCATAATTTTCAAAATTTTTGGGTTCGGGGAATCTGTGAGTCTGTAAATGCGCCGGAGCGCAATTCGCAGCCTGATGCTTCTTCTTTCACTGCTCCAGCGCCATTAGTCTCAGAGGACATCATCCGCGCGGAGCGGCACATTTTGGGTAGGAGCCAGATTAGCGCCTTCCGAGAGGAACTTCTTTGTCTGACACGTGGGCAGCCCATTCCCAAGAAAAGTCGTTTAGCCATTTTGTCCCCGGAACTCAGAGACGGAGTTTTACATCTCGCAGGGAGAACTTCTGCTGTTTCCGATACGCAGCCCATTATTCTACGCCGTGCGGTCAGTGGTCCATAGATGTCAGTTGTGCAAGCTGCTGAAAAGCACAACCTTGCAACCACCCATGGGAGATCTACCAGAGGCGAGACTCGCCCATCATCGACGTGCCTTCACCTATACAGGTGTGGATTATTTCGGCCCCGTATTAATTTCTATTGGACGCAGGCGGGAGAAGCGATGGGTCGCCCTATTTACGTGCATGGTGACCAGAGCTATCCACCTCGAGATTGTAGCCAGCTTATCCGCAGAATCTGCCATTATGTGCTTGCGACGTTTCATCGCTCGATGTGGTACGCCCAGCGAAATATTCTCCGACAACGGGACGTCGTTTGTGGGAGCAAACCGACAGCTAAAAGCTCTTTATGATGCCGCCGTTCCAGAGTTTGTAGCAGATGAAAAAATAAAATGGCGTTTTATTCCCCCATCGGCGCCCTTCATGGGAGGGGCCTGGGAAAGGCTGATTCGGTCAGTGAAGTCCGCGCTGAAGGTAACACTGAGAGAGCAGGCTCCAAGAGAAGAGGTTCTGGCAACTTTGCTGGTCGAAGCCGAGGCAGTGGTAAACTCACGCCCACTGACGCACATCTCCCCCGAAAGCAACTACCCGGAAGCGTAAGCGCTTCCGGGTGGTAAAAAAATGGTTGGGGGTAAGCCCCCAACCATTTTTTGCTGGGAGACTCATCGGGCCGTCCATTCCCAACTACAGACCTGACGGATGCCGCACTGATTGGCCGGAGCAGCTGGAGAAGGGCACTCAGGCTGTGTGATCACTTTTGGCGTCGTTGGGTCACCGAATATCTACCCGCTTTGGCGCCCCGTCGCATGCCGGGAGTAGATGTCGCCGTCAAGGTCGGGAACCCGGTTCTCATCGGTGACGGGAACTTGCCGAGGGGAACCTGGCCACGAGGCGTGATCGCTGCTCTGCACCCGGGCCGTGATGGTGTGGTACGGGTGGTGGATGTTCGGACCCAAGCGGGCATTTTGAGGCGACCATTAAGGAAAGTCGTTCTTCTTTAAAAAAGGGGAGCATGTGGTCGATTGAAGCCTTTTTTAAATTGTTTATGTTTTTGTTTATTTTATCTATTTTTGATATTCTTTTGGTTGGTGACTTGTCAATAAAATTTCTTGACGGAACAATGGAAATTTTCTTTATAAAACTAGAAAAGTTAATATTACCCATTCAGTAATAGCCAACAACGACAACCGAACCAGAACAACACCAACTCTGATTTAGTGGAAATAGGAACACCACCACCAGTACACATTACGATATCACCCTCAGTCACTAGTACACCCGTCCGAGGAGAAGGAGAAGATAAATGTGGCTCAGAGCGAAATGTGACCTTCGCCACGCCCCTAGTAGAGTCAGACGGCTCGATCGATGCGCTGACGCCCATACCAGCGATAAATCCACGACGTCTCGAGTTGTCACCAGCCTGACAACTTTACTCCTTAGCATAGTTTTACAATTTAAGTTCCATTTGTTTGGGGTTGATTTATAGTTGCAAAATAAAGGGAAGGGGATGTAACGTATGTAGATATAGGTAACGTACCGCGGCTGCGACCCGGCTAAGTAACTCGTTGAGAGCGATTAAATTAGTGTGTCATTGACTAGCGTGTTTGACTGTTGTCCGTCCTTACCTGCATAATATCTAACAGTCTGTGTGTATGGTACGGCTTCACGCCAAAACTACTGGATAGATTGAATTGAAATTCAGCAAAAATGTTCTTTGTCAACCAAGGAAGGCTACATATTATCACGCCGTATGTTACGGGAGGTAAGCAATATTGATTTTTAAAGGTTTTTGTTCGTAATTGAATGCACAAAATAATTTTAATGCACAAAATGACATGTTATTTATTTAGTTAATAATAATTTAACTCACGCTATTTTTATAAAGGAGCGGGGCAGTAATATTATAAATTGCAAGAGAACAGCTATTTCAACAATATATCAACGGGGAATTTAGCGGTATGGTCAGGCGACCGTTTACCGCACTAAATGGTGCGAGTTCAAATCCCATACTAATGTTTTAAAAAATCGTAAAATTCTTTTTTTTTTTAGTTTTTGTGTTTTTTATGTGCATTGGGAACGATACTGTTATGAAATCTGAGAACTTTACATGTCCTATCTAATTGTATGGAGAGTTTCACACCAATATTACTAAACAGATTGATTGGTGGTACAAAAAGCTACACTATCATGAAGTCAAGTCAAGTCAAACGTTCTAAGTTATATCTTACCAAGCACATTTGTTGTAGGTAATTGATTTAAGTATGTAATTCTTAGTTTTGTTCCTTGCTGCTGTTACCATATTTTTTTTAATGCAAAAATAATGTTGTTGTCTGTTAAATTAACGACAATTTAGTTTTATTCATAATTTAATTAATTTGGGTAAATGATATTATGGTAGTTTCCGTTTCCTAACTATATGGCGTTGGCGTCGAGTTAGATCACGCTATGGTTTCGTTCCCAAAAAGTGATGTTATAGGTGCCAATGTGCCGCTCTCATCCTATAGAAACGGGGGTTACGAGTACCTTTGTTGTCTGTGTTGGTTGGATGTGTTTAATTTTCCTGCGAATAATAATTATTTTTCTACTAACTAGCAATCCTTACGTACTTATTCGATTATTTTTCATTGATTTGAATATCGTTAGTATCGGATTAAGAAGGAATTTTAGCTATGCCTTTTAGAAAAATATCAAATCTGTCTCTAAACTCAAGGGTTCCTAAGATGCGCAGGTTAGTTCGATCTCTCGAAACCGACGCAGAGCGTGAACAACGGCTAGGTGCTAACCGTGAGCGTAATGCACTAAGTTTGTCCGCAGAAACTAGCACGCAGCGCCAATTACGACTAGAATTTAAACGAGTCCGCACTACTGCTTCTCGATCTCAGGAAAGTGTGGAACAACGAGAAATGCGTTTAGCTATCGACCGGGATCGTCATTCTTTGTCTCACGCATCCGAAACGGTTACACAGAGGGATCAGAGGTTGAGTCTTCAGAATATCCGCTCTGAGACTGCTCGATCACTTGAGAGCAGTCAAGAGCGTGAGATACGACTTGCGCGTGACCGAGAGCGTCATTCTTTATCTCGCGCTTCCGAAACGGATACAGAGAGAGAGCAGAGATTAAGTTTTCAGCTTTTCCGCACTGAGACTGCTCGGTCGCTCGAGAACAGTCAGGAGCGCGATACACGCCAAGCAATCTATCGCGAGCACCACGCAGTATCTCGGAGACTTACACGCAGAGAGACTCGCGTTTAACCTCCCAGCGTATTCGCACTGCCACATCTCGATCACTTGAGAATCCTGAAGAGCATGAGACGCGCCTTAGTGCAGACCGGTCACAGCATGCTCTAGCTCGGTCTTTGGAGAAAGACGAGCAGCGCGAGCAACGCAACGCACTTGCTCGGCAAAGAAATCATGACATGCGTGTTGAGGTGTCTGTTTATTCCACGCAAGGACGTGAGCGGATTCAGGAAATTCGGGCAAGTCAGTCAGTCGAACAGCGTGTGGCTCAAATTGATCTAGACCATATACGTCGCAATCTTCGCAATTCATCCTCATCTGACACTGAGTCTATGGTTTATGATTCTGAAGAGCAACCGTGGTTCAATAAAGAAAGGAGCGCGTTTTCCTATTACCCATTTATTAATTACATCGAACATGGAGACATTGGCACCATGTCTGAGGTGTGTGCACACTGTCACGCGCGTAAGTGGAAGGGAGAGACCAAGGGAATGTGTTGTGCGTCTGGAAAGTTACGACTAAACTCTATGCAAGAGCTACCGGAGATCTTACGAGTTCTTTTGAATGGCGAGCATCCCAAGTCCAGCCATTTCTTAAGTAATTTTCGAGCCTACAACAGTGCTTTTCAGATGACTTCATTTGGAGCTCATCAAGTCACTAAATCTGGATTCATGCCGACTTTTTACAAAAATGAAACATCTGGAACGTATCGAATCGTCTCGCGCATCACGCTGTTTTCCCGTCCCCGGGCTCTTAGAATTTGACCTCAGACGTTTTAGATCTTCGATTTTGACGACCTCGTTGTCGCTGGCATAAGCAACAGGATCCGCGTACGAAGTTGCGGGCAGAAGCTAGTTGGTAAATATGTCGGTGGTTGCACTTTCTAGCTTCACAGTACTTAATTTTTGTCTCAGCTTCCGGCTGACGCAGGTACTCTCTGGCCACGGCTGCTGTGGGCAGTACCTGTGTCGTAAAGGTCGGGAGTAGACACCGGTGTGTCACCACTGTGTGGCTCGCCTGGAGGATACGGCGCAGCACACGTTGGAGAAGTGCCCAGCTTGGGCAGGGCTGCGCCATGACGTCATCGTGGCAATAAGCGGGAGTGATCTCTCGCTCTCGGCCGTCGTTCAATCGATGGTCGAGAGTGGGAGCGTATGTGATGGGGTTGCCTCCTTTTGCGAGGATGTCATGTCTGCAAAGGAAGCTGCCGAGTGGGAGAGAGAAGCCGCATCCCCTCACCCCTCCCGCAGCTCAGGAGCGTACCGGGCGCCCGAGAAGGGTGCGGCTCGATCTGCGACCTCCATGAGACGTGGCCTGCGGGCGACGGACGAGGAGCGTCCGTCGTCCGACCAGACAGGCCCGAGTTGGCGCCGCAGTGTTCAAAGCGCCCCTCGAGAGTGCATGGGTGCGACCATCGTGGGAATGGCCGCACGGGGAGGTGGGACCGCTGAGGAACACCGGGTCGAGGTCTGTCGGGGGAGCGGTGAATGCTTATGCGAATCCCGCACCCCCGGCCATAGGCAGAGGTGGAACACCGCGATGGTTTTAGCCGGTAAGAGTCCCCTCTATCACCCTCACGATGGAGGAAGTCCATGAGGATTTCCACCGCGCAACAAAAAAAAAGGCGACGAAGCAGCGCAAAATGAGTATGAGCGAAGTTTTGAAATAGATCGAAATTACAGTGAACCGGGATTCATTAGAATAAAAGTCGCATTTAGGTTCCGAAATGCTGCGATTTATTATTTATATATTATATTTATCGTTTTTAAATATTATGTATTGCTATAAATAATCTTTTAGTAAAAATACTCCATGAAAAACAGACTTTCAATACAAGATCCCAAAGTTTCAACAAAATTTGTTTTTAAACTATGGCATATGAATTGGAACCTGTTGTGGTTGATGTGAATGCTTTTTGTTTATATAAAAATCCATCTTCCTGAATAAAAATGGCTATATCTCTAAAACTGGCCATTGTTTTTTTTTTTTTGCACGCATATTAACTTTCAATCTGCATGCTAATATAGCCTTATATTGTACAAAAATTTCAGTCAAATTGACCGAACGGCTTTTTCGATACATTTGGTGTGGGGTCGCGGTCGCCCGGTCGGGGTGAATCGAGAATGTAATTAAACGATATATGCTCTTGTTAATTAGAAGTCAAACACACTTTTCACAGTCGGTTCCCGTTATTACCATGTAACTTCAACGCAGAACATATCGTGTAACGTCTAGTCGTTATTATGTTCTACAAACGAACAACAAACGTGAGGTTGGTCGGTGTATAATTAGTGGCGTGTTGTACGCAATTAAGTTATGCCGCAGTTGACTGTTGACTTACAAAACAATAGAGGAACGATGAATATTAGATCGGTTCGTCCATCAACTTCTGGAAACGGTATGGTACCGTATAATTTTATGCTTTGCAACTGTCACAGTTGCAAAATAATCGCTGTCGTACAGCCAATTACTTCAGAGGAATATGAATGCTTAATAAAGCTATTATGCAGAAGGAATTTAGTATATAAATTGATACATTCATAGGAGAAAATTACTGTATCAATAAAATTCGTATCTATTCAATCAGTATAGTTATTATTTTGCATTTTAATCAGTTTTCCGAAGTTTGAGCAATGTAAGTTAGAATGATGACATAGAGGTAAATGTGTTACAGTACCTACTTCCTTATTCCAATTAAGTTATTGCTAAGAAATCAAACCCCAGACTTGTCACACGTCGAGCCGCGTCCATTTTATACTCTCATTGAATGACATCGTTTTGATTACATAACAGTATTTTTTATTGTTACATACATATTTTTAAGAGTTCCGTACCTCAAAAGGAAAAACGCAATACTTATAAGATCACTTCGTTGTCCGTCTTTCAAGGCCCTTTTTCTCAGGAACGGGTGGAGTTATCAAGTTCAAATCAATATCAAAAACTCAAGGCTGCAATCCTTAGAAGCAGTGAAAAAATCAAACTTATAAGTCAACGCAGTCAAAAGATACGGACAGTTATGTTCCAGTTATGCCGCATATTTTGACACTCGCAAAGGAATCAAAACCTGCCCCAGCAGTCTCGACATTCATAGCGCTCGCTTTACGACCGAATTCGGTCGCAAAGTCCCGAATTGACAGGTGAAATGTATGGAGTGACAGGACTTTGCGACCGAATTCGCTCGTAAAGCGATCGCTATGAATGTCGAGACTGCTGGGGCTGTACTGTGTACTTCCCGTTGACCTAGAATCATGAAATTTGGCAAGAAGCAATTTCATGTAGCACAAGTAAACGAAAAAATCCGAAAACCGTAAATTTTAAGTTTTTATTTTGAAATTGTAAAAAGATATGTATGTACGATCACCAAAGGAGATAAGTAACCAGACTCGTCGGATATAGTTGAAGTTTAGTAAGAAACCGAGTGCTGTGTCGAATGAAATTTAATTTAATTACTATAAAACAAACAGTTTATTTATCAAATAATTATATAAATAATCAAAAACATACAAACAAATATAAAAAAAGTTCCATCGGTCTCTTACTAAACTTCAACTATATCCGACGACCCTGGTTCCTTATTTCCTTTGGTGACTGTAGGTAGGTAGGTATAAAACAACAAATGTTTACAAAATGTACGCTATGTAAATAGTGCTTCATTATCCAGTGCAGTGTAAAGTGGTGTATCAGGTCTGTGTGCGCGCTGAGCGTGGCGCCGCACCTGCGCTACTTGCGCGGCGTGGGCTTCTGCCGCGCGGCCGCGCGGGCTGCGGCGCCGGCCTCCCGCCTGCGGCGCGCCTACCCCGTGTTCGCACTCGCCGTCACCTCCACATACGTGCTGCTGCAGCTGATATATGCTTTCCAGGCCAGTTTCTTACCATATCGTGCCGTGGCAATTTTTTGTTTTCATAATTTAGTCTCTTGACATAAAAATAACTTTTATTTCGGAAGTCGCTGTCGTTGGTTCCGCATTTTCGTTTTTTGACACCGACTTCCGAAATTAAAGTTATTTTTCAATTTGTAGGTAGGTAGTGTTTTTTTTTTTTTTTGAAGTCGGTTGTTTTTTTTTTGTAAAAATGTTTTTATTTTTCACTTTTTAGTTGTACCTACCTACCCCACACAAAATCGTATATATATAAGTACTTGCTAGATTAGAGGTACCCCAAAAATTAATTGAGTCCAAACACAAGGTAGCTACTGTAAACTGTTGAGGAGTTCCCTTAACTGTCCTTCGTCTTCATCATCAGACCTATAATGACAGTCACAACCCATCTAGGTGTAAAGTTCTCATCAATACAAATTAATCAAGCCCAAACGCAAGGTAACTGCCGTAAATCGTTGAGTCCCCTCGAATATCTTTCGGCTCTACTATCACGACTTCAGACCTTCATTAAATTGTAGTGCTTTAAAATACTTAATGAAAAAATGAAGGTGAAGGGCGGGCGTTTTTGGGGGACTGTCTTTTGTAATTTTGACGTTCGAAAAGTGCTGATTCTCAGCCTAATTTGAATAAATAAATGACTTTTGATTTTGATTTTGAACAAACGCACTAGTCGCCCCTATGATTTTCGAATATTCCCCTCGATTTTTCTGGGATGCCATCATCAGATCCTGGTTTCCTTATCATGGGATATCTCCTTTCCAACAAAAAACGAATCATCAAAATCAGTTCGTAAACGACAAAGTTATCCGCGAATACATGTAAAAAATATATATATATACATTAAAAAAAAACTTGAGAGGTGTCAAGGGACACCCGGATGGAACGAAGTTCCTTTCGATTAATTAGTGAAGGAATTGTAATAAAATTTTATTTTTTTTAAGTTAAAATCAACGTCGCGACACCACACTGTTCAATGCGAAATAGAAAGACGAAACGAAAATAGCTGGCTTGCTTTCTATAAGAGAGAAAGAGAGAGACAGACAGAGAAACACGCGCACGCCGCACGGCTTACAACTATAGCAAAAAGTGTCGTTATAACTTTTTGTCTTAATTTTTTCCGTCTAGCCCCCTTTCGCGACGCGCGATAAGGAACTTCGTTCCAAAAACTTGAGAGGAGCCAAGGGACACCCCTTTCGATTATGCAAAAACACTTTCAGGATTCATTATTGTTAATATTATTTATTATGTACAAAAAACCTGTATTCACTCAACAAAAATAATCGTCGCGACACCACACTGTTCAATGCGAACAAGAAAGACGAAACGGAAATAACTGGCTTGCTTTCTATAAGAGAGAGAGAGAGAGACACAGCCAGAGAAACACGCGCACGCCACATGGCTTACAATACAACTATAGCAAAAAGTGTCGTTACAACTTTTGGTCTTAATTTTTTCCGTCTATCCCCTTCTGCAACGCGCGATAAGGAACTGCGTTCCAATATAATATGGTCGAATTGAGAAACCTTTTTTTGCAAAAATTCATTCATGAAATTACTTACCTAGCGCTAGCTGTACGTTACATATCTCGGAGCGGCAACGCGTCGCTTCGCGCGCTGGCAACCGCGCAACGCGTCTTGTACCTACTCGTGATCGGTCCGATTCTTTGACGGCATGTTATCAAAGAAACCAAGCGGCGCAAGTTGTACCTACAGGAGGTGCTTAGTCAAACACTTATCATATCACCCTCTTGTTACTATTACTCGTAGTTATAACTGTCATCACTAATCACTGCTTTTATTTGTCTTTATTTTAAATTTTCTTTTTTTCAATAGCTGCTGCCCGCGACGTCGTCTGCGTGTAGGCTCTACAGCACCAAAAATACCTAAGATGCCAGTGTCGCTATAGCATTTTAAGTAAACAACTTTTAAAATAGCATTAAAATAAGTTTTATTTGCAAGCAAAGCAAGTGAAGAGAGTTATATGGGAATCCTGCTGAGTTCAGTCATAAGATGTGACTGAAGAAAATAGAGAAAATAATGCAGGAATACATTTCAGGGCACAAAAGACTACAAATACGTACAAAGGTATCATACCTTACAACACTTCCCTATAAACTACGTTGGTAGTTATGCTGCCAGGAGCCAAAATGTAAAGAGTGTCAGGACTGGTGACGCAGGAGCAAGCGACGTACAGCTGCCCGTGTGAGAAGCAACTCGTCCTGAAGTCGACACCCGCTGCCCTCAGTGTCTGCCCCTGCGACTTATTGATGGTCATCGCGAAGCAAACACTCACGGGGAACTATACGCGCTTGAACTGGAACGGGAAGTTATGAGGTATGAGGGGAATGCGTGGTATAAATACTGCCTCGCCGACGCCACAACCCGTAAGAATTTCCGCCTCAATGGTGTGTCTGTGGAGCGAGATGACTTTAAGGCGGGTCCCGTTACACAACTTCGGAGGAGATAGGTTCCGAAGAAGCATAATCGGGACAACGACCTTCAGCTTGATGGTATGCGCTGGAAGTCCACTTGCTGACAGGGAGTTCAGAAATTCCACGGGATAATGTGTGGCGTCATCTTGCTCGACAACAGTGTTTAGGTGTAGACCACTTCATTCCCCTCAATTTCCGAGAGAATGCATTCGTTAAATGCTGCAGCGTGATCATATTTGGGCGTCAAAATGGCTGAGAATGGCTCACACACCCAAGAATTCTGCTGGTGCGGTATACGACTGATGTCCCCGTACACACAGCGAATGAGTTCTTCTAAGCTGGATACCACTCTACCGAGAGACTCTGGAAGCACACCTGTCCATCTCTCTCTTCTGGTAGAGTGCCTTCGCCAAGACTTAGAAGGACATCGGAGAATTCTTGAGCACGTGCATTGCCGCCGACCCGAGCTCTCATATTAATGGTCAAGCGCAGCGTACTAACTCGTGACCACAACGAAGATCGTTTCAACGAAGCATTCACCTCATCAGACCTCGATCTCCGCGTCACCACGGGAAGCGTTTGCCGGAAATCGCCACTGTACAGAACTGTGACACCACCCATCAAATGTTCGTTCCTCCGGATGTCCTGCAGGGTTCTGTCCACGGCCTCAACTGCCTTCCTATTGGCCATCGTACACTCATCCCATTCAATCAGAGAGCAATCCTTGAGCACGTGTCCCTTATCGCTGTTACGTGACACACCATAAACAGACGTTTCGGCGCTCTCTAAATCAATGGGAATTTTAAACATGGCATGTGCTGTCTGGCAACCCGGAAGCAGTGTGGCAGCGATTCACGACGACGCTACAGCAATAGCAATTTTGCCTTGCATCCTGATCTCTGCAAGTATGCCAGTGGTAACAAATGTTTTTCCTGTTCCACCAGGAGCATCCAAGAAAAACCCTGGTTTTGCCCAACGCGAACAAAAGTATTAACAGTCAATGTTTATTTTGTACTAACAACATGAAATTGATGAAGAAATGATCATCAATGAACTACTTAACACCGATTTCTTTAAATTGTCTTCCTCAACTCTGCTCAAGATTTTGAGGGTTTTGTTGGAACTTGAATTTGTCAAAATGAACTATACGATACAACTTTTATGAAGAAAATGCAAATTGCCATCTATGAATTTTAAGAATAACTAACTACTAACCTCGCCAACATGATCAAATTTGCAAATTCAAATTTCACAGCTCCTCCCCTACGGGGGAGGAGCTGTGAATCTTTATTTTAAATCTTAAATCTTAATCTTTATTCTTCTTTCTTCTTTCTTCTTTTTTCTTTTTTTTTTTTTCTTTTTTTTTTCTTTTTTTTTTTTTTCTTTCTTTTTTTTTTCTTTTTTTTTTTTTTTCTTTCTTTAATCTTTATTTTTTTTTTCTTTTCTTTATCACCTACGGGTGATAACGTGATAATATGTAGCCTATATGTAGACCCGACCTCTTAGTAATATTCATACAAAATTTGAAGTAAATCCATGCAGTACTTTTTGAGTTTACCCCGGACATACATACAGACAAACAGACAAAAATTCTAAAAACTATATTTTTGGCTTTGATATCGATTGTAGATCAAACCTCTCTCTATTCTTTTTAAAAAAATATTCTATCAACAGTTTTGACTTTCCTACGATTTTATTATATGTATGTATAGATAAGACCACCGTATTGGCGGCTCCAAAGAGCTAAACGGCGTTTCATGTTTTCCCGAAAATTTGAAAATAAATTGTTACTTATAGGGCTAAGGAAGGAACACGGGTGGGTTTTAGTCAGTAAGAGTTTGACACTCCCTTCCGCTCCACCCAGAGCGGGAGGGGTCATTTGATGATTTCCCACCCTAAAAAAAAAAAGGACTTTGAATTTAATATATATAGATTTTAAATCTAAAGTTACAGTCTTGAAACATTCAAAAACCAATAAGGTAACATAGAACGTATTAATCAGTCAGTAATTAAGCTAGGTAGTAGCTAGCAAGTAGGTATTAGAATGATCGCCATTGCCGATTAGTCGACCGACTAATAATAATCTATACTTATAATAAATCTGTAGAAGTGAAAATTCTGTACATTGAAAATATCAAAAAAATAAATGGCAGGGGGTGTTACTAGACCGACACCGAACCCAAAAAAGGGATTAAAAAAATTTTTGTCTGTCTGTCTGTCTGTCTGTCTGTCTGTCTGTCTGTCTGTCTGTTTGTTCAGGCATCACGCAAAAACTACCGGTTCGATTACGATGAAACTTGGTATAATTATTCTTTAATATCCTGGGCACCACACTGGGTACTTTTTATCCCGGAAAAGTATATACAATAAAAAACAAACTTAATTTTGCGGTTCGATCCCTAGACCCGATTACTGTACCAACCGCAAATAATAAGTTTGTCGTAGGTTAGGTCACACGCAGTGGAGTTCATTTTTATTCCTTTTACTTTTTAGAGTTATTTAGGTTTATTTTTATATAAGTCGTAGGTATAGATTTTAATTTTAAAGTATAGGTAGTATATTTGATAGTGTACGTAGTGACCGTAGGTTATTTTATAATACTGTTAGGTAGGATAGTCATTCGTATAGATATTAGTTTTTAGAGATTTTGCTTATTTATTGAGTTTAGATTGAGGGGCCCGTGGCTAAATAATAACAGCCGCACAGGTCGATCAGGTCGGTCAGGTTAAGCTACGCTTGCCGCGGTCGGTCTGTGGATGGGTGACCATCTTTACATACCGAGACACCTCCGTGCCTCGGAAAGCACGTTAAGCCGTTGGTCCCGGCTGTCATTCGTGGATCTTTGACAGTCGTTACGGGTAGTCAGAAGGCCGAAAGTCTGACAACCAGTCGTACCAAGGGTATCGTATTACCCAATAACTGGGTTGTGGAGGTCAGATAGGCAGTCGCTCCATGTAAAATACTGGTATTCAGCTGCATCCGGTTAGACTGGAAGCCGGCCCTGAACATAGTTGGGAAAAGGCTAGGCAGATGATGATTGAGTTTAGATTAGTTATCGTCATAAATTGGTTTATTTAGGTAGGTAGGTATTTTATTTTCTGTTATTGAGTTCATTTATTTTTTTAATTAGGTAGGTACTTAGGTAAAGATATCATATAGGTACCCTCTTAATCACCATTAATGAGACACAATTGGTTTTCTATTGTAATTAGCCACAAAGGGCCCGCGAGATAGATGGCATCCTGGTGCACATACATTTTATCCTGTTAGCACGTTCCCGTGGGATAATTTCCGACATCCACGCGGGCGAAGCCGCGGGCAGAAGCTAGTTATTAATAAATACATAAAAATAAAAAATAAATGTACTTAAATATTTATGTAAATCAATTATTTCAATAACCAATTTCAATTTCAAAACAATTTCATAAACAATTTCAATTTCATATATATTTGTCGCAGCAGGAGGCCATAGATTAAGAAAGTTCTAACATTTGTTACAAGATGACGGTAGTGAGGTTATTCTATCTGCCTGTCAGTTGTCACTGTCAAGTAATGTCAGGTTATTCCACTTGTCTGTCAATTGTCACTGTCAATTAATGTCATTTTAATAAGGGAGAGTGATTGTCAGGCATTCGGTCAAAGAACGTGCGCATGAGCGGATAACCTCACAACCTCCATCCTTTTCCATCGCGGATATTTGTGATTATCGTAATTTATAAAGTTTGTGAAATAATAAAAGAAAATCAACGCTATCTGTTCGTGGTATTATTTCCTGTTTTCTGAAGATTGTACGAGGAGGAAGTCTTGCCCAAAAATAACATTGCTGTTCCTTCCCCGTCATCAGCAGTGGGATTGGACCTCAACGACCCACGTGTTCAAAATGAAGATGTTAGTGACGAAAAATGGATGCGTCTGATAAAACAGCAGAACTGCAATTTTCTGACGCTGATTCAAGCAATGAAAACAACTACTACATCGGCACATGGCTTTCGCTTACCAGACTTCGACCCTGAGAAACCAGATGTGGACGCACGTGCTTGGGTGACGAATCTCCGACATCGAAACTGGAATTCGTGTTGGTTTATGCACAAAATGAGAACGCTTAAAGTGAAAGTGACCGTTGACATTTGAAAAACAAAGTGCAACATGTGTTGAAATCGTGTGGATCTGTCCAAGTTCGACCCAGACAAAGCTGATATGGATGTGCGAGCATGGTACATGTTGTTTTGGGCATAGGCTGTATGCAGAAATACCTTTGCCGAGTGACGCGACTGTTGCGCCTACCGCCATATTTGAAAAAAGAGTGTGTCTCTAACCGGCATTTGAGTTCGATGTATCCCGTTCTCGTAGTTAGAACACGCAGTATAAGGCGTGTGCAAACATAACAGTGCACAACAGCTAATTTGTGTTTTGCCGAAAATTCACTTCAAGGTGGTCAACTTGTGGCCATCAGTAAGACGCGTACTTACAAAGGAGCAGCATCAACGTGACTATCGCAAATAGCATACCAAGGAACGACATGGAGTGACTTTAAGAATCTGAACGAAGCCTTTCGTGTGCTGCAAGTGAGGGAAACCAGGACATATCGCAGCCGGGTGCACGAGTAGTGGCAGCTAAGCCAAGCGGAGGGTGGACAACGTGCTGGAAGTCGTGAACGGCGAGTGAACGTCGTGTAACTACCCTCAGACACGTTAGAACATAAAGGTGAGCTGTATTGTTTTGTTTACAATTCTGGTGCTGAATGCTCGTTAGTAAAAGCGAGTTGTGCAGCCAAATTAAGTGGCAAACGAGTTAGTAACGTTGTTGCATTGACTGGTATTAGTCAAACATGTGTATTCAGCACAGAAAAAAATCATATGTAGCGTTGCGATTAGCGAGCAACAGCTTGAGATTTTATTACATTTCTACCCGACATTTACTTGCAAAGTAATATTATGATAGTACGTGAAATATTAAACCTAGGCTTTTCGATTAACATGTCTGCGACAGAGTTTTTGTTGCATAAAGCTCTTGTAATAAATTCAGTTTTAAATGGTCAAGGGATTCAAATAGTGGGTAATGCTCTGAACTCTGCTATTTTTAATTTGTTCGAATTTTCATTGTGTTTTTGCCTGTACCACATGTGGTCAGGAGTAGCCGAGCTATGTGATACTTTGCGGGCATGTTTCATTCCAGGCCAACACCTGCAGCAGCGGCGAGTAGCGAGCCGCACGTTTAAGTTTGTTATGTCGGCAATCCGAGCAGTGTATTGATGAATACTGGGTGAGTCATATCCATTTTATTATGATTCTGACGTCGAATGCATAAAAGATTGTGTTGTGTGAAAGTGAATTGGCAAGCGTGCAAATAATATTGTCAACATAACAGGGATCCCTTATGGTAGTGTGCAAAGTACCCTACAAGTTTTATCTGTGATTTTGAGTAACAATCTGCGTTTAGAGATCTCATTTCATATTGTACCAGATAGTTATCATAAAAGTGATATTTCGTAAGATTTTAGACTAAGAATTTAACGTTAGTATGACATCTGATAGTATTGTTTTGCTGCTAAATGAGGAGTGAAACCAGACAAAACTTGACCCGAAATATAGGGGTCCGTTTAGGGTGATCGCGGTTCTTAATGATAACTGGACGTACAAATTCGCTCAAGACAGGCTGCGTAAAATGCCCAGTAGTGAAATTCCTGAGGATTTATCTGAGGATAATAATTGTGAATCCGATGGCTAAGACTTATTTTGATTTTTTTTCCTCATAATTTGATGTCATTAAGGTATTTGTGACAAAAATAAAAAAACTAAGTGTGTAATTTGCCATGTAATTCGCTAATGGACTTGCCGCTGGTTAAGTGATGCCGCTGGTTAAGTGATGCCGCTGGTTAAGTGATGCCGCTGGTTAAGCGATGCCGCTGGTTAAGTGATGCCGCTGGTTAAGCGATGCCGCTGGTTAATTGATGCCGCTGGTTAAGCGATGCCGCTGGTTAAGTGATGCCGCTGGTTAAGCGATGCCGCTGGTTAAGTGATGCCGCTGGTTAAGCGATGCCGCTGGCTAAGCTATGTCCTGATTAAGCTGACCTATCTTGGTCAGGCATGGCCGAAACAATGTAACGTACACAGAACTTTCTATTTCAGATAATCCACACAAGGACGTGTGAGGCGCAGGACGGCCGTGTCGCAGCAGGAGGCCATAGATTAAGAAAGTTCTAACATTTGTTACAAGATGACGGTAGTGAGGTTATTCTATCTGCCTGTCAGTTGTCACTGTCAAGTAATGTCAGGTTATTCCACTTGTCTGTCAATTGTCACTGTCAATTAATGTCATTTTAATAAGGGAGAGTGATTGTCAGGCATTCGGTCAAGGAACGTGCGCATGAGCGGATAACCTCACAACCTCCATCCTTTTCCATCGCGGATATTTGTGATTATCGTAATTTATAAAGTTTGTGAAATAATAAAAGAAAATCAACGCTATCTGTTCGTGGTATTATTTCCTGTTTTCTGAAGATTGTACGAGGAGGAAGTCTTGCCCAAAAATAACATTGCTGTTCCTTCCCCGTCATATTTATATAAATTATTACCTCGCTGCCTAATAACCGATTGATGACCAGCCCCAGCAGTCTTGACATTCATAGCGATCGCTTTATGACCGAATTTGGTCGCAAAGTCCCGGATTAACAGCCCCAGCAATCTCGACATTCATAGCGATCGCTTTACGACCGAATTCGGTTGCAAAGTCCTGTCACTCCATACATTTGACCTGTCAATAACTTTGATGCCCAACGCTTCCGACATACCGAAATACTTATAGGTTTCGGCTGCGGAGAGGGTTCTAAGGTTTGTGGAATCCGAGAGTTGGGTTCCCACGGATTCCACAATCTCCCCTCGCTTTACATGCATGACCGCACATTTGTCCACATCAAATTCCATCCTGATGGCTACTGAAAGTTTCAGTTACTTTCAGTAGCTCCATTAGTTGCAAATTGTTTGGAGCAAAGAGTTTCAGATCATCCATGTAGAGGAGGTGCGATATAACCTGACCACCTCTCCTCAGCCGATAGCCTAGACCTGAATCCTCCAGCAGTTTGCTTAGAGGATTCAAGGCTAAGCAGAACCAAAGCGGACTCAAACTATCGCCCTGAAATATGCCTCGCTCGATCCTTATCGGTTCGGTATTCCTCTGAATATTTCGACATCCTGGATAGCGAAGAATCGTCCTCCATTGCCCACATACACGACATCAGGAAGGTACGTAGAGTTGCATCTACTTTATACAAATCCAGCACCCTCATGAGCCATGTATGTGGCACCGAGTCATAGGCCTTCTTATAATCTATCCAACATGTTGACAGATCCCTTCGGGAACGACGAATCTGTTGGCTAATGGCCATATCAATGAGCAGTAGCTCCTTAGTACCGCGGGACCCGTTCTTACATCCATTTTGAGAGACAGACATGATGGACTTGCTGTCTATATGTTTATTAATTTTAGCTCTCAAAATGGATGTAAGAACCTTATAGACCGTTGGAAGACAAGTGATCGGTCTATAATTTTTGGGATCAGCGGTACTACCTGATTTATGGAGCAGGTGGGTTATTCCTGTCGTTAGAAACTGGGGCAGCAACCCTGACTCTAAGGCTGACTGGAACTGGGATGCCAAGGGGGCGTGCGACCTTTGGAACCACTTTATCCAAAAGTTGTGCAGCCCGTCCGGCCCTGGAGATTTCCAGTTAGGCAACGGACGGACTGCACGAGCCACATCTTGGGGGCTGATGATAAGTGCCCCCATTTCTGGTATTAGATCGCACGCTCGCTCGATCTTCCCAGTCCAATCACCTTCGGTGTGACTGACAGGCACCGACCAGATGTTTCGCCAGAACGAACACATGGCGTCATCATCGGGTAGGTGCGTGTCAGTCACACATTGGTCCAGTCGCTCCCAAGCCCTATAAACCCACCTTTCATGGTTCTGGAATGTGCGATTCTGAGTGTACCGCTCCACTCTCCGCCTGTACCGAAGAATACGGTTTGCCCATGCACAGATCTTCTGCTTCAGAAAGTCGATACGCTCTGTGACGCGAGACAAATAATCTCGAGAACTAATATCAGTCCCCGAGAACGCCCGCCTCACAAAGCGCATCACTCTAGGGCGAGTATTGCCCTCCCTGAAGCAGATTAGTTTGCCGATGAGCGCTCTGGCCCCACCAATACGGCGCTCAATTCTGCACTGCCAAGCTGGTATGGCTGGTTTCGGTCGTGTAGCTCTAGAGTCACTGACAAATTTGACGTGAGCTTCACGACATGCCGCTACAGCCGCACAGTACAGAATTGAATGAGTATCGGTGAGGTCTTCGCAGTCATCAAAATGACTTGACAACTGCGCATCCAGAACCGCCACCAGCGCCCTATTTTTGTTATGCATGGGCAAACGAGGTAAACGTGGTCTAAGTTCGGGTGACATGAACCGATATTTCCGAATCGCACCCTCCAAAGCATTCCTCAATTCCTCATTGCACTGGATACTTACATTTGTAGCCCTGTCATTACTCCCCTCGTCAGCATGGCTAGTGTTAGACTGCGGTAGTCTTGCAGTAGTCTGCGACTGGGGGGCGATGACATGGCTACTCTGCATTTCACTTCGCAGGCGATCAAGTACAGTGTCATCTAACATATGATTACGCTGAATAACCCGCACCTGATCCGATAGTCGTATTATTATTATTATTGTTTACTGTATTATTTATCATACAAAATTAAAACGTGATAAAGTGAACATTTTTATTATTTCGCTACAGTAGTATTGTTTATAATGGACACAATCAGTGGTATTCGTTAGTGAAAACGTTTTGTGACTAAATATTGGTTGTGCAGGAAAGGAACGACATGGACAAGTTATCGCAGGTGCTGTTCGTGATGCTGTGCCACGTGACATGCGTCGCCAAGCAGATCGCGTTTTACATGGACGCGGACCGGATCGACCAGCTCATCGCCGGCCTGGATGGTGAGTGCAACCTGTGCGACGAGCCCGCGAGCGGTTTCGAGCGCACGCACGGTGACGGTGACAGTGCGCGTGTTGCAGACCCACTGATGAACCAGGTGGCAGAGCCGCGCGGATCATTGCTGGAGGGTTGCGCGCGTAGTGCGGCGCGACTGCTTCGCACGTACTCCGGCTGCGCGGTCGCCACTTGCGTGCTATGGATCGTGTTCCACGTGCTCTACAAAATCCAGGGAATACCATTTGAGTTCCCATTTTGGATTGGTTTTAATTACGACCATAACGTTGCGTAAGAAATTACTTATTTTTATGCCCATTAAAAATTACAAAAAATAGTGATCATTTGCAAAACTCAAACTCAAATCTCAAACTCAGATCATTTATTTTAACTTAATTGGTTTAGTTGAAATAAATTATCTGAGTTTGAGTTTTAACTTAACCATGTGAGAACGATGTAGAAAGACGTGCACGTTAAAAGCGTCAGTTATAGAAAACATAAAAACAATTCAGAAATTAAAATAAGCCGTGGCAGCTAAGAGATGACCAGTCCCTAATGACGGCACCCGTTCACGAACATGACGTATGGATCAGCACCACTGTACCTTTAGTGAAAAGTGGTATAAGTTACAAATCCTTGTTTTGAGAAATATAAATAAAAAGTTTTGCATTTTTAAAACGGCAACAACTTTTTTATTACAGTTTTTTTTTTTGATGTTTTGACTTTTATTGATTTGAAATTGTTATTATTATATCGGGTATGCTTTGATTTGGTTCAAAAATATTTATAATCTGAGATATTTAAAAAAAACTAGACATATCAGTAGCCACATTTAAGTTCCTATGTGTATAATGTTACAATTTCATTTATATCATTTAACATATTCTAAAATGCACTGGTGTTGAATGTTACAAGTATTTTTGAAACATCTTTTTGATAGCAATAGAGTTGTAAATGAACACTAGAACTAATTTTGTTTCGTAAACATCGAGATTTCATGGGCACCGTGCCTTTTTAGTGTGCTATGATAAAATCAAACTTATATCAATTTACACACATTAAACACAATAGAAGATGTGGTGTATTTCGATTTACCTTTAATTATATCAAATAAACTTTGGGTGTGAAATAATATAAGTTTAATTTTACTTCTATTGTAGGGGCCTAGTCCTGGCCTAGTACTTATACGGTCGGGGCCTACTTTCATTTACAAAACGGGTGAATACAAGTGTAAATATATTAAGTATATTTTTATGATTCAATATAATCAACAGTGTCTTATATCAATAACAGTCTCACTTTAATCAGTCTGTGTAACTATAAAAAAACAACGAGCCGGGTCTTAGAAAAAAATCACTGAAAATTAAGTTACACTAGTAGTTTTTAACTACTTATTTTCTTAAGTTGGTTAAGGGTGCTTTTATAAAGAAGCAGGTTGTCGGTACAGATAGGTAGGTACGGGTCGATACAGGTAAAATTTGTTTAAAGAAACCGGCAAATCTGTCAAGTATCATTATGTGCGAGCGCATAAGATAACATGGGTCTATTTTGCCTGCACCGACCAGTCTGTACCGACAACCTGCTTCTTTATAAAAGCACCCTTAGAATAGCTAAATAATCATGTTTAGTTGAGATCACATACTTACGAAACTTAATAAATCTAGAAAATAAAATAACAAGAACAATATAAATTATAAAAGTCTTCTAAATGTACGTATTGCTTTGTACTTGAAACATAATTAATAAAATAATATCTATAGGTTCTTTTAAAACTTAATCTAAGCGACCTTTGAAAACAAATCAGCATGTTATATTCCTTGATTTTCTTGGAGAATAAACGACTTTAGCATTTTTTGTATACGTAGCTGTGCTGCAGTCTGTAAAAGAAAAACATTTATAAAACGCCGCCATCTTGAATTTGGATTTCAACCTCATTTTCAGAAATAACACCCTTTAAAACCATGGAAAACCACATCTATAGCGAAAAACTTTTTGAATAGTCACACTACATTCCCAGCCTTAGGCACTCCCAAAAGCAATGAAAGCAACACGCACGTCGAAAAACTTGACACAGAATATAAACAAAATAATGACAAGACAACAATCATAATTAGCAAACTCGACTCTAAATTCAGTGCAATAAATAGAACATTAAATAGCTGTACAAAAAAACTCTCTATAACCAGATATTGAAGATCATAGCCAGTTAATAATCATACCAAACTCGGCTCTAATTGCAATACTTTAAAACATAAATTATATAAACACTCGCCTTCCAAAGGCTTAACACAGAATAAGAAGCCGACGTTCGCACGGTCATAAAAATATCGCGGCGATCTTTTTCCGCGCAATACATTTTCACTGTTCTGCTATGCTATTCTCTACGTAGTTGTAACTGTAGTTTCATCGAGGAGCTCGTCGATGAAACTACAGTTTGTCTTTAATATATTTTCAACTTTATTTTATAGAGCATAAAGTTGAAAATCTATTAAAGACAAACTGTAGTTTCGTCGACGAGCTCGTCGATGACGTTGTAGAGAATAGCATAGCTGCTTAGCGACGAGAGTTGAAAATCCACTCAACAGTGTGTTTTTTAACGCGCTGAGATACACTGTTCGATTCTCAATGGTCAGCTCAATCTCCGATATTTTTACGTCCGTGCTAACGTCGGCTACAACTAGACTACATTCAGTGCATCAGAACATAATACATCAACATCAACATCTGAGAGAGTATGTTTTGTAGAGCATAGCTCTACAAAACATACTCTCTCAGATGTTGAAGAACAAATTCAGTTGATAATCATACCAAACTCGACTCTAAATGCAATACTTTAAAACATATAATCACACGGTCGCCAACCACCCTGGCGGTTCAACAAAGAATAAGATTAGAAAGTTTATTTTGTCTTAAATGTTAAATAGTAAGTAGAAAAGAAATAGGTAAATCATAGAAGGTTAAAGAAAAATTGTCAGCATAATAGTTAGCAGCACGAAGCATTCTCAGGTGCTGATATTCTGTTACACGTAAGAAAAAATTTAAATCTTTTCAATAAAAGAGGTGAAAGACACAACTATAGGACTAGAAATAGGGACCAATTAGTTCTAACAGGTTTCAGACTGGCTAAAGTAGACTCATCCTTCATGGGGTACTGTTTAAAATGTTACAATAAAATTCCTCCCCACATACTCCAACTGAATGAAACGAAATTTAAATCTTGTATTAAACGCACACTATGTAGCCAAGCATACTATAACTTAGGAGATTACATCGCTGACAAAAATGCTTGGCTCAATGCTGGTCCTGCTCCACAGAGGCGCATAAACTAATTAGCATTCGGAAACATTGTTGGAGCTGCTGAACATTGGAAAAGAAAAACTATCTTTGCATTGTATAAACTCAATTGCTTAGAATTGTATAATTGCATAGCACACGTGTGAGCACTATGTACTTTCTATAAAGCTACCATTTACTGGGTACGTCTTTCATTGACTTGAATGTGCCCTGGCAGCTGTGAGTATGTCATGCTCACTCAAATGTCTCGCTGGTGGTGGCGTGTGTGTTGGATCATTAAGTTCCCTCCAAAATGGTTGAGCTGAATGGTGCTGATCCATACGTCATGTTCGTGAACGGGCGCCGCCAGTAGGGACTGGTCATCTCTTAGCTGCCTCGGCTTATTTTAATTTTTAATTTCTGAATTGTTTTTGTTTTTTTTATAACGGACGCTTTTAACGTGCACGTATTTCTACATCGTTCTCACATGGTTAATTTCAACACGAATGATGTAATCAAATATTTTGTAACAATTTTATGATTTAAAAGAGTGTCCGTGGAGTTTCTTGCCCGTTCTTCTCCATAGTACTTACCTACGCTTTGGAATGGGCAACTAGATTCATCTTTCTGACTGACCGACCCTTTGACAATTCAAAAGTACCTGTAATTGGTTTAGTTGAATTAAATGATTTGAGTTTGAGTTTGAGTTCAAGCCATTATTGCAAAGGACAAGCTCGCCGCTCAAGTACAGACGCCAGCAGGTCAAGCTACCCGAAACTGTCAAATTTTCCCAATCAATGTTGAACCTTAACGTTTTAACGATAAAGTTGAAAATCTATTAAATAAATTTGACAGATTGTAGTAGCTTGATGTGCTGGCGACTGTACCTAACTACTTTGTTTATTGTTAATAATAAAATTCCTGCCCTAATCAGTAATCCCGTTTGTGAAAACATCATTGCGCACCAAACTACTAAAATGAAAATAAGCCACTCTATCCTATTTAAAAATTAAATCATGAATTTGTGTAAAATGATACAAGTACTTACCTGCTGGATGCCGCCATATATGTTGCAAGTGGACCCTCCAGGGGGGTCACCGGCATTACGTTTGCGCTAAAGTGAACCCTCGAGGAGGGTCGTCGGCATTAGGTTAGAAACCGTATTATAAAACACTGTAAAACGAAGTAAAATAGTGTTTTTAGAATTTATTATTGCTATATTTAGTATCCCTGGGGGTATTTACATGTACTAGTGGGGTGGAGACGTGACATATTGAAATATTAAAAAAATAAGAAAAAGTATAATCGCTCGCTTTGATCCCGAGACAGGGGTGTCCAACCTTTCTGAAATTTTCACGCAATGTAATAATTTTTTATTGTATTGAATAGGAACAACAAACAATTACATTATTTGATGATTGGTTCTTTAATAAATGGGGTAGATCATTAATATATACTAAAAAGAGGAAAGGACCTAAAATCGAGCCTTGTGGAACACCCATTTTTACTTTTAAAGCAAGAGAATTGTTACCATTTATTTTAACTTTTTGTTGTCTATCATTTAAATAAGATTTTACTAAACTGAGCGCAAGTTGATCTAGTTCGTAATGCTCAAGTTTAAAAAGCAAGGTTTCGTGATTGACGCAGTCAAATGCCTTGGAGAGGTCACAAAAGATTCCTATGGCATCTTGGGCCTCCACCTACGCTATAAATATTTGCTTTAATAAGGTGACACCGGCGTCAGTCGTACAGCGTCATTTGGTGAAACCATATTGCTGATCATGTAAGATTTTGTTGGTGTTAAAATTATTAAGCATTTGATTTAGCATTACCTTTTCGTACACCTTGCTGAATACGGGCAACACGGATTGCGGTCTATAATTGTTGGTGTCTTTGCTGTCCCCAGATTTAAAAAGCGGTATAACCTTACTGTATTTCATTAAATCCGGGAAGACTCCTTGATCTACACACAAATTAAATATCAAAGCTAAGTATGGTGCTATAATCTCGATTATGAATGTACAACCTTTGATAGACATTCCCCATAAATTTTCGGTCAATTTGATTTTCATTTGTGTTGTGAGTGCGAAATTCAATCGGAAATCTATGTTAATTTATATGTGATTCAACTAAACATTGTCCGACCTACCGCCTAAACTTTATTGTTGCCCTTCGTGACTAAACGCGCAAGCGCCGCTTATTCCACGGCGCTTACGACATTCTTCTCGCGGACTTTACTACCGTGGGCCTTTTTTGGTGTGCGTTTTTGCCGTTGGAATATTTGGGCCTTTACTAGTGTCCTGTTTTGAAGTACCTCAATTACTTTTAATTTTATTGTAAGAAACCATGATTCGGACACCACCAGAACCAGAAAGGTCTTTCTCCGAACCCGATATGACGGCTGTAATTCGTGACGAGTCAGAATTGGAACGTTCTCCGAACGTGACCCAAAGATGCAAACGTCCCCGATTTTGCATAGATTCCCCAAGCGGCGAGACTTACACGACAAAGCTTGATGAAATACTGGAAAAAGTGAATGCCATTATGTCAGATCAAAGCGCTAGACTCGATGCCCTTGAGGAGCACATCAGGGAAGTGAAACACCAAAATGATGGCATACAAATAAACAGTGCTGAAATAATGAAATCTATCGAATTTTTTGGGAACCGTCTAGGTGACCTGGAAAATAAAATTCATGGTATGGAACTGGAGAGAAAGGAATTTGCCGACTACTTGTCTAAGATTGATGAAAAACTTGATCGGCTGGAACGAAGTTCTATTAAAACGTCGGTTGAAATCAGGAATGTGCCGAAAGTTGTCAAAGAAACCAAATTGTCCCTGTATGACACGGCTCTGAAGCTGTTTAAATCTCTTGGAAGTGAGATACCGAAGTCTGATGTTCGCGATGTATACAGAGCTCCGAGCAAATCTACCGATAGCAAATCCACAATAATTATTGAATTTTCAGACACTCTTACGAAGAGCAACTTTTTGGGTCTCGCCAGGGACTTTAACAACAAAAACCCTTCCAACCGGTTGAACAATAATCATCTGGGTATTGGTGGAGAAAGACACCCGATATACGTATCAGAACACCTCACGGCCAAAATGAAGCGGTTTCATTTCTTAGCAAGAGACGTTGCCAAGTATGCCCATTACGAGCACTGCTGGATATCGAATGGCCAAGTTTACCTCCGCAAACGGGAAGGGCAGCCCTATATTCGGATCAAGTCAGAAGCGCAACTCCACGAGCTAAAACTTAAACAGGACAAAGAAGATAAATGACTAGTCTTTACCTGTATTTACCCGAGCCTTTACCTACTGAAGCGCTGTAAATCTGTTATAAATACCTTTTGTGCTAAGTTAAATCAAAAACCCTGCGAAACACACTCAACAAACATCCTCATTCCTTGTTGCGCCTATCCACTCACAGTATTTTTACACATCATCACTGCCATCTCCAGATCCAACATGGTGAGTTCATGCCTTTTCTTTGCCTCTTCTCCATCAAATTGCTTCCTGATTTGCTTTTGTAAGATTATGGTTTGTGCTAATTCCGTACGTGACTACTGTTCATGTAGCGGGTTGAAAATGTGGTGTCTACTCTTCCTTCTAAAACCCATATAATGGATGGTGAACTTCTGCGTAATATTGATGACTCTTCGATGGTTGATTGCTTCCGTGTCTCCACCCCAGAAGATGTTTTGACCAAGCTGGGCAATCCTAATAACTTCTTGACTCTCATAAGTCAGAACATTAGAAGTATTCGTAAGAACTTTGACTATTTTTCTATATTTTTATCTAGACTGGAATTTACGCCTGACATTATCATATTGACAGAATGCTGGCTTGATTCCAGTTTCAGCACTATCACTCTACCGAATTACGACTGTCATTTCTCCAAAAAATATTTAAATCAAAATGATGGTATCGTAGTACTTTCAAAGTGTGGTCTAACTGTACAGGTACGGGAACCAAAATTTCGAGACGCTAATTGCCTGCTAATTGATATCGGAACGGACTGTAGTGTTGTTGCATTGTATCGATCACCCTCCATTCACGATATTTCTCACTTCTTGGAGTCACTAGAAGAGGTGATGGGGTTGGCCAAAGGTAAGAATTGCATCATTACCGGCGACATAAACCTTGATATCAAAATGAATACTGCTGATTCAAGAGCTATTGAGTATCTCAATTTTATTGCGTACAGTGGCTTTATGCCTGGACACAACCTTCCTACTAGAGGACCTAGTTGCCTAGACCATATGCTACTCAGAACTAAGTCACCAGCCGTAGTTCTTGTTTGTGATTCCGACATTACTGACCATGATACAGTAATTGCTGGTGTCACCTTATCCTCAGTCACTAAAAACGCTCCCAAATTTAACAACAAAATTGATTACCCGGCATTAAAAGCGAGTATTCTCGAGACAGATTGGTCCAACATTACAGCTGAATCAGACGTTAATGCTGCCACAGATTGTTTCATCAACTTAATGACACAAAAAATTAAAGACTTCAGCTCAAAAGTCAAAGTGCGTAGTTCAAAAGTCATACTCAAACCATGGATGACGCCAGGTCTACTTCGATGCGTCCGAAAGAGAGACCGCCTACACTACAACTGCAGAAAAAGTCCAGACGATATTACTACCCAAAGAGAGTATAAAACTTATAGAAATTACTGCAACGACATTATAAAAAAAGCTAATGATGAATACAACCGCAAATTGCTAACTGAAAATAAAAACAATACCAAGAAACTTTGGCAAAGTGTTAAGGAAATCTGCGATATGAAAAAAAGTAACAGCATAAACGCAGACATCACTAAAATCCTAGAAGATCCTGTAGAAGCGGTAAATTCTGCAAATGAGTTTTTTAGTACAGTTGGTAAAAAATTAGCTGATACCATCCTGTCTGAGCTAAAAGTGACTGAAAGACTACTCGCGGCTGCCACAAGACTGGATGGCACTACTGAAAAATCTTTCTTCTTTACTCCGACTGACCCAGAAGAAATTCAAAAAATCATTGACAACCTAAAATCGTGCTCAGCCCCTGGAAGTGATTTGATCAGCAATTCGATTTTAAAACAGTGTAAAATACCTCTTGCCCCTATTCTCTCCCACATATTTAACCTAAGTATGTCCACAGGTGTATTTCCGGACTGTCTCAAGGTAGCCAATGTCTGCCCAATCTTCAAATCCGGCGACCCGCTCCAAGTTACAAACTACAGACCTATTTCCTTATTATCTTCAGTGTCTAAAATACTAGAGAAACTTGCCAATAATCGGTTAAAAAAATTCCTAGAAAAAGAAAAACTATTATCTGATAACCAATATGGTTTTCGTCAAAAAATGTCAACAGAGGATGCAGTAGTAAC
This sequence comes from Apamea anceps, assembly GCA_951799955.1. Lineage (NCBI taxonomy): Eukaryota > Metazoa > Arthropoda > Insecta > Lepidoptera > Noctuidae > Apamea > Apamea anceps. The sequence continues at coordinate 24,007,247 of OX637501.1, read as the reverse complement.
ACTTGTTGATCACGTCACTGAAAGGGTAGATTCTGGTAACAAATGCATTGGTGTGTTCATAGATATGGCTAAGGCATTCGACACTGTGTCTCGGCCGATACTTCTGCAAAAGCTATCGTTAATGGGAATACGAGGTCTAGCACAGAACTGGTTTCACTCCTACCTATCAAACCGACGGCAAAGAATAAAATATAAAGGCGAAACAACAAGCGAATATTCTGATATCCACTTTGGCGTTCCCCAGGGAAGCGTGCTCGGGCCAACCCTATTCTTGGCCTACATCAATGATCTATGCAACCTTCGATTAGAGAATGCTAAGATTCTCACTTTCGCGGATGACACGGCTATAGTATTCTGTAGCAATGACTGGGCTGGGGTTGTTGATGCTACTGAGAGAGGCCTAACTAAGGTAATGAAATGGCTGCAGCAAAACCTTCTTACGTTGAATGCAAGCAAGACAAAATACATGGCATTTAAAATATCGAAGCGCCTAGAGCCCGAAAACCCACTGCGAATCAGGCTCCACTACTGCAAACACCTTGGTAGTGATTCTTGTGAATGTGTCGAGATTGAACAAGTTGACCATATAAAATACCTTGGCGTCTTGATCGACAACCAGTTATCCTGGATCAAACAAATAGATGCTGTCACTGCTAGGACCCGTAAACTTATGTTCATATTTAAAAAACTTAGGAACATCGCCGATCACAGTACCCTCAGAAGTGTGTACTTTGCTTTATGTCAATCTATTTTGAATTATTGTATAGTGGCATGGGGTGCAGCAGCAAAGACTCATTTGATAAAACTTGAACGAGCACAAAGGGGCATCCTAAAGGTTGCTTATGGAAGGCCCTATCGGTATCCCACTGATAGGCTGTACCAAGAATGTGACGTTCTTAGGGTAAGACAGCTCTTCATTTTGTCTGTCTTGTTACGCTTCCACCGACAAGCACCCCTAACCCAATCCAAATCTAATAGGACGTGCAGACAGAAGAAGTGGCAAACACCCACTACTCGCACTAAATTCGCCCAAAGAGCTCCAAGATACACAGGTCCTTTTGTTTACCAACATATCAACAAAATCCTGGATATAGTGGGTTGCTCAAAGCGCAATTGTAAAATAAAAGTTAGTAAGTGGCTATCAGCTCAGGACTATGCACGGACTGAAGCTCTCCTGACTCCCATGCAGTAACTCCCTCACAAACACTCACCCAGGCGTAACACTTCCCCCTAACACCTCCCTTTTACACAAACATATGTATATACAAAATACACTAAATTACACTCTACACAAACTTTATAATTATAATTTTGCATGTTTCCTTTATTAAGTAAGTTTGAATATTGTTTAGACTAAGTAACCATGCGATCAGTGAACTACCCACTGGTGCACTTATAATGTGTCATTTACGCCGAAATAACTAGATCCCACGACACAGGGTATCCTAGTGTGGGGTCTAGCGCTACTTTATTGCACTATATCTTCAATATTTTTATTTTTGTTTTACTATCTTTTGTTTGTTGTGCTTAACATGTCATCAAAATGTGTCTAAATAAATTTATTATTATTATTATTATTATTATTATTTGCCGAAAAGCTTTTATAACTATCATAGGGTTATGTTTAAATTGAAATTCAACCGAGTAGCCTGGAACGGTAGCTCTTAATAGACCCATTGAGACAACGGGTGAGGAATTTAAAGCTTCCGTCGTTTTACATGGTATTTTATTAATGAAATTTACAAATTCCTGAGCTACTTCTAAGTTAGAGCACCACGTGAAGTCTCCAATGTCAATCATTGTTTTGTTTTTATTCCCACTAGTTTCATTTTGTATAACTTTTCAAACTGTTTTTATTTTGTTTTCTGCTGTTTTGAACTTATTACTACGTAAAACTTACGTACATTAAACTTGACCTTAGTACCTATCCCTATCCAACTCAAGTTGTTTGTGTGTTGTATAGGTTTGGCGTGGTGCTGCTGTTTTCATTCTATACCACTAATTTGGTTGCGCTCGGTAATACTACGATGGATGCATTTATGGCCACAATCTTGGATCAGTGTAAAACTCAACTGAGAATTTTGCGGTACGATTTATTGATACTACTTATAAACCTAAGAATCTATTCTATAATATTGTATTAGTATGTATTACCTGCCTTAAGTGTAACGGTCAGTTTAATTCTAAACGTTCTGTACAGAAAAGTTGTAGTTAAAAGCAATCAAATGATATTAACACGAGGTGTTGCGTTCATGATTTCATGGTTTCATTTTACAGAATGAATTTCGAGACGTTACCGGAGAGAGCTCGCGCCGCGCACCTTGACACCGGAGACGACTACGATGCTGTGCTACACAAACTATTCGTCGACTGTTTGGTGCATTACAACCAGATCACCGAGTGAGTGCGAGCTCATCGGTACCGAAAGTATTCTCGACGTACGGGACGTTCTGGCCAAAACGAGTTATACCTGTGAAGGTATACTCGGTACCGTTACATCGAAGGCCGTTTTCAAGATTTCGATTTCTTTAAAAAAATTCAATTCAATTCCTTTATTGCATTAAATATGGTAGGTACATGAAGTTTTTATATATGATATTTAGTAACACACATTTGGCCAATATATAGCATGCAATAATACAGGTCTTTACAGTTAATATATTAATTACTAAGTAACTACATTTTGTCAATTTATGTCTACTCAACAGTTAAATATGTCTGTGCTTTAAAGTATAAAATTTACAGGGAGACTTTTGAAAGAACTCATCTATCGAATAAAAACACTCTTGCAACAACCACTTCCGTAAACTTATTGAAGGGTAGTTGAGTAATTGACAGGCAAAGCATTGTAAATTAGAGGAGCCATATAAACGCAGCTCCGCCGAAAAAGTTCTAGCTTTGGAACGGGCATTTCCAAATCTAAATGTGTAGGTTTCCTTTTATTTGTGTTATCCTTCCGTTCAAACAGTTCAAGATTGGACCTCACAAACCTGGCAACTTCGTAAATATAAATGCATGGGACCGTCAGTAGATTGTGCGACTTGAATACAGGCTTGCATGAATCAGACCACTGCATTTTGAACATTGCATGAATACACTTTTTTCAACTACGTTGGGGTCGGCTTCCAGTCTAACCGGATGCAGCTTGGACATATGCCGCTGTACGTTATCCTTTTGCAGATTTCCTCTGCTTATGGTTGCCAATTTAGTTGTCTGTTAATGTAAATCCCTAAAAATTTTGCTACTTTAACTTGGTTAATTTTTTGTTTATTGTAGTCTACAGACTGATACTTCTTTTAAAATTGTGCGTTGATGGAAGTGCATTATGTTAGTTTTTTGTATGTTTATAAACAAGTTGTTTTTATCAAGCCAATGTAAGATATCTTCCAGGGTGTTATTTATTTCCTGTTCATAGCTATCCGGATGTTTACATTTTATTAACGCGGTGCTGTCACCGGCAAATAATACCATTGAATTATCAACATGACGTGGCAAATATCCAATCTAATCGGCAAAAAAAACTTTAGCTAGTATTTTAAACTTTAACAGAACGTTAAGCTAATAATTAGAGCGGTCCCCCGACGGGACAACATTTAATCAAAAAACTTCATACGTACTTACGTAGGGTCATAATTTCAAGGTTATTTTTTTGTTTTTATAGGGTTTCACGTAGTCGGGGGTTTTTTAAATTTATAATTTAATTTTTTATTTCATGCTTTTTGTAGGGACTTCTTATTATTTCTTTTCTTTTATTTTCTTGCGTTTTAAGATTCAGGTAATTTGGTATTTAATCAGGTTTTTTGTAATTCGACATTTTGTGGTGGTGGCCATCTTGGATTTGAAATTTGTCATAGTGTATAGTATTCTACTAGTCAAGCTCTTTCATTTGATACCCATATTGAGGGAGTTGTGAAAAAATATGTAATCCACCATTTTGTAGCGGCGGCCATCTTGGACCGATTTTCATCAAACATAGCTAAGAACACTCCCGACAAATTCACCTTTCAAACAAAAAAAACAAAATTGTAATCGGTTCATCCGTTCGGGAGCTACGGTGCCACAGACAGACATACACACACACACACAGACACGTCAAACTTATAACACCCCGTCGTTTTTGCGTCGGGGGTTAAAAAGGCACATTTCGGTAGATCTCGTCTGACGTACACAATTCGTTAAAACACTGTTTTGTGAAAATTGCACTGTAAATCGAATTAAATAATATACTTTCAAATCAGCTGGCAACATTACCACGTTGGATGGCAATCCATCCAACGTGGTAATGTTGCCAGCCTTTTGGGCATTTAGCCCATTGACAGTGATGCGGACGAATTTTTTGATGAACAATGAGCTCCTGCCTTTTTCTATATTTTTTTGTATTATATACTTCTATATTTTTTTTTTTTATATAATTGTATATAGTATATATTAGTGTTAGCTTGTAAAAATAGTGATTAATCTGTGTATGTTAAATACTTTCAAATTTAAAGATAGCATTACAAGCTAACCCAGCGCAGGACACACCGCGATAGCGGCGATAAGACTTTGAGGAGTGGCTAGAGAGGCGTCACAGCGTTCTCACCTACCGCCTGACGCAGGTCTTTTCCGGACACGGATGTTTCGGGAGGTTCCTGCACATTATCAGGTGGGAGGAGACGCCCGGGTATCATCACTGCCAGAATCGCCCAGAGGACACGGTGGAGCATACGGTGGAGGTCTGCCCCGCTTGGGCAGAGCACCGCCGTGTCCTCGTAGAGGCGACCTCTCGCGTCCGGCCCTGGTTCAAGCCATGGTCCGGGGCGAGAGGGAGTGGGAGACAATCACCTCCTTCTGCGAAGCAGTCATGCTAGCGAAGGAGGTGGCGGGATGGATGAGGGACAGGACCTCACGCCTCAGCCGCCGCGGGAGACGCTCCGGGCGTCGGGAGCCGCGTGACGACTCCCGGCCACCGTAGGCGCGGGCCTGCGTGCGGAGAGTAATGGGTAGCTCACCGTCCGATCAGGACCAGGCCCGTGCCGGACGGCGCGTATGTGTTCCACGCGCGCCTCAAAGAGACGTCAGCATAAGTGACGGGGCCCGATAGGGCTGAAGCCTGCCAGGGTAGCGGGATCGTCTGAAAGGGTTACCGCTGCCCTGGAACATAAAGGGCTAAGGAAGGAACACGGGTGGGTTTTAGTCAGTAAGAATCTGTCTTCTGATCTGAAATATATATATTTTTTTTATTATTATTATTACTCCCTTCCGCTCCACTCAGAGCGGGAGGGGTCATTTGATGATTTCCCATCCTCCAACTTAACTACTATTATGAGACCTCATTTCATAAAGGTTTTGATGTGGTGAATGACTTTCAGATAAATATTGAATGTGTGTGTGAAGACAAAATTGTAAACAGTAGGTACATATATGTATAATACTTTTAGCTGCAAATGCTATGACTTTTCGACTGCGCTTTACAAAATGTACAGGTAATTATTATGAACATTATGGTCACCCTACAAATTTTTCTTTTATAAAAAGTTGAAAATCAATTTTAAAGTATGATATTTAGAAGAACGGACGATATGTTAAAATTTAATGGGTCCGAGTGCTCATCGAATTTTTCGTGACATCGCCAAGCGGTTGGTTGACTCTTCACGTGACCAGAAGGCTGGCCTATTTTTAGCCCAAAGAATCAGCATTGCCATCCAACGTGGTAATGCTGCCAGCCTTTTGGGCACTTGTCCCATTGACAGTGATGCGGACGAATTTTTTGATGCCCAATGAGCTCCTGCCTTTTTCTATATTTTTTCGCATTATATACTTGTATATAATGTATATTAGTGCTAGTTGATATTTGTTTAACTTGAAATAAAATCTATACTTATAATAAATCTGTAGAAGTGAAAATTCTGTACATTGAAAATATAAAAAAAATAAATAGCAGGGGGTGTTACTAGACCGACACCGAACCCAAAAATGTGATTAAAAAAATTTTGTCTGTCTGTCTGTCTGTCGGTCTGTCTGTCTGTCTGTCTGTCTGTCTGTCTGTTTGTTCAGGCATCACGCAAAAACTACCGGTTCGATTACGATGAAACTTGGTATAATTATTCTTTAATATCCTGGGCACAACACTGGGTACTTTTTATCCCGGAAAGGTAGGTATATACAATAAAAAACAAACTTAATTTTGCGGTTCGATCCCTAGACCCGATTACTGTACCAACCGCAAATAATAAGTTTGTCGTAGGTTACGTCACAGTATCTTAGCCGTGTGCAGTGTCCCTAAGTTATGCTCTAAATGTAGTGCTGAAGGTTGAATTTGGCTTGCACCGTTCGCAGCACACGCGTGGCGCGCGGCCGCGCGCGCATTACGTTAGTACTTATCCTTACCTATGGCATTACATTTTTTGAACTTTGATTTGAACGGACGTGTCGAGTGGCAAGCGTTCGTTCTTATTCTTATTTTAACTGCTACGTGCAATTCTAAATCGTGCTTTTCAGTGCGACCTTTTTATTCCTTTTAGTTTTTAGAGTTATTTAGGTTTATTTTTATAAGTCGTAGGGATAGATTTTAATTTTAAAGTATAGGTAGGTAGTATATTTGATAGTGTACGTAGTGACCGTAGGTTATTTTAAAATACGGTTAGGTAGGATTAGTCATTCGTATCGTATACCTAGATATTAGTTTTTAGGGATTTTGCTTATTTATTGAGTTTAGATTAGTTATCATCAGAAATAGGTTTATTTAGGTAGGTAGGTATTTTATTTTCTGTTATTGAGTTTTTTTTTTAATTAGGTAGGTACTTAGGTAAAGATATCATATAGGTACCCTCTTAATCACCACTAATGAGACACAATTGGTTTTCTATTGTAATTAGCCACAAAGGGCCCGCGAGATAAAGACACACAATAAAGATCTTTGACTTTGACTTTGACTTTGAGATACCTAGATGGAATCCTCGGGAAGCACATACATTTTAAACCCCCGACGCAAAAACGACGGGGTGTTATAAGTTTGACGTGTCTGTGTGTGTGTGGGGGTGTGTGTGTGTGTGTGTGTGTGTGTGTGTGTGTGTGTGTGTATGTCTGTCTGTGGCATCGTAGCTCCCAAACGGATGAACCGATTTTAATTTTGTTTTTTTTGTTTGAAAGGTGAATTTGTCGGGAGTGTTCTTAGCTATGTTTGATGAAAATCGGTCCAAGATGGCCGCCGCTACAAAATGGCGGATTACATATTTTTTCACAACTCCCTCAATATGGGTATCAAATGAAAGGGCTTGACTAGTAGAATACTATACACTATGATAAATTTTAAATCCAAGATGGCTGCCACCCCAAAATAACAAATTACCTTTTTTTTCACAACTCCCTCAATATGGGTATCAAATGAAAGGGCTTGACTAGTAGAATACTATACACTATGACAAATTTCAAATCCAAGATGGCCACCACCACAAAATGGCGAATTACAAAAAATCTGATTAAATACCAAATTACCTGAATCTTAAAACGCAAGAAAATAAAAGAAAAGAAATAATAAGGAGTCTCTACAAAAAGCATGAAATAAAAAATTAAATTAAAAATTTAAAAAACCCCCGACTACGTGAAACCCTATAAAAAGAAAAAAATAACCTTGAAATTATGACCCTACGTAAGTACGTATGAAATTTTTTGATTAAATATTGTCCTTTCGGGGGACCGCTACTATTTTAAACTTTAACAGAACGTTAGGCTAATAATTAGAGCGGTCCCCCGACGGGACAACATTTAATCAAAAAATTTCATACGTACTTACGTAGGGTCATAATTTCAAGGTTATTTTTTTCTTTTTATAGGGTTTTATCCTGTTAGCACGTTCCCGTGGGATAATTTCCGACATCCACGCGGGCGAAGCCGCGGGCAGAAGCTATTGTAAATAATAATAATAAAGTAATATTAAGAAATAGTTAAAAATCTTATTCTAATTTGCGTTAATCTATGAGCAAAAAAAATCTGTTGATCCATACATTATGTCGAGTTATGCGAAATAAATCTATGGATCAACTGATTTTTTTTTTCACGATTTCAGGTTTGGTCCCGTAATAAAAGTTGTTCATAATGAACGATGACCCCTTTTAAGGATTAAAACGATCAAAATTTAACGGTGAAAATTGTTCTATGTCTCTTCATTAAATAATATGTAGTTCCGGCATGACGCGCGGTGTGTTGTGCAGGATGTGCACGGTGCTGCTCGACGTTTTCGCGCTGCCGCTGCTGCTGCTGTTCACTGTGGCCGGCTGGATCTTGTGCATGGCCGCCTACAAGATAGTCAGTGTGAGTGTGTGTGTGCTGTGTGCGACTGTCGCAGTCAGTGACGTCAACGGTCGTCACGCTCATCACGCCTCTGTTGTCTGTTTGCAGCTGAACGTGTTGAGCTTCGAATTTGCATCCACCACATTGTTTATCATTTGTGTTCTGACCGAGCTATTAATATTTTGTTATTACGGAAATGAAGTCACTGTGGAGGTAGGAGGCGCAGCTTTTGATTGGATGACCAGTAAAGTTGTCACAGTGGATTTTAATAACAAGCGAATGTTGCCTGGGTTTTTTGTCAGAGCTCGCGCGTGTCGCAATCAATCTACAGCATGGAGTGGCGCCTCGAGCGGCTGTCGTTCCGGCGCTCGCTGGTGCTGGTGATGGAGCGCGCCAAGCGGCCGCTGCGCCCCGCCGCCGGCCGTGTGATCCCGCTCTCACTCGAGACATATGTTAAGGTAATAAGCGGCTCCGGATCTCCCGACAGACAGACCGAGCATACCCCACAAGCCGCGTTCGGGAGCTAACGCCTGGGCCGACGACCGTGGCTCGGTTTGCCTCAGCCGAGTAAATTAGATAAGGAAGACATTATTCGTTTCATAAAATTACATTGCATTTTGTATATAGGTAAATGTTCTAAGACTCAATAGCGGTTTCGGAGAACACGACTTGCTCGGTCGGTCTGAGAAATACTGACTAACAACTCAGCCACAATAATACTCATTTTGTTTACACAAAATTAAGGAAATCTACTTATTACCCGATAGCACAGACAGGGCTATGTTTTTTAGGTCAGTAATCTTTCTTTGTTTCCAGATTTTAAAGTCATCCTACAGCTTCTACGCAATGCTACGACAAACTAAATAGGTGAAGCAGGAACTAAGGAAGCAGAAGTATTGGGAAACGTGGTTCTCGCTAAACGAATCTGACAATTTAAGAATTGCTCAAGAGTCCACATTGTAGTACAAAATAGTATACATAGATGTTATACATTATAAAAAATAATAAATTATGAAATAATTTGGATTAGGTGCAAGTTAAATGTGGTTTATTTTTGTTTGAATGAGGACGATGGCCCCTCGACGTAACCGATGAAGACGGTTGTTATGATACGCAGGTATCATTGCTCTGGAATTTCGTTGGTTTTTTATATGGGTGTCGAAGATAACTGCGTTCGTCATTCCGATGCTGAATGCCTCAGAGAGCCATTGCTTGCTTGGGCTTGCTCTGTCTTCGGAGCGCTGGGTCAAAATTGGCCCACAAGTTATAATAACATTAAGAAAATATTATATTGCTTATACGCAGAATAATCAGATAAAACGGCTCTATTCAATGTACCTAATACATATGACGGCTGTGTACAAGTAGGTACATCATTACAACGCTCACCGTGAATATGTTACCGGTGGACTGCTATGTATTTCAAACGTGTTTATTTACCTAAATATTATTATTATTTTATATTCCGATGTTTATTTGTTAGTAGGCATCTACGGTAGGCATTGAATAACATTAACTTTTAATTTTACTTGGTTTTGAAACATGTAATTAACAGCCGGGTAATACAGAATTGTTTGAGCAATCTTCAAGCGTTATTAACTGAATTGAAGAAAGAAAGAAAGAAAAAAAGTTTATTTGGACACAGTTCGTGAAACACAAAATACAAAATTAATAAAAATAAATAATAATGTTTCAGACAACAATAGTGTGTGCCTCACGGCTGCGCCAAAAAGATTCATTTCAGCATTAATGCCAGACAGATGCTGTCTGACGCTGGTTTTCTAATGAACCTTTAGGGAAAAGTGACGGGGAGTACACACAGTTTCAACATACCTAATACATACTTATAATTAAATAAATAAACTAGTAATCACGTACATATCATTACAAATACAGATAAGAAAAAAAAAAAAAAAACAAATCAACAAAGTCACAGCAAAACCTGTTTTTAACCCCCGACGCAAAAACGACGGGGTGTTATAAGTTTGACGTGTCTGTGTGTGTGTGGGGGTGTGGGGGTGTGTGTGTGTGTGCGTGTGTGTGTATGTCTGTCTGTGGCATCGTAGCTCCCGAACGCATGAACCGATTTTTATTTTGTTTTTTTTGTTTGAAAGGTGAATTTGTCGGGAGTGTTCTTAGCTATGTTTGATGAAAATCGGTCCAAGATGGCCGCCGCTACAAAATGGCGGATTATATATTTTTTCACAACCCCCTCAATATGGGTATCAAATGAAAGGGCTTGACTAGTAGAATACTATACACTATGATAAATTTCAAATCCAAGATGGCCGCCAGCACAAAATGGCAAATTACATTTTTTTTTTCACAACTCCCTCTGTATGGGTATCAAATGAAAGGGTTTGACTAGTAGAATACTATACACTATGACAAATTTCAAATCCAAGATGGCCACCACCACAAAATGGCGAATTACAAAAAAGCTGATTAAATACCAAATTACGTGAATCTTAAAACGCAAGAAAATAAAAGAAAATAAATAATACGGAGTCACTACAAAAAGCATGAAATAAAAACTTAAATTAAAAATTTAAAAAACCCCCGATTACGTGAAACCCTATAAAAAGAAAAAAATAACCTTGAAATTATGTTATGACCCTACGTAAGTACGTATGAAATTTTTTGATTAAATATTGTCCTGTCGGGGGACCGCTACTATTTTAAACTTTAACAGAACGTTAGGCTAATAATTAGAGCGGTCCCCCGACGGGACAATATTTAATCAAAAAATTTCATACGTACTTACGTAGGGTCATAACATAATTTCAAGGTTATTTTTTTCTTTTTATAGTTCTCGATCAATCTATGTAGATGAGATTGATCCGTGCACGGTGCACTCAAAGCGCAATAGGCCGCCGAGCACGACGGACCGCACTATGTGTTATTTAGTTTTGCGAACAGTAAAACTGTGGGTTATTTTAATAAAAGTATGAATAGTCGTGATAATAATAAAAATAAAAACTACTATAAAAAAAGAAAACAAGAGATTCATAACCAGTGAAGAACCGACCTATAACAATAGATGAATCAGGCAAAAATGTAGAAGAAGGTAAGCGTTATTTAAAACTTACGATAATTTACCCTATTCAGCATTGCTATTTTGAGTTTCGTGTAGTTTATTTATTTATACCCTCTTTTGTTTTAGTAGTGCATTTATGGAAGATGCCACACCGTGTTCACATTAACAAAAAAAATTAAATTTAAAATTTGAAAAACCCCCGACTACGTGAAACCCTATAAAAAGAAAAAAATAACCTTGAAATTATGACCCTACGGAAGTACGTATGAAAGTTTTGATTAAATATTGTCCTGTCGGGGAACCGCTCTAATTATTAGCCTAACATTCTGTTAAAGTTTAAAATAGTAGCGGTCCCCCGACAGGACAATATTTAATCAAAACTTTCATACGTACTTCCGTAGGGTCATAATTTCAAGGTTATTTTTTTCTTTTTATAGGGTTTCACGTAGTCGGGGGTTTTTTAAATTTAAAATTTAATTTTTTATTTCTTGCTTTTTGTAGGGACTCCTTATTATTTCTTTTCTTTTATTTTCTTGCGTTTTAAGATTCAGGTAATTTGGTATTTAATCAGGTTTTTTGTAATTTGCCATTTTGTGGTGGTGGCCATCTTGGATTTGAAATTTGTCATAGCATAGTATTCTACTAGTCAAGCCCTTTCATTTGATACCCATATTGAGGGAGTTGTGAAAAAAAAATGTAATTTGCCATTTTGTGGTGGCGGCCATCTTGGATTTGAAATTTATCATAGTGTATAGTATTCTACTAGTCAAGCCCTTTCATTTGATATCCATATTGAGGGAGTTGTGAAAAAATATGTAATCCGCCATTTTGTAGCGGCGGCCATCTTGGACCGATTTTCATCAAACATAGCTAAGAACACTCCTGACAAATTCACATTTCAAACAAAAAAAACAAAATTCAAATCGGTTTATCTGTTCGGGAGCTACGATGCCACAGACAGACATACACACACACACACACACACACACACAGACACAGACACGTCAAACTTATAACACCCCGTCGTTTTTGCGTCGGGGGTTAAAAACAAAAAGTACCGTCTTCGGCCAAGATTCCAACAGAAGAATAAATAATAAATAAAAGGATGCGTCGACACCAGCAGTGCGTCACAGTCGCAAGTAGGCAAGGCACAATGTGTAAGTATGAAATTGAAATTGCTTCAAGGATTTAAAAAAATCACAATGACAGTTCAGAGCTTAGCATAGTTTGACAGAAGTTTTGTTCGATTAAGGGCTGATTTTTCCAACGCCAGATAATTTTATCGGTGGAATAATTTTGAATTTTTGACAATTCTTCCATACAAAAACTGTCAGACGTCAATTTTATTCCACGAATAAAAATTATCTGTCGATTGAAAAATCAGCCTTAAAACAACATGCCTTGTTCCGACTGCTTGTTATTCTGCGAACTTTTTGTTCTTGAGACTAGTAATTTCAAGAACTTGCATTTATACTATATTTACTAGCTGCGCCCCGCGGTTTCACCCGCGTAAGTTTCGATCCCGTGGGAATATTGGGATAAAGTATCCTATACTTATGTTAATCCTGGTTATAAATCATCTGTGTGCCAAATTAAATCCAAATCCGTTCAGTAGTTTTTGCGTGAAAGAGTACCTACCAAACATTCATCCATCCATACAAGCTTTCGCGTATATAATATTATTAAGTAGGATCTTAATCCTTACGTTCGACGTATAATATAACTTCAGTACCTACTATAGGTAATAAAACCCTCGGACTTACACAGGAAACGGAAATACAAGTACCTAAAGCAAATATTGGGAAAACGAGTCTTAGCAGATTGTAAAACCAAAAATATCTGCTTGGTGCTACACGGACTCACTCACTGAGGATACCGTACTATTACAGTTCTCACTATATTTATTATATTTTTTTTTTTTAAACAATAGCATGTGCTCTCCATAGATCGAGTTAGACCCTTGTGTGTATTTCTTGTTTGGATTAGGTACCCTTGGGTTTTAGTTAATTTGCCGTGATTGAGGCGACGAACATCGGTAGTGTAATCAAATAACGTACCTATATAGTGGAAACAAATATCTATATTTGCCGCAACACCACTGGTCAATAATAACTACAATAATTAATTCTTTTACCTTTCGTGGTTTGGTTTTCTGAGGCTTCATTTCCACAGCAAGCGGTGGTGTTGTTCGATAGTAAGATCACAAGGTTTGAGTAGTCAAAACAAAGGTGTCGCGTTAATTTCTAAATTCAATAGTTGTGAGAGTTATTATATTAGTGACTAGCTTCTGTCCGCGACTTCGTCCGCGTGGAATGTTTGGAATTCAGAAAAATTACGTATTTGTACAAAGCCATCTATGGGTAAAAAGATAAAACGCCTGCACAAAGCATGTGCGTGCGATGAATGAAAGTTGTATTCATGAATGTTTTAGCGGCATTTTGCGTTTTTAGTTTTATCTCCGACTATATGACCAATTGGCATACTATAAAGGGCAAATCTCTTGGTGTCCTTGTTCCTTGATTATAAAATAATTTACTTTGATAAGGATTATATATTATAGGTAGCTCTCAGGAATAATTTAAGCTTGCTACCAAAGATTTTTTTTTTTAGAATTGCTTCATTAGCTCCGGAGATTACACCCTACGTAAATACAAATAAACAATTTACAACACAAAATGTCTTTAAATATACTTAGGGCGCCCTTTACTGTACCAAACGAAAAAGTCCGCTGTCACAACCAAACCTAGTGTATTTGGAGTAGAATTTAATGCCTTTCCCATATTGCTAACTATTTTTACATCGATTCCCGCAAGTCGAATTTATTTGCCATTTACTTACTTAATATTTTGAGTTTTCTCCAATGTAACATTGGAGAAAATGACGAATGAACGATGACGATGAATGATGGAGGCATCGCTAAGGATTATCACAGAAAGACGACGTTATGGAAAAGCACCTGAACATTTTCGTTACTGATTTTAATTATTTAAATAGTTCACATAAAACCAATCTTGAAAGTAACGTCATCCGCGACGACGCAACAGGGCCTCAAGTCTGCTATTACAATAGTGTCAGAATAGTCTATCATTGATTTTATTTTCATAATTGTTGATTTTGACAAGTTTGGTAATCTACTAATATAATGGCGTCATTATGACCTTCCAGTGGTCAACCACTGACACTCCATTGAAAGAAATGGCATAGAATGGTAATCTCGTACAGACGCCAGCAGGTCAAGCTACCCAAAACTGTCAAATTTTCCCAATCAACCTTGAACCTAATGCTTTAGCGATAAAGTTGAAAATCTATTAAAGAAATTTGACAGATTGTAGTGGCTTGATGTGCTGGCGTCTGTACATAATGATAAATGAATGACTGACTTGCATAAAATACTTGACTTGTATAAAACACTAATAACACTAATAAATAATATGTAAAAATATATATATATATATATAAATGAAATCTGGCATAAATAAAGTAGTGGTAGTTTTTCGAAAATCATAATATCTACTAACGGGTTTTCTAATAAAGGCAATACGACAATGTCATTATGACACAATTCTATTACGAGACCATTGACCGACCAATGATCGCCATTAAGAATTTAGCAGATTACGAACTTTAAGCAAAATGACAATGGGATGGGAATGGGCTTGTGTTGGAATGACGAATTTATAGAAATAGCAGACTTGGGGCCCGGGACAAATGCAGAGACAAACAGTGGTAGGCGCTATTGAGAAAAAAAAATAGTATTAAAATTATTAAGTATTTATGGTATCATTATTATGTAATATGTGAATCACACTAAGGGTTAGGTGGGCCGGCGCGGGCAGATAGCGGATACTTGTGGACGTGGCTCCGGACGCGGACATCTCCAGATGGATACGTACTTAGAATTTGTCAGTGTCCGGTGTTCGCGGTTCGTCCGCAATCTGTCTGTGCCGGTGGCGGTGTGACTGATCCCTGAGTGGAACAGTGCATAGTTGGTAGTTTTTAAGGTTAGCTTTTTACTATATTATGTGTATGTAACAGGCGCTTCTCGCCATCAAATTCGAAAGTTTGGCGAGTAAAATTGTTAAAACAACAAAATAATGTATTTTTGAGAATAATAAAAAAAAAAAATACGTCACTATAACAACGATTTCTTTTTTTTTATCGGTCCTCTTTTCTTTAAATGCTCAAAATGTATTCCAAAATAATAATTTGAATTAATACGACGTAACGCATGTCCTAAAGATTTTTTGAAACACAAAAAAATATATGCCTAATAATCGGTGTAATAATAATAATCGGTGTAGTAAATCGGTGTCAGTAGGTACTTGAAAATTATCTTCTTCATTTAAATGTTTGTTGGCAGGTATGAACATACTTATAAAGTGACCAAATTTTTCACGATGACATTTTGCGAAAGTGACGTTCTGCGTCAATACAATACTATATATGAATGGTACAGGGGAAAAGTTATGGATGTCATATTTTTTTTTGGCTAAAAACGATGAAGGATTTCTGATACCGGCGATAAATGATGGATGTCAGTAAAAAAATAATGGAGGGGTCTATGGTAGCTCTGGCGGGGTATGGTACAGACGCCAGCAGGTCAAGCTACCCGAAACTGTCAAATTTTCCCAATCAACCTTGAACCTTAAAACTTTACAGATAAAGTTGAAAATCTATTACAGAAATTTGACAGTTTGTAGTAGCTTGATGTGCTGGCGTCCGTACTATTCTTATTCATAAGTTGCACTTACTTATTTTTTCATAGAGGGTGATAAAAAATAGTGTCCACCTCGGGAGCAACACTATTTTAAGCTCGAGTGACGTACTTTAAATCCAGAGCGCAGCGAGGCATTCAAAGAAACACTCTCGCCTTCAAAATAGTTGTTTGCTCCCTTGGCAAACAATCCACTATTCTTGCACTACCCAATGCAAGTAATATTTATGATGATTAATTAAGCATAGTGTTTCCTTGATGACATTCATCACTTTTTGACTGGCATATTTCATCGTTATTCTCCTGGAATATTAGGTAACGTTTTATTCAAATAAAAAAAAATATTGTGATGCTCTAACAACTTTGACTTTCATTCCAACCATGACAATAAATATAAAACTATAAACATGAATTTCATTTAGTGTGAGGTTAGTGTTAAACGGATACAATGAGTCTATGAACTTAATAAACTGATTTTCTCCAATCAAAGTAAAATTGACACCCATAATTTTTCTCCTGTACGCTTCATATGTTTTACGTAGTAGAAACATTTGGAAATTAAGTGCAATAATAATAATAATAATTTATTTAACAAAAACGTTTACAAAAAAAATTAAATTAAAAATTTAAAAAACCCCCGACTACGTGAAACCCTATAAAAAGAAAAAAATAACCTTGAAATTATGACCCTACGTAAGTACGTATGAAATTTTTTGATTAAATATTGTCCCGTCGGGGGACCGCTCTAATTATTACCCTAACGTTCTGTTAAAGTTTAAAATAGTAGCGGTCCCCTGACAGGACAATATTTAATCAAAAAATTTCATACGTACTTACGTAGGGTCATAATTTCAAGGTTATTTTTTTCTTTTTATAGGGTTTCACGTAGTCGGGGGTTTCTTAAATTTTTAATTTAATTTTTTATTTCGTGCTTTTTGTAGGGACTCCTTATTATTTATTTTCATGCGTTTTAAGATTCAGGTAATTTGGTATTTAATCAGGTTTTTTGTAATTCGCCATTTTGTGGTGGTGGCCATCTTGGATTTGAAATTTGTCATAGTGTATAGTATTCTACTAGTCAAGCCCTTTCATTTGATACCCATAATTAGGGAGTTGTGAAAAAAACAATGTAATTTGCCGTTTTGTGGTGGCGGCCATCTTGGATTTGAAATTTATCATAGTGTATAGTATTCTACTAGTCAAGCCCTTTCATTTATACCCATATTGAGGGAGTTGTGAAAAAATATATAATCCGCCATTTTGTAGCGGCGGCCATCTTGGACCGATTTTCATCAAACATAGCTAAGAACACTCCCGACAAATTCACCTTTCAAACAAAAAAAACAAAATTAAAATCGGTTCATCCGTTCGGGAGCTACGATGCCACAGACAGACATACACACACACACACACACACACACACACACAGCCACGTCAAACTTATAACACCCCGTCGTTTTTGCGTCGGGGGTTAAAAAAGGTGTAAGTACTATGGGCCAAAGTTCCGCATGCTCACCTTAAAGGCGATAATCGCATAGCACGGTTCACGACTCGATCGCACAATGAATGCGTTTTGACCAATAGGATGCACGAACCGTATTTTAGTCGTGTGCGTATTAGTATAATGATGTATAGAAGTGTGCCACTCTCACTAGAAGCGTGCTATGCTCACTAAATTGTTTGTGAGCTCTTTATGAATTCTATTTTGTTATTGACAAGAAGTAATTTTAATACTCATATCTTCTGTTTGTTTTAGAAAATGTATTATTGATATTGCCGTATTAAATTAGTATCAACTTTCCACAAAAATAGCAATTTACATAATATGTATTACATCCACTTTAATTATGTTCCTCACTCTATCGGGGCTATAAATTTTCGTTACTTATGAACACTTTCACTTGACTGCCTCCCCAATTTCCACCATATCCTATGCGAGGCCGCCATTCAAATCAGGGCCCCAAGTCTGCTATTTTTATAAATTCGTCATTCCAACACGATCCCATTCCCATCCCATTGTCATTTTGCTTGAAGTTCGTAATCTGCTGAATTCCTAATGGCGATCATTGGTCTCGTAATAGAATTGTGTCATAATTACATTGTCGTAATGCCATTTTTATAAAAAACCCGTTAGTAGAAATGATTTTCGAAAAACTACCACTACTTTATTTATGCCACATTTCATTTATATATATTTTTACATATTATTTATTAGTGTTTTATACAAGTCAAATGTTTTATGTAAGTCAGTCATTCATTTATCATTATGTACGAGATTACCATTCTATGCCATTTCTTTCAATGGAGTGTCAGTGGTTGACCACTGGAAAGTCATAATGACGCCAATATGTTAGTAGATTACCAAACTTGTCAAAATCAACAATTATGAAATCAATGATAGACCATTCTGACACGATTGTAATAGCAGACTTGGAGCCCTGAGCGAATGCACTAGATGCGTTGACCGGCACTGCATAAAGGTATTCTTTTTACTTGTGCAGTGCTATTGAAAAGTAAATAACTATATTTCTATGTGATTATACTTGGGAATACGTATACGTCGAGACAGAAGCAAGTTACGTAATTTTATTAGAAATTGACAACATATTTTGGTATCTTTTTCTTTTATTGCTCTATGTTTTGATTGAAATAGCACAATTACAGTAATAATTCTGAACCAATACTTAGCGCAGTTCATACAATATTATCAGAGCTTTTTGTTTATAGCTGCCGCAACTTTTGCCGTAATGCCAACGTATGGCCCTTGTATTAAGCCGCCCTATTGTTTAACCGGATTTCCAGACATTCCCACTAAATAACAATGGGACTTAAATGATGAACTTATTTTTATAGCAGTTGCAAAAGTTGCGGCAGCTAATATAGAGCAATAAAAAAAACTTTTTACAAAAAAAAAACCGCCTTCAAAAAAAGACAAACAAAAACGTTCCTGCACTAAAAAGTAAAAAATAAAAAATTGAATTCCTGTAAAGAAACTTAATTTAAAGGTAAACTTATTTGACATTAATATTTTGCAAATATTCAAAATTGTTTACTTCTTTTTGGAGTCGGTGCCAGCAGTTGTATCCTGTGCCATTTATTTTTTCAATTCACGATTATAAAATTTTAAAACAGATGCTTACAAATTTAATGCTTCAAAAATTTCAAAGTACTTAAAAAGTGGCAGGGGATTTTTATACGTATGTATAATTATTATTATTTAAAAGAAATTATTGTGAAAATTGTGTCAATTTGTTTTAGAGTACAGTCTAGTCTGTATTTGTGTTTTAATTATTCTAGGTATGCAATAGGTATCTTGGTAGTTTTATAGTAAATGTTAGAGGTCGTTTTTCGAGGTATTGTTGCCCATACGTATTTCCTTGCCTTGGCTGGCACCGACTCCAAAAAGAAGTAAACAATTTTGAATATTTGCAAAATATGAATGTCAAATAAGTTTACCTTTAAATTAAGTTTCTTTACAGGAATTCAATTTTTTATTTTTTACTTTTTAGTGCAGGAACGTTTTTGTTAGTCTTTTTTTGAAGGCGGTTTTTTTTTTTTGTAAAAAGTTTTTTTTATTTCTAGCCGTTTAGTGTATTTTTTATTATAATAAAATGGCAACGTAGTTAATATCTTTTCTAAATAGAATAATATTTTGAAGAAGTACCAATATCATACAAGTAGGTACATATTACTGTCTACTTTCTGATCTTTAATTTGATCCCGTAGAGAGATGATAATATGACGCATGAAATACTGTCGATTCTTATGCGTCGTATGCTGCCTCTAATATTGAGCTGGGCGGTAACAGTCCATAAACTACAAGGGACCACCCTCGAGAGAGCTGTGATCGACCTTGGTAAAAAAAACTTTGCAAAAGGACAAATATATGTCGCGCTAAGTCGTGTCAGAAGTTTGGAAGGCATAGTGTTATCAGATTTAGATGCCAATAAATTATTGAATCGACCACACGATGATCGAGCGATGACAGAGATAACAAGTTTGCGGAATCTGCCATCTGATAATCAAGACAACACATAACGTGCCATGGAATAGGCCTACCGGGGAAACCACATTAAAAAAAACGCGCCCAGCACACTACATCATAGGTGGCGTGGAAACGTGTGCATACTACCAAGAATACAATTTTATTTTAGTAAATAATAGAAGCGATTTTTTTTTAAATATTGTAAGCAAAATGCCTTTAATATTTCAGAAGTTGTTTTGTGGACACATTGATGATAACATCAAAACTAGATTTTCAATGGCACCTTGTATTCAGAGTGCATCTCATGACAGTTCTAAGCCCAAATACTGCTAGGATACATTGTTTTATTTTGAAGTTCTCATGCCAACCTTCCACCTTCCAGCTCCATCATCAGATCAGTTCGATAGTAACTTATAGCCAAAGTGCATTTCATGACAATTCTAATAAGCTCAAACACGGCTAGAATACGTTGACTAATTACGGAGTTCCGGTACCTGTCTTCCGGCTCCATCATGATCATCAGATCAGTTCAATGATAACATTTTCAATATAACTATTCAGGATTGTATGTTTATTTGTATTGTCATAGTTGCTTAACTATCTTGATTGTGATATCTATGCGAGTGACAAGTTCCGTTAGCCATATCTGATCTTCTTCACCAGTTCCACTTCATCAAATGTTACTTTTTGACTGTAAACGCTTGATTTCTCGATGAAAATATTAAAATTACGATATAGTTGCCTATAATATTTGAGGAGTTCCCTCGATTCCTCATGGATCCCATCATCAGAACTGGATTTTGAAAAAAATGGGACCAATCTGGAAGCATATCCTTTAAAATTAAAAAAAAAAAATTACAAATCGATCCATAAACAACGGAGTTCTGAGGTAACAAACATAAAAAAAAAAAAAAAAAAAAATACAACCGAATTGAGAACCTCCTCCTTTTTTTTGAAGTCGGTTAAAAAACAACCGACTTCCAAAAATGACACTACAAAGTGAAAAATAACTTTAATTTCGGAAGTCGGTGTCGTTAGGTTCGCATTTTCGTTGTTTGCCACCGACTTCCGTAATTAAATTTATTTTTCACTTTGTAGTGTCATTTTTGGAAGTCGGTTGTTTTTTTTTTTGCAAAAAAGTTTTTATTTTTCACTTTTTAGTTGTAATTTTTACCAGTAATTTTGGTTTAAAAACCAAAGTACTAAACCGTTTTTGATGAAACTTCTATGGGACCATTTGGGAAGTATACCCTTTCCAACAAAAAAAGAATTTTTCAAATCGGTTGGCAAGCGACGGAGTTACGCGCGAACAAACATAAAAAAAAAAAAAAATACAAACATCCGAATTGAGAACCTCCTCCTTTTTTAGAAGTCGGTTAAAAAGAATAAAAAGAAGTTTATTATCTTAATCCCATTATTATTTAGTGGCAATGTCTGGACACCCGGTTAAACAATAGGACGGCTTAATACAAGGGCCTACGGCCATACGTTGGCGAAAAGATAACCAATTTTATTACCTTAGGATTATCTCAAATGTTTTGCAGTTGTTACTTGTATTTGGTTTAATACTTTTAACAGTTGTAATATTCGTTTTATCCATTAATTTATCACACCTTTGATTTGATCTTTCTAATCAACTCGACAGGCGCGTTGCCGGCATTGCAACCTACCTATGACAAGTTTTTTTTTGACAAATATAACATTCATTTAGTTCCTACGCCACTTTAAAATTCAGAAGCTTATCAAGTAATTAAACTAAACTATAATTTGGGCGTTGGCAGCAGTGCTCTATTTCAACTGGAAATAAAATGTTGGGTACCGGGTACCTACTAGTGAAAAGTATATTTTTAGTTTGAGTTCATTTAAGAATGAGCCGTTAAGGATTAAAGATTTATTTAGGTTGATATTTAAATCTTATCTGTATAATAAAATATGTATAGTAAGAGCTTATTGTTCGAGTCGAAATTGTCGGCTGTAATCTGAGTGAAATAATAAATACTTAGTTAAAATCTGCTTGAGAACAATTTTAAGATTTTGGTGATTTTTAATAGATTTTTTCAAGATTTCAAAAGGAAACATTAAAGATTCATCCCGAAATTAACAAATTATAACAAAAAATACACAGAAATTATCATCAAAATGCAATTATATTATAAGTAAAAAGACTCTTTACTTATAATATCATCGTCAAACTGTATTTATCTACATTAATTCATATTCATATTTATTTATTTGCGTAAAACATGGTATACAAAGGTGTTACATGAGTTAGGGATAAGATCATACATGTTTTGCTTAAGAGTAAAGCATGCAAATTGGTTAACACAACTTATGTTCAAAGTATTCCTTATTGCTATAAAAATTATTATCATTTAGCCATTTAAACAAGTGAATTTTAAACAGTCTGCCATTTAGTAATTTAAGTTTACATGGTAATTTATTATATATACTGTTACGAGCTTCGGGTTCGTGACAATTAAAAAATGCCGATAAAAATTACCAAAAGTTACACTTTAATTAATCAACACTAACAACAATTCAAAACACACTAATTATAAACACAATCGCTATTTAGTCGCACTTGAAGATCGCTTTCGATGTATTCGCATTTATCGCTAATCCAAGTCTGATTGCTCGCGGCTATTCCCGGTCTTATATAGTGCCGCAGATAGTTCCAGAACCTTCTATTGTAGAACCGTCTAGAATGTTCGAGTACATACCGGCCCCGACTGACTACATGTCGATAGTTCTAGTAAGTTCTAGCTTCGTCATATCTACTCGTCAATAGATGGCGCTGACGGATGGCGTGACTATTAGTTCTACTATTCCATAATAGATGGCGCCAGTTAGTTCTGCCAATCCACAATAGATGTCGCCAGTGGTAACTAATGTCACCGTGTATCAGGCATTAATTGTGGCGCGTAACACTGCCCCCTCCTAAGACATGCTCGTCCCGAGCATTATCGGCTCCATAATAACGCGCCAATCGATCCACATGGACGATCTTAGGAGTACCTCTTGCACCTTTCCGTATCCGGTAGGTTACGTCATTGATCTTTGTCACAATCCGGTACGGTCCATCCCATTTAGCTTGAAGCTTCGGAGATTTCCCTTTGCTGCGCACTGGATTGTGCAACCACACTAGTGAACCTTCGTCGAACCCTTTACTGTTCATTTTGCGGTCATAACGGGTTTTCATCTTTTCAGACATTTGCTGGCCCGATTGTCTGACGTGCTCACAAATGTCATTCATTTTATTCCGCAAGTTATTCGCATAATCCGTTATACTGCATGGGGCATCAGGTGGTATTCCGGTGATCAGGTCTGCAGGCAGCCGTAATTCTCTTCCAAAGTTTGCGAAGGCTGGTGTCACCGATGTACTTTCGTGAACAGCGCTTCGATATGACAACAAAAACGGTTGTATGTGCTTGTCCCAATCTCGTTGTCGATTTTCCACAACTTTAGCTAGGTACCTCTCCAGTGTCTGATTAAATCGTTCCACCATTCCATCCGATTGTGGGTGGTAAGAAGTTGTTCTTGTTTTATGAGTACCCATAACTCGACAAGTTTCCTGGAATATTTGGGACTCAAAATTCCTTCCTTGATCACTGTGAATCTCTAGTGGAACTCCAAAACGACAGAAGACTTCATAAACTAATTTATCTGCAACTGTCGAAGCTTCTTGGTTTGAAATGGCGAAGACTTCCGGCCACTTAGTGAAGTAATCCATCACAACCATGAAATACTTGTTGCCACTTTCACTTTCCGGAAACGGCCCCGCAACGTCGAGGGCTATCCTCTCCCATGGTGCGCCAACATTGTATAATTTCAATGCACCTCTACTACGAGTCTGAGGTCCCTTTACAGCTGCACAACTTGTACATTTGCGACACCAGTCCTCAACATCGTCCCGACAGTGGATCCAGTAAAACCGTTCTCGTATCTTCAGTAGAGTCCGTTTTACTCCCAGATGACCTCCTGAACAACCATTATGGTACAGCTGTAGCACCTCCGGTACTTGAGCTTTAGGGACAACCATTTGCAAATGACAGCTATCTCCCCGAGCATTTTCCCATTTTCGGCACAGGACTCCATCCTGAATCACCAAGCTGTCCCATTGGGCCCAATAGCTTTTCGTGATCGAACTCATCGCTGAGACGTCGCTCCACCTGGGCTTAGGAGCTCTGGCCTTCATCCACTCCAGAATCGGCTTGATGTCTGAATCTTCCTGCTGTGCACGTTGTAGGCTGTCCTTCCACTCGATGCTGAGGTCTGTCTTGAGCATCCTCACAGGTACGACTTCTTTACTCTCTTGCCTAGTACAATGCTTGCAGTCTTCAGGACAAGGTCTTCTTGACAATGCATCTGCGTTGCCATGAGATTTTCCGCTGCGATGTTCGACCACGAAGTCGTATTCCTGCAGAAGTTCAATCCATCTCGCAACTTGTCCTTCTGGATTTTTGAACTGCAATAGCCATTTCAGTGCAGCATGGTCGGTTCGTAACTGGA
Source organism: Apamea anceps (assembly GCA_951799955.1). Taxonomy (NCBI): domain Eukaryota; kingdom Metazoa; phylum Arthropoda; class Insecta; order Lepidoptera; family Noctuidae; genus Apamea; species Apamea anceps. The sequence goes on along the minus strand of OX637501.1, from coordinate 23,982,731 downwards.
ATTTCCGACCCAGAAGATATTTGCTAAAGTGCTGCAATGACTTTACCACAGCAAGCAGTTCTCGTCTCGTAACACAATAGTTCCTTTCAGGTTTCGACAATGACTTGCTGAAGTACGCTATCACAAATTCTTGATCGCCATTCCGCTGGGACAACACACCGCCAAGTCCTATGTCGCTTGCGTCTGTGTCAACTATAAATTCCTTGCCCGCATCAGGGTACCCCAAAATAGGTGTTTTGCACAGACGGTCCTTTAGCTCCTGGAATGCGATGTCGCAACTTCCATCCCAGCAGAAATGTCGCTTCTCCTCGGTTAGCTTATGCAGGGGTTTGGCTATATCTGCAAAGTTCTTGACAAATCGCCGATAGTAGGAGCACAAACCCAGAAACGCTCTGACCTGCGTCTTGTCTTTTGGAATTGGCCAATCCTTGACAGCGGCGATTTTCTCTGGATCCGTGCGGATACCTTCTTCAGACACTATATATCCCAAAAAGCTAACTTGCCGTTTGAATAGTGAACACTTCTTTGGACTTAACTTGAGGTTGGCACTCTGGATCTTCATGAGCACGCGTTCCAGGTTTTGAAGATGTTCTTCAAACGTACGGCCTACGATGATGATGTCATCCAAGTAGACCAGGCAGGCATCGCCAATTAGCCCGGTAAGTACAAGTTCCATCAACCTTTCAAACGTTGCCGGAGCATTGCACAATCCAAACGGCATAACTTTAAATTGCCACAGACCCTTTCCTGTCGAGAATGCAGTTTTCTCCTTGTCCTTAGGATCAATTTCAACTTGCCAGTAGCCACTTTTCAGGTCCAGCGTGCTAAACCACTTTACTCCAGTAAGCATGTCCAGCGTGTCATCGATTCTTGGCAAAGGATAGCTGTCCTTCTTGGTAACGTCGTTCAAACGACGATAGTCAACACAAAACCTCATGCTGCCATCCTTCTTTCTTACTAGCACTACAGGTGAACACCATGGACTAGATGAAGGTTCAATAACACCATCCTTCACCATCCCCTCAATCATGGTTTCCACTTCCTTTTCACGTGCTACCGGCAATCTCCTTGGCCGCTGACGGATAGGCAATTCTTCTCCTGTGTTTATTTTGTGTTGAACTAAGCCAGTCCTCCCGATGTCAGCATCGTTTGACGAGAAAACGTCTGCATACTTGAGTAACATTTTCTTCGCTTTGACCATTTCATTTTGGGGCAGAGCGCTGCGGCAGTCTTCTAAAAGTGTGGTCACTCTTGTTTGTGCATCCTTGCTGAGGGTTCCAGTCGAAAGATATTGGCATCGACGCAACCAATCCACTTCCTCGCAAGTACCAACTAATGTGCCTTTTTCTATAACTTGTTCCTGATCACAAAGGTTCAGCACACGTGCCCCTGAGATGTCGGTGGCTCTGACCAAAGTTCGTGCCACTTTCCATGGAAGGTCATTGTCTACCCTTTCCACGAGTACACAACGATGAGTTTGCCCAGGATTCCGAGGAAGACTAACCGGCACAATCGTTTCCGATCTCGGCGGAAGAACAATCTTCTTAAGGCTGTACACGTTCCCTGGTAACGCCCCTTCCACGAAAAGTTCCTCTTGTCCACATTTTAAAACACCTTGCTTGACGTCAATTTCGCAACAATTCTTCCTCATAAAGTCAAGGCCCAGGATGCAATCGTCCATTATATCAGCCACGATGACATTATGCAGGTAGATTCTGTTGCCTAGCTTCAACCCTATCTTCTTCTCTCCATGGACGGGTATGCGCTGACCGGTGGCTGTTACTAAATTAATGGGTTCTCGGTTGTATGCGGAGTCCCCAAGGGACCGTCTTATCAGTTGGGAACTGACAACCGTGCGAGAGGCTCCAGTGTCTATGGTCAGCTTACACGGCGTTCCGTTGACCTCGCCCTTGATGATTAGGCTGTTCCCGTCTTGGGTTTGTGTGATCGAAACCCTTGGGGCTCTTTGAACATCAGCCAGCACCCACCCCGCAGTCCTGGCTATTACTCGTTTCCCTGCTGCTGGTTCTGGGCGGTGCTATTAGCTGCACTGCCCTCTGGAGATCGGCCGTCTTCTCTTTCTGCAGTTCGCTTGGGGCAACTGGATCGAAGGTGGCCCCTTTCCCCACAGCCGTAGCACCTAGGGCTGTACCCTTTATTGCGGTCGCGAACTGTAGCCGCTGCAACCTCCCTGACGCGATGGGAACGATGATCCTGCCGCACGGCTTCCACCTCCAGTGCATGGGCCAAAGCGTCCTTAAGCGTCCCGTGGTGCCCGAGCCTCACAGCAGCTCTAACTTCAAGATCACGGATGCCGTCGATGAATGCCTGCACCAGGTTCCCATCAATAAGCGCAGGTACGGACTGATAAGCTTTACGCACCAGCTTCTCTACTTCAAGAGCCCACTGCTGCAGGTTTTCATTACTTCGTTGCACGCGATCCTTGAGCTGCGCACGAAACACGTGTTCCAGGTGGGCGTCGCCATACCGAGCCTCCAATGCCTCAAGGAGCTGCTCGTAAGTCACTTCCTTACCGAGAGCTTCCAGGACAGTTAAGGCCTGGTCGCGCAGGCCTAGGGTGAGGGCAGTCATGGCCTGACTGTTATTCCAACCATTCGCCTTCATGACAGCCTCAAATTGGATTTTGTAGGCCGACCAGGAAGAAGTTCCGTCGAACGGTGGCACTTTGAATCCACGTAGCGAAGGTGTTGTAGCTACGGGAGCTGCGATTCCATCCCCAAGTTTAAGGTAATCCAGCGTTTTCTTTACGTCAGCCATTACGGTTTTCTTCACGTCAGCCACCACGTTGTCAACCCGATTACTCACTTGGTCGATCCGGATTTCAGCTTCCGACAGGCGGTCGTCATGTTGAGCAACCTTATCCTTCACCTCCTTCATGTCTTTCCCTAATGTAGCGTGAAGGTCCTTCATAAGGAGCATCTGCTCTTCCTGGCGGCGCGCTTGCTCCCCCTTATCACGTTGGAGCTGTTCTTCCAACCGGCGAGCCTGTTCCTCCTGTCGGCGAGCCTGTTCCTCCCTGTCACGCAGCAGCTGTTCTTCCAACCGACGGGCCTGTTCCTCCTTGTCCCGCTGGAGCTGTTCTTCCAACCGACGAGCCTGTTCCTCCTGTCTGCGAGCCTGTTCCTCCTTGTCCCGCTGGAGCTGTTCTTCCAACCGACGAGCCTGTTCCTCCTGTCGGCGGGACTGCTCCTGCAGCATCATCATCAGGGCAGCAAAATCTGGTGCTGCTGATGCTGGAGCTGCTGCGGACGGGTCGGCCTCCGTGGTCGGTAGCTGGCCCTCCGACCTCTGCGGCATTGCTCCACCAAAACGCCTCTGGTCCGTCTCCTGTTGGCGTTGACTCCGGGTACGGATACCCTCCGTGTCGTCTTTAGGTAAAATCGGCATGATTTAAATCCTTGCTTCTGACACCAGTTGTTACGAGCTTCGGGTTCGTGACAATTAAAAAATGCCGATAAAAATTACCAAAAGTTACACTTTAATTAATCAACACTAACAACAATTCAAAACACACTAATTATAAACACAATCGCTATTTAGTCGCACTTGAAGATCGCTTTCGATGTATTCGCATTTATCGCTAATCCAAGTCTGATTGCTCGCGGCTATTCCCGGTCTTATATAGTGCCGCAGATAGTTCCAGAACCTTCTATTGTAGAACCGTCTAGAATGTTCGAGTACATACCGGCCCCGACTGACTACATGTCGATAGTTCTAGTAAGTTCTAGCTTCGTCATATCTACTCGTCAATAGATGGCGCTGACGGATGGCGTGACTATTAGTTCTACTATTCCATAATAGATGGCGCCAGTTAGTTCTGCCAATCCACAATAGATGTCGCCAGTGGTAACTAATGTCACCGTGTATCAGGCATTAATTGTGGCGCGTAACAATACGTACAGCCATAGCTAAACAGCTTTTACTATATTTTGTTGATCGAGGGAATTCGTCTAAAACAAGTCTAAATTTGTCACGCCGATTCCTAGAGCTTACATCTGCTGCTGTTCTGAATAGGTATTTATGTTTCCGTACAAACATACATGTTTCATATACATATAGTGAGGGTAGTGGTAGCAGACCGAGTCTTTTAAATAATGGTCGACAAGATACGTCCGGTGGAATTCCCTGAATAGCTCGAACACATTTCTTTTGAGCGATAAATGCTCTATTATGGTCGGTACTATTTCCCCATACAATTAGTCCATATCGCAGCGAGGACTCCACATAAGCACGATAGGACATTATAGCTGTTTTAATATTTGTAACATTTTTAATCCTTCTAAGAGCGTATACGAATTTATTGATTTTATTACATATGCTATCGATATGAGCTTTCCAGTCTAGATGTTCGTCTATGATCGTTCCCAAAAACTTAGTTTGTGCTACTTTTTGAAGTTTTGATATATTCACTGTGAAATTAAATTTATTATTATAAGATTTATTAAATTGTACATATACTGATTTATTAAGGTTAATAATTAAATTATTTTTATTAAGCCACTTTATAAAATTTTCTATTGTATTATTAATGTCTGTTTCATGATCAATTATTGATTTACTTTTTTTATCGGTAGCAACTATTATCGAAATGTCATCAGCGAACAGAAAACATTTATGATTAGTCATGTCAACAACATCATTCACATAAAGGAGAAACAAAATCGGGCCCAATATACTGCCCTGGGGAACGCCTCTTTTGGTGGTTTTAAATTCAGAGTGGTATGAAACCATGTCTTTATTGGCATTCATATTAGTGATTGTAACACACTGTTGTCTGCCGGATATGTATGACATTACCCACTGTAGTGGAGGTCCTCTAATTTCCATAGACTCTAACTTCCGAAAGAGAATGTTATGCGAGACCAGGTCGAACGCCTTAGATAGATCAAGAAATAAGCCCGTCGTTAATTGATTATTATTAATATTAGTCAGTACTGCTTTCAAGAGTGAAAAGATAGCTAAAGTTGTTGATTTATCTTTTTGAAAACCGAATTGCTCTTTATTTATAATTTGAAATTTCTCGCAGTAATTAATAAGCCTTATAAACATGCATTTTTCGTAGATTTTTGACAAAATTGGTATTAAAGTTATTGGGCGGTAGTTGTTAACATCATATTTTTCACCTTTTTTAAAAAGTGGTTTTACAATTGACATTTTTAATTATCAGGAAACACTCCTTGGACAAAAGACAAGTTTATAAGATGCGTTAGAACGCCGCGTATTTCCCTAGCACATTTCTTAATAATACTAGTGCTAATTTCGTCGTAGCCTTCGGAGGTAGTATTATTTAATAACATAATTTGTTGTTCTAATTCGCTTTCTGACATTGGAACGAGGAACATTGAGTGTATTAGGTTTTCACTACCATGACTGTTTGTGCTTTGCTGTGTGGGTTTATAATTTAGATAGAAATCATTGAAAGTTGAGGCTATTTCTGTTGATTCTGTAAGTATGGTATTATTAATTTTAATGTATTCTATGTTATTTTTAGGACTAGGATTATGTATTTCATTTTTTATTACGGTCCATGTAGCCTTACATTTGTTCTGATGTGTAAGCATAAATTTTATATTAGCATTTCTTTTGGCGTTATAGATACATTTTTGTAACAAATTTGAGTATTGAATGTATCTGGTTTTGTGGGGTTGAGTTTTCTTCTTATAATATTGATAACGCAAAAATCTCTTAGTTTTACAACTCTGCTTAAGACCTTTAGTTATCCATGTTCTTTTTACTGTTTTATTTCGATTTATCTTTATCTTTACTTTAGGAAAACACAGATAATAAAAAAGGCATATTAACTCGTGAAAACGGTTAAATGCTATATTTGCATCTTTTTCTATATATGCTTCTGACCAAGTCAAACTTTGCAGACATTTTCGGAACTTGTGAACATTATGGACATTATAATCTCTTTTGTAAACGTAGTAAATTGCATCTTTTATAGACTGGCGTTTTAAGGGGAAGCCTATTATTTGTGCTGTTTCGTGGTCCGAGAGGTAGAGTGATAGTACTGTCGTAGATGCATCTGGGATATTACTCAATATGTGGTCAATACAAGTGGATTTGCGAGTAGCCTCATTAATATGAATTTTTAACTTATAGTTGTTTGCTAGATCTTGGAATTCGTTAGTGATTTTACCTTTTTTTAGTGTGTTTATGTTCAAGTCTCCTGCTAGAACTATGCGTGTTGAAGATTTGTATTTTTTGAGAATATCATGTAAGAGACTATCTAGATTAGTTAGAAATAAGTTGGGGTCGGACTGGGGTGTTCTGTATATGCATATTATCAATAGTTTTTCGTTAGTTAACTCAATGCCACAAATTTCGAATGTGTTAACTGATGCATATTTTTTAACCAAAGATAATTCATTGAAAATAAGATCCTTTTTAACTAGAATGCAAGTTCCACCTCGGTTTTTTTCTCTACAAAAGTTCGCTGCCATTATGTAATCTGATATCTTAAGATAGCTCTCATGGCCTTTCTTAATAAATGTTTCAGAAAGGCAGATTACATGTGGGTCATTATATGAATCTCGCATCTCTTGCAATGTTATATCTAATAGTTCTTGTTTGGATAGAATGCTTGCGATGTTTTGATGTAATATCCTAGAGTGGTGAAACGAAGATGTTGTTGGTGACGTATTTTTAGAGTCGAAAAAAATGTTAGAGGTTTTTAATGGTAGAAAATAGTATGATATGGTACCCTTTTTTATGTGTTCAATTTTTTCAGTGGGAGCGCAAGTATCTTTGATTTTCAGTTCTTTGCTTGCGGAACTTTTGAAATAAAAGGGAATAGTCCCCTTCTTGGGCTCCTTGTTTTTTATTAAAAAACTTGTTCTGCCACTCACCAATCGTTTTTTTATTTCAGCAGGATTCAAGAATGTCGCGTTATAGTATTCACAATCTAGTTCATAGTTTATTGATTTGCAAATATCCGATAAATTGGAATTTTGGCATTTCATGAAATGACAATTTTTATAATAATGGCAAATATATTTTAAGCGCTGATTTAATTTCACGACATCAAGGTAGTAACTTTGTTGTACATTTAGTAAAATAATAGTATTTTTATAAAATAATTTCAGCATGGATTTTAGTTGGAATAGCACATGTTTCATGTTATGATCATTTTCACCCAAACATATTACAACCTTGTCGTCCGGTTGCAGGTTGAAGTTCATACAACTTTTCATTATGACATCGCTACCTGCATTTGGCATCGTTTGGGCGAGAACTCTATACTTCTCATATCGTGTATTTATTCTCGACTCTATAAGAGCTGCAGCTAGACCTACGCATTGTTGGGCGCCGAAGATCACAATTCTTTTCCCATATTTATGCTGTTGTTGTTTTGTAATCTTGGTTTGTGTTTTACAGATTGAAGCTGCACAATTTCCATGTTTTGTTGCACTCAGGGCCTGTATTTGTTTAGCGAACGTTGCTCTCTCTTGTACTGCATTTTTCACATCTTTTTCCAATGCTATGATTTTTTGTTGTAGGCCCAGATATGTTATGTTGCTGCTGGAGTCAACGTTTGATGTATTTCCAGGCGAGGTTAGTGTAGAAGACACATTTTGGAATAATAGCGAACGCTTTTTCTTTTTGGTTGTGTTTTTTGGGCTATTTTCCAAAATTGCGGACGAGGAACACAGAGTTTTTAATATTTTAATTTCCGCAGTTAGTTTCTTAACTTGTCCTTTTAGATTGTTATTATCCAATATTACATTTTCCATTTCGGTCTCTGTACTCTTCAGTTTCTCAGTTAATTGATGTATCGTATCTTGTACTTCTGTGATTGAGGTATTAATTATTGTGCCGTCTAAGCTTTTGGATAATTTATTCGGCAAGGTATCTGCTTCATATGATGTTTCGTAATCTGTGAGAATGTGGGAGTCGTACGTAAGGGGCGATTTTCCCACATTTTCGGTGCATCGTTCAGGGGAAGACTGCCTGTCTGGATGTATTATTTTATTTCTCACGGTGACATTAGACACATCTGTATTTTTTGCAACTGTTTTCTTAATGCAGCTATTGCAGCGCCATTTCTTCTTAGATTCCTGGCTCATAAAACGGTATGTTTGTTCGGGGTAGCCATCGCAATGGGGCTCAAATCGGTTGTTACAAACAGAGCATAATGCTGTATTTTTTGCGGGGACCGTTTTTTTGCATTTGTAGCAAAGTACTAATGCTGACATCTTACGGCTTCCACTTAAGGAGTTTGTGTTCTGCTTGGATGTTGACATTTTAATTCAGTATTACGCGTCTAGATGGCGTAAATTATTGATCTATTCGAAGTGCTACAGGTACTCGACAACAGCTGTCGCTTTTTTACAATTTTGTTAATGTTGAAGAATGACTTTGAGATTTTCAAAAATAACGACGAGAAAAAAGTTCCAGTTTTATATTCACTCTTTATTTTTGAGTTTTATTAGCACACTGCTGTTCACCACTTGTTGACCATCTATTCACTGTGTTGTTATGAACGTTTTCGTCACTTTACCCACAATATTTACACTGTGTTTACCTCAGATTACGTTCCGTATTTGCAATTTGATTTAAAACACTCTTTTGTTTTGAAGTTGATCTTTTGATTTTATGATTTATTTACACAAGTTATCTTTAATGAATTGATATTTATCTTAGTATCTCACGGTTCAATGTGTCATGATGATTTTATATAGTTTTTAATGTCACTTTTTGAGTTTTTGTCACTATTTCACCTTGGACCTTTTTTTTTATATTATGTCCTTTTTTCACCAAATTAAGTTTGGATAACACTTTTGCTTGTAGACATGATTAAATCAGTTTCAAATACACAAATTTCACTACAAAATACCACATAATACTATTTTTAAATTAAAAGTGCAGGGAGCTTGTTTATATTACGTTCGCTTGGTAGCAGCGCCATCTAGCGAGAATAGGTATTGTAAAGATCTTATTATGAAATCAAAACAACAATGACAAACAGACAACACAACCAATTACCAACGTTCGTATACACTACAGAAATTACAGAACTAAGTGTAACAAACAATTATAGGTAAATACAGCACTTTCTTATTATTATCTACTAAGTGAACAATTAAACCAGTTTTTTTCTAGTTTTGTTACATAATATTTTTAGAGAACATAACAAAGCCGTCTCATGCAAATCGGCACTGCCGCACTCTGGCTAATGACTTTGAAATTTTGTTACACGCCCTTTACTCACACAAATGCACATTGTCTCTGATTGGGCGACACCAGGAAGGGGCGTGGTTTGTCACTAGCTGCGCTTCCGCAGAAATATTTTCTTAAGTGAGCATGCTTATCTTTTGCCTATTTAGCCAAGAGTGGCAAAAATAAATAAATAAATAAATAAAAAGCAAAGGAGATGGAAAAACGGTGGGCCCAAATGTAATAAGTTGAGATATGATCTAAAAAATTTGTCATATTTTTTATCTTAGAATATGATAAAAACTTTTTTGCAAAAAAAACAACCGACTTCCAAAAACGACACTACAAAGTGAAAAATAACTTTAATTTCGGAAGTCGGTGTCGTTACGTCGCACTAAATAATTAACTCAAAGTAATTAAATGCACTATATATATTTATGTGCAATATAGTGCATATAATAACAGACATATTAATAAATAAAGTATCAACTAATTTACTGAAAAACTAATATTAATGATTATCGATTTCATCGATAAAAAAAACAGTCTTTTATTTTTAGTCTATGTCACTGACATGACAGCTGACTGACATTGACACTAAACAGTTGCCGACTGCTGTTGTTTGCCTACTCCAAAGAGTAAAGTAATATAGAGGGAAAAGAGAGCCCTCTTACGTGATAAAATTGCAAACCTATTTGACAATACGCCATCTGTAAATTGGCCCTGAACTAATCATATACACACACATAGATATTTATATGCATGTTAGATGTCTATAGAACGTTTATTAAACATACTCTTTGGAACGTTTCGTCCTATCTCTGTAACATGTTCTGGCTAGTAGAACATGCTACAGAAATAGGACGAAACAAAATAGTCCCCAGGGAATGTAGATAGTAAAAGGTTGAAAGAAAATAAAGAACAATACAACAATACGGATCGGGAATTACAAAATGCGCATACGCAAAATGCATCAATGCAACAAACCGCCATATTGTGATTGTTTATTTTCAGTTCAAGAACTGTCACTTTATAAATCCTATGTAGAATCTGGCACCAGGTCTTTTTAAATAAAGTTGATATTTGTGCTTTATCAAATTGTATTTCATCTAAGGGTCTATTTCAATTTGTAAGAAGATTTTAATATTTTTCTCAAACTTATCTCCAATTAATAATAAATCAATAATTTTATTTCTAATAAAAATTTTTGATCATGTTATATCGCCATCTGTTGATAATTTAACGTACCCGGTAGACAGTAAATAGTACTAGGGCCAATTTCTAGATGGCAACTCTTTCTTTACTTCGCTGTCAAATGTACGTAGTGTCTCCCCCTGGCCTACTCGTGTCGTGTTTTCCAATGCTTTGTGAGTGCTTTCCCGATTATTCTTCATTTTTCACGACCACTGCTTTGTATTTTACGGATACCGACCCTGCCTACCTTCTACGATCTTTGCTTTCACACTGGACACCGAAGATCGCTCTCGAATTGATATTTTGGATTTTACCGCCGGCTTGTGGATTGGATATTATTGATCAAACTATGGATCGCTGTGTGAATTGTGGGATAAGAGCTGGGTCACTGCAATACACTGGGCCGACGACCCTTACACGATCCAATACCTGCTGGTTACTTAAGGCAATATACAATTCCGACAAATAAGTCGAAAAACTTATTTTATTTATATTTTAGTCGACGGCTCCCGTAGAGGAAAGGCTATAGTAATGCATGTAAGTACATTAGCTGGGCTAGGTACCAAGATCATATAGTACCACCTGCGCAATTTCTAGACGACATTTTAATTATAATAGAAGACGAATACAACACTACATTAAATGATTTTTTATTTTATTTTAGACATCCTTTCCATAACCTGTAACCTACATATGACTTGAAGACATCGACGTTCATTCATATGATTTTTCAAACATTTTCTGCTAAGTATAATTACTATTAGTGCAAAAGACAAATTCTGCACTTCAGGAATCAGCTGTTAGTTAAAGATTGTAACATAACCTCACTTTTACTTAATCTCTTATATCTCTGTTCTCATATTGACAAAATCCGCAGAATTTTCAGTAAAAGGTTGATAATATATAAGCTATTAACTGACACCACTTTCATCTTATTACACCCAGGCCTAAGATTGTATGTAATCGTTTCAGTCTCCTTTCCCATACAATTATAGTGCCTAAAAATAAACTACTTGACAACTAAAATATTTATTTTTATTTTTTATTACAGGTGCAAGTAATGATGGTTCGGAATTCGAGTGTTAGGTAGCGACCCTCTTCAAACCTGTATTTCAGGCCATCACTTTACATTTCAATTAAATTTGGGAATTAAATTTTTAAATAAAACTGGTATATAAAAATAATGATTTAACAACTCTGCGAAAACGCACATTAGTAAATTAATACCTAATACTAAGCCTATATTAATATAAAAAAGTAAATACTTACAAGGGAATAAATTCAATCATGATAAAATTTCTAGAACTTTTTCTGTGTCTGTGTAATTGAGTATCGCTAAGTAATGTGATAACATTGTACTACATTTTTTATAGCTTACACTATAGAAGCTTAGTAACTTGTTGAGTCTATTATACAGAAAAGCAATGGCAGTGACATAAGAGATACGTACCTACTACAAAAGTAGATAAAAATATTTAGTTTTTGATGTTCGAAATCCGGGAATGTTTTTCATAACATAAACGTAAATCTGATTTTAAAAAAATAGGAGTAAGAAGACCATTCATAATGGGCCCAAAATCGAAAGTCAAGTAAAAAAAAAAGCCAGTTAAAAAAAAAAGTAAAAGTGTAATCTGTTTGGGACATCATTTTAAGCATTTGGTACTATGGCACCAAATCTGTGGAACCATTATTGTAGCGGCTATATAACTTTAAAATAAGATTTTTCGTACATTTGACCTAAAGTTTAATACTTGGTTTACTGTTTGTACTGTCGTCAGCAAAAAGTATGCACTGTTGTTGTAAAGCTGTAGGTAAATCGTTAATGTAAATGAGGAAAAGTAATGGGCCAAGTATGCTTCCTTGGGGTACTCCTGACTTGGTTTGACTAAATTTAGAACTATTTGACGGCACGGTTGGCGCAGTGGTTAAGCGATTGACTGCTGCGCTGCGTGTCGCGGGTTCGATTCCCGCACGGAACAAATATTTGTATGACCTACATGTATTTGTTCCGAGTCTGGGTGTTTTTCTATCTATAATATGTATGTATTTACAAAAAAAAAATGTAGATAAGTAGTTTATCAGCCATCTTGTTACCATAACACAAGCATTAGGTTGCTTAGCTTGGGACTAGATGGCGCTGTGTGAAATGTCCAGGGATATTATTATTTTTTTCGGATTTTTTACGCATAATTTCTCTAATCATGATAATGATTAAGCTTAACATTCTAAAGCATAACTTTATTAAGCATAATTTTACTAAGCATAACAATAATAATAAGGCGTAGTCGACGGCCCCTATTTCTGTCTGCAGGGTTTAAAGGAACCTAACACGAAGGGGATGACGGGGGCTCGTTCGCTCGCTCCGTTCGCTTCGAACCTAACCTGTTCGAGTCGGGGTGCCCCAATTCCCGAGCTCGCTTCGCTCGCTCTTGCATCCTAAGTTCTCACTGCCTTTTTACTAAATCGAGATGTGTTAGATCTTGGGGCACCCCGACTCTTGGAAAAAGTGATTCAAAATCGAGTGAAAATAAATACGTAAAAATAACTCAAAGTTTCCGTTATTTCTATTAATTGTATGCCTAAATATTATTATGCTAATAATCATTAGGCCTAGTAACGTTATGCGAATTAAATGTATGCCAAAACAAATTAGCCTTCAAGATAATTATGCCAACATAAACTGTATGCCAAAAAAAAAATATGGCAAAGTATTATTATGGCAAAACAAATTATGCCAAAGTATATTAGGACAACGAATATTATGCGAAAAGAAGGGATCCCTTCTATGGCATGTGGAAGGAAATGTTTTTATTAAAAATACTGTTAAAAGTGGATGCGGAAGACAGAAATGGTAGCTTCGGTATAAGTTGGCTAAAGATTTATCACACTGAATACGTACTCCTGTGACGTCTGAGCTCTAAGATAATGTGATTCGATCCGTGGTATGGTATTCATGAAATTGTTGACACTGTCATAGAACTCCGGTCATGTTTCCCTCGCATACCTTCCTCCTCTGTTTTTTTTTTTTTGTAATGCAGTAACAATTAGCCTGTTGCGAAATTATTAAAAAAATATGTTTTGCAGACCCTAATATTACTATGGAAATGCGGAAATTAAATGCGGTATTTAATTTACGTAAAAATTGAGTGGATGAGTAGGTATCTGTATTCTGGTTAGGTTAAATGCGATTAAAAAATACTTAAGTATTTGTATTAATGTTAACAAACTATCACAAGAAACCAGCGAATGAAAATTCTCCAACAAAACTGCATTACTTATAACTGAAATTACTCGCTAAACCAACAAGAATGACGTGAGTAAAAAGATTATTTTACATCGCATTTTTGTGAATCAATAATAGTGTAACAACGAGAAAAACACCAAATTCATCTTTAAGTTTAAATCAACTACTTATAATGTATTAACTCGAATTAATAGTTTAACTTTCACATACCTGATTCAGTGATAAGGATGACGTTCCAATTCGAATGAATGCGGTCTAGAACGCAAATTGGCACGCAAGTCGGCCAATCATGAACAATTATCATGGCGCCATCTCTTATTTGTTTCTAGCACTAAGAATAGTGCAAGAAACAAATTTCCCTTAATTTTCGTAAGGAATTGAAATCTATGTTTGAATGTGATGTTACGAGTATCTTAAATCTAGTTTGACTCCCAAGCCACGTACTTATTTTCTTATTATTGTCCAATTGTTACGTTTGGCAATTTTGTTACGGCTAAATTGTATGTAGTAACACTTTGAGACGTTTAGAAGCCTTTTGTTCGCCTCGCACCACTTCTTCAGTCTGTTCAGATTTTCCTGCAATTAGGCAAATTCTGATTCAGTTACCAGAATTAAAAAAAAATGATCAAATTTTTATTCTATTAGTCATTACCATAATTATTAAGTTAATGGTTTTGTTCCAGTTTGGAAATATCATGTAGTTACTCATAAATTATTTTTATTTTATACCGAAGTCTTATCAAGTTATCAATCTCCTGAAAAATCAAATTAAAGGCAATTTGCATAATCTAAACCTCTTAAAAGAACGGAATTCTTTCTTAGAGCATTTTAAAACCAACTAAAGAGGCACACTTCTAGTAAGTATATCGAAGTATTTTGATTCGTTTTAGTAAATTAATAATTACCGGTTAATTGTATGAATATTGAAAGCCACAATGACGTAGTATTACGACGAACAAGGCATGCGAGTGAATCAGTGCGGAATGACGGCCACGCGAGGGGCGGCGCCGCTCGCCGCTGCCCTGTTATTAATCTGTTCGCGTGGCCGACATTATCGGAACTTGTGAACATTATGGACATTATAATCTCTTTTGTAAACGTAGTAAATTGCATCTTTTATAGACTGGCGTTTTAAGGGGAAGCCTATTATTTGTGCTGTTTCGTGGTCCGAGAGGTAGAGTGATAGTACTGTCGTAGATGCATCTGGGATATTACTCAATATGTGGTCAATACAAGTGGATTTGCGAGTAGCCTCATTAATATGAATTTTTAAATTATAGTTGTTTGCTAGATCTTGGAATTCGTTAGTGATTTTACCTTTTTTTAGTGTGTTTATGTTCAAGTCTCCTGCTAGAACTATGCGTGTTGAAGATTTGTATTTTTTGAGAATATCATGTAAGAGACTATCTAGATTAGTTAGAAATAAGTTGGGGTCGGACTGGGGTGTTCTGTATATGCATATTATCAATAGTTTTTCGTTAGTTAACTCAATGCCACAAATTTCGAATGTGTTAACTGATGCATATTTTTTAACCAAAGATAATTCATTGAAAATAAGATCCTTTTTAACTAGAATGCAAGTTCCACCTCGGTTTTTTTCTCTACAAAAGTTCGCTGCCATTATGTAATCTGATATCTTAAGATAGCTCTCATGGCCTTTCTTAATAAATGTTTCAGAAAGGCAGATTACATGTGGGTCATTATATGAATCTCGCATCTCTTGCAATGTTATATCTAATAGTTCTTGTTTGGATAGAATGCTTGCGATGTTTTGATGTAATATCCTAGAGTGGTGAAACGAAGATGTTGTTGGTGACGTATTTTTAGAGTCGAAAAAAATGTTAGAGGTTTTTAATGGTAGAAAATAGTATGATATGGTACCCTTTTTTATGTGTTCAATTTTTTCAGTGGGAGCGCAAGTATCTTTGATTTTCAGTTCTTTGCTTGCGGAACTTTTGAAATAAAAGGGAATAGTCCCCTTCTTGGGCTCCTTGTTTTTTATTAAAAAACTTGTTCTGCCACTCACCAATCGTTTTTTTATTTCAGCAGGATTCAAGAATGTCGCGTTATAGTATTCACAATCTAGTTCATAGTTTATTGATTTGCAAATATCCGATAAATTGGAATTTTGGCATTTCATGAAATGACAATTTTTATAATAATGGCAAATATATTTTAAGCGCTGATTTAATTTCACGACATCAAGGTAGTAACTTTGTTGTACATTTAGTAAAATAATAGTATTTTTATAAAATAATTTCAGCATGGATTTTAGTTGGAATAGCACATGTTTCATGTTATGATCATTTTCACCCAAACATATTACAACCTTGTCGTCCGGTTGCAGGTTGAAGTTCATACAACTTTTCATTATGACATCGCTACCTGCATTTGGCATCGTTTGGGCGAGAACTCTATACTTCTCATATCGTGTATTTATTCTCGACTCTATAAGAGCTGCAGCTAGACCTACGCATTGTTGGGCGCCGAAGATCACAATTCTTTTCCCATATTTATGCTGTTGTTGTTTTGTAATCTTGGTTTGTGTTTTACAGATTGAAGCTGCACAATTTCCATGTTTTGTTGCACTCAGGGCCTGTATTTGTTTAGCGAACGTTGCTCTCTCTTGTACTGCATTTTTCACATCTTTTTCCAATGCTATGATTTTTTGTTGTAGGCCCAGATATGTTATGTTGCTGCTGGAGTCAACGTTTGATGTATTTCCAGGCGAGGTTAGTGTAGAAGACACATTTTGGAATAATAGCGAACGCTTTTTCTTTTTGGTTGTGTTTTTTGGGCTATTTTCCAAAATTGCGGACGAGGAACACAGAGTTTTTAATATTTTAATTTCCGCAGTTAGTTTCTTAACTTGTCCTTTTAGATTGTTATTATCCAATATTACATTTTCCATTTCGGTCTCTGTACTCTTCAGTTTCTCAGTTAATTGATGTATCGTATCTTGTACTTCTGTGATTGAGGTATTAATTATTGTGCCGTCTAAGCTTTTGGATAATTTATTCGGCAAGGTATCTGCTTCATATGATGTTTCGTAATCTGTGAGAATGTGGGAGTCGTACGTAAGGGGCGATTTTCCCACATTTTCGGTGCATCGTTCAGGGGAAGACTGCCTGTCTGGATGTATTATTTTATTTCTCACGGTGACATTAGACACATCTGTATTTTTTGCAACTGTTTTCTTAATGCAGCTATTGCAGCGCCATTTCTTCTTAGATTCCTGGCTCATAAAACGGTATGTTTGTTCGGGGTAGCCATCGCAATGGGGCTCAAATCGGTTGTTACAAACAGAGCATAATGCTGTATTTTTTGCGGGGACCGTTTTTTTGCATTTGTAGCAAAGTACTAATGCTGACATCTTACGGCTTCCACTTAAGGAGTTTGTGTTCTGCTTGGATGTTGACATTTTAATTCAGTATTACGCGTCTAGATGGCGTAAATTATTGATCTATTCGAAGTGCTACAGGTACTCGACAACAGCTGTCGCTTTTTTACAATTTTGTTAATGTTGAAGAATGACTTTGAGATTTTCAAAAATAACGACGAGAAAAAAGTTCCAGTTTTATATTCACTCTTTATTTTTGAGTTTTATTAGCACACTGCTGTTCACCACTTGTTGACCATCTATTCACTGTGTTGTTATGAACGTTTTCGTCACTTTACCCACAATATTTACACTGTGTTTACCTCAGATTACGTTCCGTATTTGCAATTTGATTTAAAACACTCTTTTGTTTTGAAGTTGATCTTTTGATTTTATGATTTATTTACACAAGTTATCTTTAATGAATTGATATTTATCTTAGTATCTCACGGTTCAATGTGTCATGATGATTTTATATAGTTTTTAATGTCACTTTTTGAGTTTTTGTCACTATTTCACCTTGGACCTTTTTTTTTATATTATGTCCTTTTTTCACCAAATTAAGTTTGGATAACACTTTTGCTTGTAGACATGATTAAATCAGTTTCAAATACACAAATTTCACTACAAAATACCACATAATACTATTTTTAAATTAAAAGTGCAGGGAGCTTGTTTATATTACGTTCGCTTGGTAGCAGCGCCATCTAGCGAGAATAGGTATTGTAAAGATCTTATTATGAAATCAAAACAACAATGACAAACAGACAACACAACCAATTACCAACGTTCGTATACACTACAGAAATTACAGAACTAAGTGTAACAAACAATTATAGGTAAATACAGCACTTTCTTATTATTATCTACTAAGTGAACAATTAAACCAGTTTTTTTCTAGTTTTGTTACATAATATTTTTAGAGAACATAACAAAGCCGTCTCATGCAAATCGGCACTGCCGCACTCTGGCTAATGACTTTGAAATTTTGTTACACGCCCTTTACTCACACAAATGCACATTGTCTCTGATTGGGCGACACCAGGAAGGGGCGTGGTTTGTCACTAGCTGCGCTTCCGCAGAAATATTTTCTTAAGTGAGCATGCTTATCTTTTGCCTATTTAGCCAAGAGTGGCAAAAATAAATAAATAAATAAATAAAAAGCAAAGGAGATGGAAAAACGGTGGGCCCAAATGTAATAAGTTGAGATATGATCTAAAAAATTTGTCATATTTTTTATCTTAGAATATGATAAAAACTTTTTTGCAAAAAAAACAACCGACTTCCAAAAACGACACTACAAAGTGAAAAATAACTTTAATTTCGGAAGTCGGTGTCGTTACGTCGCACTAAATAATTAACTCAAAGTAATTAAATGCACTATATATATTTATGTGCAATATAGTGCATATAATAACAGACATATTAATAAATAAAGTATCAACTAATTTACTGAAAAACTAATATTAATGATTATCGATTTCATCGATAAAAAAAACAGTCTTTTATTTTTAGTCTATGTCACTGACATGACAGCTGACTGACATTGACACTAAACAGTTGCCGACTGCTGTTGTTTGCCTACTCCAAAGAGTAAAGTAATATAGAGGGAAAAGAGAGCCCTCTTACGTGATAAAATTGCAAACCTATTTGACAATACGCCATCTGTAAATTGGCCCTGAACTAATCATATACACACACATAGATATTTATATGCATGTTAGATGTCTATAGAACGTTTATTAAACATACTCTTTGGAACGTTTCGTCCTATCTCTGTAACATGTTCTGGCTAGTAGAACATGCTACAGAAATAGGACGAAACAAAATAGTCCCCAGGGAATGTAGATAGTAAAAGGTTGAAAGAAAATAAAGAACAATACAACAATACGGATCGGGAATTACAAAATGCGCATACGCAAAATGCATCAATGCAACAAACCGCCATATTGTGATTGTTTATTTTCAGTTCAAGAACTGTCACTTTATAAATCCTATGTAGAATCTGGCACCAGGTCTTTTTAAATAAAGTTGATATTTGTGCTTTATCAAATTGTATTTCATCTAAGGGTCTATTTCAATTTGTAAGAAGATTTTAATATTTTTCTCAAACTTATCTCCAATTAATAATAAATCAATAATTTTATTTCTAATAAAAATTTTTGATCATGTTATATCGCCATCTGTTGATAATTTAACGTACCCGGTAGACAGTAAATAGTACTAGGGCCAATTTCTAGATGGCAACTCTTTCTTTACTTCGCTGTCAAATGTACGTAGTGTCTCCCCCTGGCCTACTCGTGTCGTGTTTTCCAATGCTTTGTGAGTGCTTTCCCGATTATTCTTCATTTTTCACGACCACTGCTTTGTATTTTACGGATACCGACCCTGCCTACCTTCTACGATCTTTGCTTTCACACTGGACACCGAAGATCGCTCTCGAATTGATATTTTGGATTTTACCGCCGGCTTGTGGATTGGATATTATTGATCAAACTATGGATCGCTGTGTGAATTGTGGGATAAGAGCTGGGTCACTGCAATACACTGGGCCGACGACCCTTACACGATCCAATACCTGCTGGTTACTTAAGGCAATATACAATTCCGACAAATAAGTCGAAAAACTTATTTTATTTATATTTTAGTCGACGGCTCCCGTAGAGGAAAGGCTATAGTAATGCATGTAAGTACATTAGCTGGGCTAGGTACCAAGATCATATAGTACCACCTGCGCAATTTCTAGACGACATTTTAATTATAATAGAAGACGAATACAACACTACATTAAATGATTTTTTATTTTATTTTAGACATCCTTTCCATAACCTGTAACCTACATATGACTTGAAGACATCGACGTTCATTCATATGATTTTTCAAACATTTTCTGCTAAGTATAATTACTATTAGTGCAAAAGACAAATTCTGCACTTCAGGAATCAGCTGTTAGTTAAAGATTGTAACATAACCTCACTTTTACTTAATCTCTTATATCTCTGTTCTCATATTGACAAAATCCGCAGAATTTTCAGTAAAAGGTTGATAATATATAAGCTATTAACTGACACCACTTTCATCTTATTACACCCAGGCCTAAGATTGTATGTAATCGTTTCAGTCTCCTTTCCCATACAATTATAGTGCCTAAAAATAAACTACTTGACAACTAAAATATTTATTTTTATTTTTTATTACAGGTGCAAGTAATGATGGTTCGGAATTCGAGTGTTAGGTAGCGACCCTCTTCAAACCTGTATTTCAGGCCATCACTTTACATTTCAATTAAATTTGGGAATTAAATTTTTAAATAAAACTGGTATATAAAAATAATGATTTAACAACTCTGCGAAAACGCACATTAGTAAATTAATACCTAATACTAAGCCTATATTAATATAAAAAAGTAAATACTTACAAGGGAATAAATTCAATCATGATAAAATTTCTAGAACTTTTTCTGTGTCTGTGTAATTGAGTATCGCTAAGTAATGTGATAACATTGTACTACATTTTTTATAGCTTACACTATAGAAGCTTAGTAACTTGTTGAGTCTATTATACAGAAAAGCAATGGCAGTGACATAAGAGATACGTACCTACTACAAAAGTAGATAAAAATATTTAGTTTTTGATGTTCGAAATCCGGGAATGTTTTTCATAACATAAACGTAAATCTGATTTTAAAAAAATAGGAGTAAGAAGACCATTCATAATGGGCCCAAAATCGAAAGTCAAGTAAAAAAAAAAGCCAGTTAAAAAAAAAAGTAAAAGTGTAATCTGTTTGGGACATCATTTTAAGCATTTGGTACTATGGCACCAAATCTGTGGAACCATTATTGTAGCGGCTATATAACTTTAAAATAAGATTTTTCGTACATTTGACCTAAAGTTTAATACTTGGTTTACTGTTTGTACTGTCGTCAGCAAAAAGTATGCACTGTTGTTGTAAAGCTGTAGGTAAATCGTTAATGTAAATGAGGAAAAGTAATGGGCCAAGTATGCTTCCTTGGGGTACTCCTGACTTGGTTTGACTAAATTTAGAACTATTTGACGGCACGGTTGGCGCAGTGGTTAAGCGATTGACTGCTGCGCTGCGTGTCGCGGGTTCGATTCCCGCACGGAACAAATATTTGTATGACCTACATGTATTTGTTCCGAGTCTGGGTGTTTTTCTATCTATAATATGTATGTATTTACAAAAAAAAAATGTAGATAAGTAGTTTATCAGCCATCTTGTTACCATAACACAAGCATTAGGTTGCTTAGCTTGGGACTAGATGGCGCTGTGTGAAATGTCCAGGGATATTATTATTTTTTTCGGATTTTTTACGCATAATTTCTCTAATCATGATAATGATTAAGCTTAACATTCTAAAGCATAACTTTATTAAGCATAATTTTACTAAGCATAACAATAATAATAAGGCGTAGTCGACGGCCCCTATTTCTGTCTGCAGGGTTTAAAGGAACCTAACACGAAGGGGATGACGGGGGCTCGTTCGCTCGCTCCGTTCGCTTCGAACCTAACCTGTTCGAGTCGGGGTGCCCCAATTCCCGAGCTCGCTTCGCTCGCTCTTGCATCCTAAGTTCTCACTGCCTTTTTACTAAATCGAGATGTGTTAGATCTTGGGGCACCCCGACTCTTGGAAAAAGTGATTCAAAATCGAGTGAAAATAAATACGTAAAAATAACTCAAAGTTTCCGTTATTTCTATTAATTGTATGCCTAAATATTATTATGCTAATAATCATTAGGCCTAGTAACGTTATGCGAATTAAATGTATGCCAAAACAAATTAGCCTTCAAGATAATTATGCCAACATAAACTGTATGCCAAAAAAAAAATATGGCAAAGTATTATTATGGCAAAACAAATTATGCCAAAGTATATTAGGACAACGAATATTATGCGAAAAGAAGGGATCCCTTCTATGGCATGTGGAAGGAAATGTTTTTATTAAAAATACTGTTAAAAGTGGATGCGGAAGACAGAAATGGTAGCTTCGGTATAAGTTGGCTAAAGATTTATCACACTGAATACGTACTCCTGTGACGTCTGAGCTCTAAGATAATGTGATTCGATCCGTGGTATGGTATTCATGAAATTGTTGACACTGTCATAGAACTCCGGTCATGTTTCCCTCGCATACCTTCCTCCTCTGTTTTTTTTTTTTTGTAATGCAGTAACAATTAGCCTGTTGCGAAATTATTAAAAAAATATGTTTTGCAGACCCTAATATTACTATGGAAATGCGGAAATTAAATGCGGTATTTAATTTACGTAAAAATTGAGTGGATGAGTAGGTATCTGTATTCTGGTTAGGTTAAATGCGATTAAAAAATACTTAAGTATTTGTATTAATGTTAACAAACTATCACAAGAAACCAGCGAATGAAAATTCTCCAACAAAACTGCATTACTTATAACTGAAATTACTCGCTAAACCAACAAGAATGACGTGAGTAAAAAGATTATTTTACATCGCATTTTTGTGAATCAATAATAGTGTAACAACGAGAAAAACACCAAATTCATCTTTAAGTTTAAATCAACTACTTATAATGTATTAACTCGAATTAATAGTTTAACTTTCACATACCTGATTCAGTGATAAGGATGACGTTCCAATTCGAATGAATGCGGTCTAGAACGCAAATTGGCACGCAAGTCGGCCAATCATGAACAATTATCATGGCGCCATCTCTTATTTGTTTCTAGCACTAAGAATAGTGCAAGAAACAAATTTCCCTTAATTTTCGTAAGGAATTGAAATCTATGTTTGAATGTGATGTTACGAGTATCTTAAATCTAGTTTGACTCCCAAGCCACGTACTTATTTTCTTATTATTGTCCAATTGTTACGTTTGGCAATTTTGTTACGGCTAAATTGTATGTAGTAACACTTTGAGACGTTTAGAAGCCTTTTGTTCGCCTCGCACCACTTCTTCAGTCTGTTCAGATTTTCCTGCAATTAGGCAAATTCTGATTCAGTTACCAGAATTAAAAAAAAATGATCAAATTTTTATTCTATTAGTCATTACCATAATTATTAAGTTAATGGTTTTGTTCCAGTTTGGAAATATCATGTAGTTACTCATAAATTATTTTTATTTTATACCGAAGTCTTATCAAGTTATCAATCTCCTGAAAAATCAAATTAAAGGCAATTTGCATAATCTAAACCTCTTAAAAGAACGGAATTCTTTCTTAGAGCATTTTAAAACCAACTAAAGAGGCACACTTCTAGTAAGTATATCGAAGTATTTTGATTCGTTTTAGTAAATTAATAATTACCGGTTAATTGTATGAATATTGAAAGCCACAATGACGTAGTATTACGACGAACAAGGCATGCGAGTGAATCAGTGCGGAATGACGGCCACGCGAGGGGCGGCGCCGCTCGCCGCTGCCCTGTTATTAATCTGTTCGCGTGGCCGACATTATAATTACAGCCCCACCATAATTACCTCATTACTGAAACAGAATGCTGTCAGATTTGTTACCGGACTCCCAGTGCAGCACGCCAGCACCGCCTCCACACGGATTCCACAATGTTTGCATTCTTAATTTGTTTCACTTATAAATATTTATTTTACTTACAAAAAATACAGTGGTCTTAGAGTGGCGTCAGCGTGTGACAGCGCAGCGTCTTATCAAGCAATATAATTATAATAAATGTATTTTTCAGCACATTTCTCAGCGCTTCAGCGCTGGTGATGTCGAGCCAGCTTTGTACCGTGAGAAGTCGTTTTGTGCAAGTTGTTAACGCTTTACGCTAAAGGTTTTTTTTCGTGGGACTATTTGTTTCTAACTTGTTCATAAAATTTTCTGCAGCCGTGCGCTAGTGCTCAATAAGCTGCTGCTCCAGGTCCCACAGTAAAATTGTAATCAGCGAATCGAACAACGAGCATATAGTATTGGCCATCTTGCGCTTTATTAACTGAAGTGAAACATTCTATACGAAATGATTTAATACTTTTATATACAACAGAAGCGTCTAGTTCATTGAACAACATGCGATACAAGCGGGGGCAGTTGTTAGTGCCCCGGCGCGTGTCAGTGAAAGCATATTATGTGGTGCGCAGGTCTCTGTCGTCGCGCAGCGTGTCCACCCACCTGCACATCCTGCGCGGCTGCGGCTACTGCCAGCTGGCGGGCGGCGCGCGCGGCTCTACACGCGGCTCGCTGCACGCGCTCTACCGCGCCTTGACGCTCGCGCTCACCTCGCTCTACCTGCTGCAGGAATGCGTATACGCCTATCAGGTATCCAGCTACAGTTGATACGACACAGCTGGCTAACCCTCCGCGCTTTAACAATGTATTATCTGTTGTTGCTAGGTGCGACAAGATATGGACAAGTTGGCGCGAGTCATGTTCCTTCTTTTGTGCCACATCACGTCTATTGCGAAGCAGCTCGTGTTCCACATAAGAGCGGAACGGATTGATGAGATGCTCTGCGCGCTGGACGGTGGGTGCGGGGTGTAGGGTGTGGGAACTTTCTCTGACCGAAGGCTCCAAGTGCGGGGTTGCTTGCAGATCCGCTGTACAACCAGGGCGTGGAGGCGCACGGGCGGCTGCTGCGCGTGACGGAGGCGCGCGCGGCTCGGTTCGTGCGCGCGTACGCCGGCTGCGCCGTGGTCACCTGCACGCTATGGATCACCTTCCCCGTCATGTACCGCCTGCAGGGGCATCCCGTCGAGTTCCCCTTTTGGATCAACGTCGACTATAATGGACCAAGAATGTAAGTCAGACAATACATGGCCAGGCATGATCGTCAGGTGTTGCCGCTGTAGTAACCGTGGCTGGTTGCAGGTTCACCGTGGTGCTAGCGTACTCGTACTACGTAACCACGCTGGTGGGCATCGCCAACACGACGATGGACGCGTTCATGGCCACCGTGCTTAACCAGTGCAAGACCCAGCTCAGAATACTGCGGTGAGTGTGCACGTGCTGATTACATACCTACTAAAATAAACTGTAAAAGAGCGCTCTACTGGGTGACCTAAGCTACAGAAGCTTGTGTTGGAAGTAAAACATAATCTCGATAGCAACAATACAGAACAGTTAATTGCGTTAATCAGCTCTGTTACCGCATTGCTTAGTGTTTGAATGTTGATGTAAGAGTCGCCAGTAATGTTACAGAATGAACTTTGAATGTCTCCCACAACGCGCGGCGGAGGTCACGCGGTCGAGTCGGGGGCAGGAGTACGATGCGGTGCTCAAGCAGCTGTTCAAGGAGTGTCTGGTGCACTACGAGAAGATTACCGAGTATGACTCGTTGCAAGCGTTCGTGTGTAATGTCGTGCAAGTGAAGCACATTGTTAACTCTAACCGTTGTTCAGGACTGCGAAGATGCTGCAAGACATTTTCGGCACGGCGATCTTGATCCAGTTCGGGATTGGCGGTTGGATCTTGTGTATGGCTGCCTACAAAATAGTCAGTGTGAGTATTCAGGAAGGTTTTTAGTATGATTGACGGATTGCGATTTTTATTAATTTGAATGTTTGTTATTTGTAATTAGTTGAACGTGCTAAGCGTAGAGTTCGCGTCGATGACTCTGTTCATCAGCTGCATCCTAACTGAGTTGTTCCTGTACTGCTACTACGGCAACGAGGTCACCGACGAGGTAACATCGTCATGTTCGAACGCGTTTTGTTCGAGAGAGGGTCGCCCGTGTGACTCGTCATGACTCCTCGTGTGCTGTGTGTCGGCAGAGCTCGCGCGTGTCGCAGTCGATCTACAGCATGGAGTGGCGGCGAGAGCAGCTGTCGTTCCGGCGCTCGCTGGTGCTGGTGATGGAGCGCGCCAAGCGGCCGCTGCGCCCCGCCGCCGGCCTCGTCATCCCGCTCTCGCTCGACACCTTCGTTAAGGTACAAACAGACCTACCACACCAAGGCTCACAGCTAGCGAACCACTTCTGTAATTTTCATTGTTTTTGTCGTTTTTCAGATAATAAAGTCATCATACACTTTCTACGCGGTGCTTCGCCAGACAAAGTAGAACATTGGATGAATGCACTAAGATTACGAGGCTCTAGGCCGCCTTCATATATATTGCTTACTTCATACGCACGTCTCGTTGATCCTAGCCGTTACAAGTTAAGGAATTAAATGTGCAAGTGTTTCATCAATCAATGATGTTTTTAGTCACCTACTTTACATGCACCAGAGATGTCGTGTGCACACGATGCTGTTCAGAAATTAAATAAAAAAATTAAAAATATATAAAATTCGTGTAATTTAAACCACTGTATAAAGACTAAAAATATAAATCGTACGTTAAGGTATAAGTAGGTTAGGTAGAGGGTACTTATATCAAACCAGAAATGTTCTTCTGCGCAGTTAGAGAGCTGACATGCAATGCTTTTATAAAATAATTGCTTCCGCCCGCGACTTTGTCCGCGTGAACTTTCGGCCCACGACTACTACTAGGTACATTTTCGCTTAGCGTCCTTCTGACTTTTTGAAAATGTCTTCGCTTTCGACTTACTGAATACAGTATAGATCTACTTCGTACCTCTTAGATTAGTTCTTCCGTAAAATCAACATCAACTTTTCGACTGCCACAGATACGTGCGAAATAAACGCGGCACCGTAACAAAAAAGCGGGCTGAGCGCGGGGTATAACTGGCTTAGAACTGGTTAAAACAGGCAGTTTCGCTTTGGTTTTGCTTGTCGTACAACAGACAAGTCATAATGGAACTACTGCGGTTTCGCTGTTATAGTCTCTCTCCTCGGCGGTTGTTCGATTGGATGTGTTTTTTGCTGTGCGACAGTGTACTGTAATTAAATTAAATTTTATATTTTAAATATTCCTTTTGAGATCTACTCTATACTCGGATCCTCCTGTTCTATCTTGTGGGAGAGCTCATTGAGTGCGGCGGGAATATTGGACTATGTCGGAATTCTCGCTCTTGCAAGCCCGTCTGCGTCGTCGCCATAAACTATGTCATCTATCTACAAGAATCATTTATAAACTTGGAAAAAGTGAAGCAGTCGGTGACATTCGAACCCCGGTCTCGTCGAGCATCGAGACCGCGCTCGTAGCCGTTGCGCCACGTTAACATTGTGTCGCTGCGCGAAATAACTCGGACGCTTACCAACGCGCTGCGTCACTGCGGGTCGGCTACGCGCTTGATCGCTTTGAGTGCTACGGTGCTACGAGTGCCGCCAGGATCTGCTACGCGGTGACGCAGCGACTCGACGACGGTGATCTGCTACGCCGCGCCGTGTGAGTAAACAAATAGAATGGAATACTCTGCCGACATGTCTGTACATGATCTTGATGACACCAGGTATACGACAACTATTAATTGATGTTACCCCGCCGAACTTTGTTTTTTCGCGCGGTAAAACCATCACTTTGGACGATTTTAATAACTTCAAGGAGGAGATAAAAATTATGATTACTAACTTATGGAAGACACAGCAACAGAAGATTGTATCGGATTGGATTGAAGAAGATTCAGCAAATTAATCGAAATATTGAGCACTCGATCTCGCTACTTACGGCTCAAAATGAAGAACTGAGCAAAAAGATCGTAGAATTAGAAGAAAAATCAAAGAAAGAAAGCGATTACATTATTTTATTAGAAGAAAAAATAGAAAACTTGCAAATGGGGGCCCGTAAGTCAAACTTAAAAATAAAAAATGTTCCTCGCGGGCCCAGTGAAACTAAAGCGGATTTAGTACAAATGGTGCTATGTCTATCTTCTACTATTGGAGGCACACTAAGTTCAGCTGACATCAAGGACGTTTGCAGGGTGCAGGGAAAAAAGAAGGATTCTTCTAACACTGCGATTGTAGTTGAGACGGCATCGACTCTCATTAAAACAGGCATTTTAAAACTCTGTAAAGCCTTCAACACTACCATAGCCTATAAGTTATGCGCCAAACACCTGGGTCACCGTGTGGCCGGCGATACCTCCATCTTCGTGTTGGAGCAGCTGACAACAAAAGGTGCCCGGCTTCATTTCTTAGCAAGGGATCTCGTCAAGGCTGGTAAATACAAGTTCTGCTGAACTGCCTATGGTCGTGTTTACATTAGAAAATCAGAAAACTCCCAAATCATAACAATAAAATCCGAGGTTCAAGTTAAGCAGCTTTTTAATGTTGACTCACTATATAGTGAACACTCTTTTGGATCAACTAGTGCTATTTGTCTGGCTTATTGGTTCCGTATTTTATTTTTCTTTTTGTTGTTTCTTGCTAAAGTGTTAACATGGACACTAATCTTAATCTTAATGATACCTAATATACACATACACATATACAAGTCATCATATACCTACATATTTTCTCAGACACATACATGTCACATTTTTCATAAAAATATTAATCCACAAACATACATGCCCTTGCATATTTATCACTGTCTTATACTAGTCTACTTCACCTACCTACTCCGCTTACATGAAAGTTTTACTACCATAAATTTCCCAAATTATATATTGTATCAAGCTGATAGTAACATAACGCTTGTAACACTATTTCTTAAAATACTCGTACATTACAGACATCAGATATATGTAGCCAACACCTATAAAAAATTTTTTTTACTTGTGTTCTATTGGATGACGCTCTAAACACGCTAAATGACCTAGACACGGCAGATATAGCCCATGCGTTCTTTGGTGACATTGTAAATTTTAGTAAAACAGTAAATCTTAATTTAAAGCAACATCAACAAGATCTAACATTGATGTCACAAAATATCAGGAGTGTCTATAAAAAATTTGACGACCTACAAGTATTACTCGCTTAGTTAAATTTTAATCCAGACTTTGTGGTACTTACTGAATGTTGGATTAATGACGATAAAACAATCCCAAACTTGCCTAACTATGTTTCTTACATTAGTACCAGGCATTTTAATCAAAATGATGGTGTTATTGCCTATATCAAAGATGGGATATCGGTTAACGTAAAGAAAATAATGCTGGATGATGCATCATGTCTTCAAATTGAGTCTACCAGCTTTATAATTTTGGCTATATACAGATCACCCTCGAATCCCAATGCACAAAGATTTATCGACTCACTAAAATCCCACATTGAATTAAATGAATTAACTTAGCTTATGGTCATTGTAGGCGATATAAACATAAATATAATTGATAACCCTAGTGACCAAAGATACATGAGAAAAAATATACTGGAATACCTTAATATGCTAAGTATCCATGGTATCATGCCTGGTCACAGTTTGCCAACTCGGGATGGAAGCTGCCTTGATCACATTATGCTTAAGTTAGATAAAAGCAAGACATCTGCACGAGTGATAGTATTCGAGACCTCTATAACTGATCATTCAACGACGTTTTTACACTTGTACAACGTAAAGACTAAATCAAATATTGCAAAAGTTGCTACTGTTATTAACTATGAGACCGCTGTAGATACTCTTTTACACAAGAACACCTCCCTACTTCTTCCTCCTTACTTCTTTGCGACGATTCTGAAATAATATGTTATAGCTTAGTAACAAATATCACCAAAAAAGAATCGGGTTATCAGGCCTTGGATAACACAAGGAGTGTTACGGTGCATTAGGAATAGAAATAAAATGCAGAAAAGGTTACGTTCTAATCCTCATGATGAAATCCTTAGTGTTACTTACAGACGTTACCGTAACTTCTGCAATAAGTTAATAAAGAAACTCAAACATAACTATGAAAAACAATTGCTTGAAAAATCTGTTAAAAATTCGAAATGCCTCTGGAAAAACATTAAAAAAATTACTCACATAAAACAGACTACAAACGATAACGACAAACTTCTTAGCATCAAAACCACTGAAATGGAATCGGTCACCTTTGTACATAATTTCTTCGCAGGCATAGGGGCGGATCTTGCTAGTGAGATTCCACCATTAAATCCCATGCAAAATTTATCCGACTCCTTCTTTCCACGCCAGTCCCAACTCTCATCCTTTGTCCTACTGGACACTGATCCGCATGAGATACTTGAAACTTTAATGAGTTTGAAATCGGATAGTGCTCCTGGATGGAGTCGTATTCCAGTTAGCTTTCTCAAATTGGCTAGGCACATACTAGCTCCAATAATCTCCCATTTGGCTAACACATGTCATGTTTTAAAAAAGGGGTGATCCCTACTCTCTTGAAACGAGCAGTTATTTATACCCCTGTGCACAAGAGTGGGAACAGAGAGGATGTCAATAATTATAGACCGATATCTGTCCTGCCTTCACTGTCCAAAATACTGGAAAAACTTATAAATAATACATTAACACATTACCTCGAGAAGTACAAAATTTTGTCAGACTCTCAGTACGGTTTTCTATCAGGTAAATCAACCCAGGATGCTGTACTGGCTCTAACTTGTTTAATATCTGATCAATTGGACAATGGAGGTAGATGTCTAACGGTATTTTTGGACCTGAAAAAGGCGTTTGACACCGTCTCTGTTCCCATTCTTTTGCAAAAACTAGAAAATATTGGCATAAGGGGCACCGCCTTGGATCTTTTTCAGGATTATCTGAGAGGAAGGATTCAGAGGGTTAAGGTGGGGCAATTAGTGAATGACGAAGCTGAACATCCAACAACAACACAACAACAAGTAACAGGACTATTTTTTGAGTTATCAAAGACGTTTGATCTGGTCTCACACGTTAACCTTTTACATAAATTAGAGGCTCTTGAAATTAGGGGACTGCCACATCAATGGTTATCTTCATACCTAACTGACAGACAACAGTGTGTCACTGTCACCAAAGTCGACGGAAATGGTGATAGGTTACTGCATACCTCTGAGTATAAATACATAAAACGCGGCGTGCCCCAAGGTAGCATATTGGGGCCTATCTTATTTCTCCTCTACATAAATGATATTGTTAATGTGACTAAGCACAAATGCTTTCTTTACGCTGATGATATTTCTATAATTGTAACTGCTGACAAAAAACATAAATCGATTACTGACCATGAAATTGATATAAATAAAACAATTGCTGACTTAATTAATTGATTAAATAAAAATAATTTATCTATTAATCTTGACAAATCTGTGTATATACATTTTAATAAATATTATAATAATAAATTCAATTTTAAGATGAACATACCAAAAATTAACCAGGTGACAAAAACTAAGTTTTTAGGTGTAGTAATAGATGAACATTTAGACCGGAAGGCACAGGTTGAGCATGTATGTAGCAAAGCGAATAAATTTGTCTATGCCCTTAGAAAAATTAAAAAGATAACAAACATAAAAACAGCCATAATGTCATATCGAGCGTATGTAGAATCCTCGTTGCGGTATGGAATAATAGAATGGGGAAATGGTACCGATTTTAATAGAGCATTTATCGCACAAAAGAAATGTATACGAGCCATATACCGCATTCCATCAGATGAATCGTGTTAACCAATATTTAAAAGGCTTGGTTTGCTACCATTGCCTTCACTATATGTGTATGAAGTATGTATGTTTGTACAGAAACATAGAGAATTGTTCAAAACAGCGGAAGATGTATGTTCACGTAGTCGGCGTGACCAATTCAGGCTTGTACTAGACGAGATGCCCCGATGTGCTAAATATAATAAAAACTGTGTAGCTATGTGTGTATGTATATTTAACAAATTACCAAATACGTTTAAAGACCTAAACTATAGACTTTTTAAAATTAAATTGTATAACTGGTTGAATGAAAATGGTTTCTATAGTGTTAAAGAATTTCTCGATCATAATACTATATACTATAATTTTGCATGCTTTAATATTAGGCAAAACATGTTTGGAATTATTTTGTACTGTAACATCTCTTAATACCGTGTTTTTTGCAAATAATTATTATTATTATTAAAAAATAGACTTACGGGGTGCCCCAGGGCTCCATTCTGGGGCCAACACTATTTCTCATCTACATAAATGAGCTCTGCAACTTGAATTCCAGCAACACTAAAGTCTTTTCATATGCTGACGATACTGATATGGTAATAACGGGAAAATCCTGGGACATCATAAAGAGGGATGCTGAATCTGCCCTGGCTATCACTGCCGTATGGCTGAGGAAGAATTTGCTGACCCTGAACACCACTAAGACCAACTATATGTCTTTCGCAATCGACAGTAGGACTCAACCTTGCCCAGAGTATAGTCTTAGAATACATAACTGCCTTGGTACTAACAACAGCTGTAACTGCCCTACAATAAACAAGATAGTTATCACAAAATACCTGGGAGTTATGATTGACAAAAGGCTGTCTTGGCACTCTCAGATTGATCTAATCGGTGGTAGAATTAGGAAGTTGATCTGGATATTTAAAATACTTAGACATTCGGCTAGCGTTGAACTACTCAAAAAGGTCTATGTTGCTTTGGCTCAGTCAATCATGATCTACTGCATTCCAGTATGGGGGGCGCATCTAAAATGAAATTCCTAGAGGTGGAACGTGCTCAAAGGATACTTTTGAAGGTTATGTTTTTTAAAAAACTTAGGTTCCCAACAGCTACTCTTTATATTAACTATCCGTAAATTGTATATCTTACACGCCACTCTAAAAAAAACATAAGTCGCTTTCAGTTGATCCCACTTTATTAACAATCACCTTTCAAACAAAAAAAACAAAATTGAAATCGGTTCATTCGTTCGGGAGCTACGATGCCACAGACAGACATACACACACACACACACACACACACACACACACACACACACACAGACACGTCAAACTTATAACACCCCGTCGTTTTTGCGTCGGGGGTTAAAAAGATGAAATGATATAAGTGACCTCCCTTTTCTATGGAGGTTGAGTGAACTTTACACCCTGTTCCTCATGCCTCCAAAGTATCTAAAACACGCGTGTGTAGAACTTACTTTGCTAGGTACCTATATTTAAATCAATTTTCGCATCTATAATAATAATATACAATATACCGGGACAATTCACACAGCGCCATCTAGTCCCAAGCTAAGCAACCTAATGCTTGTGTTATGGTAACAAGATGGCTGATAAACTACTTCTATACATTTTTTTTTTGTAAATACATACATATTATAGATAGAAAAACACCCAGACTCGGAACAAATACATGTAGGTCATACAAATATTTGTTCCGTGCGGGAATCGAACCCACCTATATAACACCATTAATAAAAAATTTAAAATATATACATAAACTACTTTGGAATGTAAACGGATGGTGACTGAGTGGCTAAAAACTCTAGCCTACGAAGAAACAGAGAATATGATTATCCGTATTATTAAGTAATAATGTATTATATGTCGTATTATTATATTATATGTCATGTTAAGTCATGTTACAGTTGTATGTATTTGTATATAAATAAAAAGAACCTAAATAAATAAATACGAATATATGTATGTATATGTATGAAACATCAATACATCAATAAATAAATATCCCGTTACCTACACATATTTTTTCACACACTCACACACACTACGCAGTCACAGTCACACGCACAGACAAACTCACCCCCAGACACAGTCGCACACACAAGCACAATCACCATAACTCACGCTTCTACACACATGTGCGCACATTGCATGCGTGCTCACATATACTTACTTTTTAGATTTACTTAGTTTTCTTTTGCATACCATATAGATTTAATATCTAAGTTGTAAATATAAATAAATATATATACAAATGTAATCAAGTTATGGGAGAGCGGCCTTTCCTGGCACAAGTGTTTTCACACTTTAGAGGAGAGGTCAACCTCAACTGTTGAACGAACTTTGTTTGTAATTGAATAGAACATTTTTTTTTTTTTTTTATATTTCCGCGGAGTATATGTGCTACCCCCCTAGCAATGGTGTAGTGAAATTACGAAAAAAACAATTAGTGGCTCTTCCCATACATGCAACGGAGGGATGAAAAAGTAATTCAATGCGCATCAGCGTCTGGGACATCATTGGATCGCATAATAAAAAAAAAATAGATGTTAGAAGTGACTTTTTTATTTAAGTCGTAGTTTTTCAGATATGGGAGTTCTTGGTTACAGCCGCAGTGATAGCTTTGTTTTTTTTTGCGGTTGGTAATATTGAAAGGTACATATGTAGGTGCGCAAATATTCATCCCACCTACGGAACCCTTCAATGTGCTTGGTCCGACACGCAGGTTTTTTATTTCGTTTTATTGCTGAATGCCAATCCAACATGTCCGTTGGCCAGTTCATTACTGAGATCAGCACCCTCATTTTGCGTAACACACTATTAATCACAATCTCAATCATTTTGAAGGAAATTGCTAATCCATTGCTTCATAATTATGTTCGAAACACAACAACGTAAATAACGCAATGAATGTTGTTGAACTGTGTGAGATTGTGGAAAAAGATGAGTTAACCGAATAGGACATGATTAAAAGTACCCAATAATAAAAAAACTTTTTTGCAAAAAAAAAAAAAAACAACCGACTTCCAAAAACGACACTACAAAGTGAAAAATAACTTTAATTTCGGAAGTCGGTGTCGTTGAGTTCGCATTTTCGTTGTTTGCCACCGACTTCCGAAATTAAAGTTATTTTTCACTTTGTAGTGTCGTTTTTGGAAGTCGGTTGTTTTTTTTTTTTGCAAAAATGTTTTTATTTTTCACTTTTAAGTTGTAATTTTTACCAGTAATTTTGGTTTAAAAACCAAACTACTGAACCGTTTTTGATGAAATTGCTATGGGACCATGTGGAAAGTATACCCTTTCCAACAAAAATAATTTTTCAAATCGGTTTGCAAGCGACAGAGTTATACGCGAACAAACATAAAAAAAAAAATACAAACATCCGAATTGAGAACCTCCTCCTTTTTTAGAAGTCGGTTAAAAATAGATATAAGTAGTACTTGCATAGACACAACCTTTAGCCAGGATAAGGCCTTGTGAAAAGCTACGTACTACCTACTACCACAGTGAATGGTACTTATTGGGGTACCAGTGAGGCGCTCTCCTGTGTTCGCGGTAGGGCGCCGAGCGGCACCGGAGTATCTTATTAGGCCGCGATCACAAAGGCACGCTCTTGATCGCTAATTGGATGGTGCTCACAAGGAGTTCGCCCGTCTCCCGTACGATCACAAAGCGGATAGCTGCCCCCGACGACTGCGCGTTCTAGTAGGTGAGTCGCTACGTGAACATCGGTGACATGAGCTTATCAATCAATCAATCAATCTTTATTTGTAAACATAACTTACAACAGTACAGGTGTTACAGTCAATGTTATACATTTATTATAGTTTCTCTATGTTTTGCCATTTGGCGTACAAAATATACATTTAAAGGAGGCTTTTGCCAATCAAGTGAATATATAGGTATGTACTATTATTATAAAAAGTTAAAAGTTTAATTAGTAATGTCAATATCAATTTTAATAAAAATGCATTAGGTAATGTCAGGTAATGTCAATCTTTAATGAAATAGGATAATGTCAATAATAAATAATTATGGTGTCAATAAGTTACTGCTAAGAAAAAAATGCTTAAAATTGATATTGTCCATAGTGCTGTGAGAGTCGCCATGCTTTTATAGTCAAGTTACGAGTATACAAATATGTTATGTCAAAGAACTGTCATCAAAGTAGTCGCTGAGAGAATAGTAACATTTTTCTATTAATATAGTATATAATTTACGCTTGAAATTGACTAAATTTAGATTTTTTATTGAGCAAGGTAATTTATTAAATATTCTTTGGGCCATACAAAAAAAGCTTTTCCTCATTAATGCCGTACCTGTATATGGTACTTTGAGCTCTAACTTATTTCTATCACGTAGTTGTCTATATTGACTTTTGAATGCTATTTCATATAGGTTTATGTTTGTGTTAACAAATATATGTTATGTTTGTTATGTGTCATCAGCGAGCGACTGTTATCGGCCGACGCAGACCATAGCGTGCGTGGAGTGGTGAAATGGCGAGGGTGGGCGGCATCGCGACCCTGTCACCGCGACACTGTCACACCACCGCTGCGCCGCGCCGCCGCCGCCGCGCGCCCGTCGGATAGTGCGTCCTCAGTTATCGCGCTTTACTACAACGTTTTTTCCATTACAATAATTATTAGATACACCATTGTAAGGAAATGGATGAGCAGTGCAACAAATAATTAAATATGTAGTACGTATACGTGTGAGTGCACCAGGCTATCAACATTGTGGCACGCGGGGCCCTCGCTCCTGAAGGTTCCTCATAAGGTCAGAAAGCACCGCGAGCGCGGATCTCTCGTAATTAATTTCTTATCATTATATTAAAGGGCCACCTGTTTCGGCTAAATATGTACAGACGCCAGCAGGTCAAGCTACCCGAAACTGTCAAATTTTCCCAATCAACCTTGAACCTTAATGCTTTAAGATAAAGTTGAAAATCTATTAAAGAAACTTGACAGATTGTAGTAGCTTGATGTGCTGGCGTCTGTACAACCCCGTGACAGACACACGGACGGACAATCGGTGTGCGTTCAGTGCTAGGGGTCTCGACACCGTTTGGGGTACAGAACCAGTGGCGTGCATTCCATAAAATCAAAATCAAAAGTCATTTATTCAAATTAGGCTGAGAATCAGCACTTTTCGAACGTCAAAATTACAAAAGACAGTCCCCCAAAAACGCCCGCCCTTCATAAGGCATATAAGCAGTGCCTACCTCGATAAATCACCATAAGCCTGTCAATAGAACGAACAGAACTAGCTACTGTGCGCTATTTTTAATTGTTAAGGTATTAAATGTAAATGCATTCCCTTTTTATAAATAAACGATTATTATTGTTACGAGCTTCGGGTTCGTTACAATAAAAACTGCCGATAAAAATTACCAAAAGTTACACTTTAATTAAACAACTCTAATAACAAGTCAAACACACTAATTATAAAACACAATCGCTCTTAAGTCGCACTTGAAGACCGCTTTCGATGTATTTGATTCTGTCGCAGAACCAAGTCTCATTGGTCGCGGCTAGTCCCGGCCTTAGTGCCGCAGATAGTTCCAGAACCTTCTATTGTCTAAACATCTAGAATGTTCGAGTACATACGGGCCCCGACTGACCAGATGTCGATAGTTCTAGTATCGAAATTTCTAGAAAGATCGATTAGTTCTACTACTTCATACTAGATGGCGCTAGTAGTAACTAATGTCACCATGTCATCATCGTCTGCCTAGAGTTTTCCCAACTATGTTGGGGTCGGCTTCCAGTCTAACCGGATGCAGCTGAATACCAGTATTTTACATGGAGCGACTGCCTATCTGACCTGCACAACCCAGTTACTGGGTAATACGATACCAATTGGTAAGACTGGTTGTCAGACTTTCGGGCTTCTGACTACCCGTAACGACTGTCAAAGATCCACGAATGAGAGCCGGGACCAACGGCTTAACGTGCTTTCCGAGGCACGGGGTCTCGGTATGTAAAAATGGTCACCCATCCACAGACCAACCGCGGCAAGCGTAACATAACCTGACCGATCGACCTGTGCGGCTGTTATTATTTAGCCACGGGCCCCTACACTAATGCGGACACTAATGTCACCATGTACCAGGCATTAATTGTGGCGCGCAACATTATTATTATTAATTACATTTTAGTGTGTGTTTCCCATAATTAAGAAAATCACAAAATTTTCATACCTAACAAAACACAAAATCTTTATACAAACTCGCGCGGCAGTAGGTAGTCGCCAGCAGCCTACTCGGCTCCCGTACTATTCGCACATTGTCATTGGTCTTTATACTCGTTCAAGTTAATACGACGAAATTAAATTCCTGCCTACCTATTCTGAAAACCAATGCACGCCACTGTACAGAACATAAACAAACAGACTTATTGTAGGAGGTTTTTCCTTCGGAGTTTCAGCTCCTACAAGTGTTCATGAAGGATAATTAGCTTGAGCACTGGGAGGCGTTGTGACCACTATGTGATTTTCAGGACATATTTAGACATAGTTTTTAAAATATAACGGCAATTGATTTTGTTATAAACTGTATTGAAAAAGAAAAGACGTTGTCATTCCGAGCGCAGTACGGCAATAGAATGCTTGTAGAACGTAAGTAAGTACCGGGCACTCACTGCCACGGCCGGACAGCACGGGGACGGACGCCTGCGACGCCGGCGCGCACCCGTAGACGTACATCTAAACAACTGGCGACTTATAGGTACGAGTAGCTTTTTAACATAGAAGCAGAGAATTCCAATTCCCCACCTAAGAGTATAATAGCAGCAGATCTCGACGTTCAGAGGGATGCTATGAATTCATGACCACTCACAATTTAAAACCACTCAAAAATGCAACAACGACGTAGCTGGAAGCGCAGCAGCCCTAGCAGAGGCTGCTTTACCTCTCCTCCGAGCGCCGCAGCAGTCGAGAGCCAAGCCTCTCATTTCGTTCCACACATTACACCATCACACAAGTACACATACACTTACACCACACATAAACTGTTCTTTTTGTATAATTTCTTCTTATTAACCCCCGACGCAAAACCGACGGGGTGTTACAATGTAAATAAATTTTTTGTAAATGTTGGGAAAACTCTTGCCGAAAAGATTCCAAAATACTGCAACCAACCATCTTTCAAAAAATCAAGCAATAGCTGTAACTCGAAATCTTTCGCCATGTTGGATACTGATGAAGATGAAATAACTCGATTAATTTCTGGGTTAAAAGACGAATGTGCAGTTGGATGGGATAATTATAAGCAATAAGATCCTTAAACTCTATAAGCATATTTTGGTACCTCCCTTAACGCACATATTTCGAATCTGTCTTTCCGAAGGAATTTTTCCTAGTTGTCTAAATTAAAAATTTAAAAAACCCCCGACTACGTGAAACCCTATAAAAAGAAAAAAATAACCTTGAAATTATGACCCTACGTAAGTACGTATGAAATTTTTTGATTAAATGTTGTCCCGTCGGGGGACCGCTCTAATTATTAGCCTAACGTTCTGTTAAAGTTTAAAATAGTAGCGGTCCCCCGACAGGACAATATTTAATCAAAAAATTTCATACGTACTTACGTAGGGTCATAATTTCAAGGTTATTTTTTTCTTTTTATAGGGTTTCACGTAGTCGGGGGTTTTTTAAATTTTTAATTTAGACAACTAGGAAAAATTCCTTCGGAAAGACAGATTCGAAATATGTGCGTTAAGGGAGGTACCAAAATATGCTTATAGAGTTTAAGGATCTTATTGCTTATAATTATCCCATCCAACTGCACATTCGTCTTTTAACCCAGAAATTAATCGAGTTATTTCATCTTCATCAGTATCCAACATGGCGAAAGATTTCGAGTTACAGCTTTTTGTAGGGACTCCTTATTATTTATTTTCTTTTATTTTCTTGCGTTTTAAGATTCAGGTAATTTGGTATTTAATCAGGTTTTTGTAATTCGCCATTTTGTGGTGGTGGCCATCTTGGATTTGAAATTTGTCATAGTGTATAGTATTCTACTAGTCAAGCCCTTTCATTTGATACCCATATTGAGGGAGTTGTGAAAAAAGAAATGTTATTTGTCATTTTGTGGTGGCGGCCATCTTGGATTTGAAATTTATCATAGTGTATAGTATTCTACTAGTCAAGCCCTTTCATTTGATACCCATATTGAGGGAGTTGTGAAAAAATATATAATCCGCCATTTTGTAGCGGCGGCCATCTTGGACCGATTTTCATCAAACATAGCTAAGAACACTCCCGACAAATACACCTTTCAAACAAAAAAAACAAAATTAAAATCGGTTCATCCGTTCGGGAGCTACGATGCCACAGACAGACATACACACACACACACACACAGACACGTCAAACTTATAACACCCCGTCGTTTTTGCGTCGGGGGTTAAAAAGGCAGTAGTTATCCCTATCTTTAAATCTGGAAGTAAAGATGTAGTTAATAATTATAGGCCAATATCCTTACTCCCTTCAATTTCAAAAATACTAGAGAAAATTATAAACAGTAGACTAGTTAATTACCTAGAAAAAAACAACATCTTAGCCCCTGCGCAATTTGGTTTTAGAGCCAAACTGTCGACAGCCGATGCGGTGCATAGTCTAACTGGTTATATTTCAGAAGAACTCGGCAAAGGATACCAGACCCTGGGAGTCTTTCTCGATTTAGCCAAGGCATTCGACACGGTGTCTGTTTCTGTCCTCCTGAACAAATTAGAGATCATAGGAATAAGGGGAACGCCGCTGAAACTTTTTACTAACTATTTAGACCACCGGTACCAATGTGTGACCAGAAAAATACTGGTTTTGGTGTTCCACAGGGAAGTATTCTGGGCTCCACCCTCTTCCTTATTTATATTAACGACTTGTGTAATCTAAATATTAAGGACGGTAAAATAATATCATAATCATGCCGACGACACGGCGTTATTTTTTTGCGCTAAAACCAGTAGTGAACTGTTCGAAATTGCTCAACTAGGTTTTAATACTGTGACTAATTGGCTTCAAAGCAATTTACTAACATTAAATGCCGACAAAACAAAATATATTCACTTCTCCATGCGCAAGCCTCTACTTAACATTACTAACCCTCATCTATATGCCCATCAATGTGGAAACCGTACAATCACCATGTGTAATTGTCCCTTTATCCACAAAAC
This sequence comes from Apamea anceps, assembly GCA_951799955.1. Lineage (NCBI taxonomy): Eukaryota > Metazoa > Arthropoda > Insecta > Lepidoptera > Noctuidae > Apamea > Apamea anceps. Next base: position 23,942,174 of record OX637501.1, on the reverse strand, counting down.
GAGCAACATAAAATATCAACACTTCTTGGGGTGGCGCACCAAAAACTAATTTGCTTCCTCTTGAAAGAGCTCAGAGACCAATTTTGAAGGTAGCAAACTTCCATTCCTTCTTTTTCCCCACAGACCTGCTATATTAATCCTGCAATGTACTAACGGTTCGCCAGCTTTTCATTATGCACTTAGTATTAAAACAGCACACCATGCTTGCCTACAATGCCGACAACACTAACAAGAGACGGAATGATCTGGTATGCATGTCTAATGCAGCCTCAAAACATGTCTTTGTAGAATGATTTATAACATTCTTAGGTCCATTCCTGTACAATAGATTAAATAGAAAACTAAGTATCTATAAACTAAATTAGTATAGCTGTAAAAAAATTATACTTAATTATTTACCAACCAACAATTATGCACAGACAGAAGACCTACTTATTGTCTGCAAATAAAACTGCTAACACGCTATTTTACTTTTATTTACCTAAGTTTTAATTTAGTTTTCATGTTATATGCATTGTTAATTTATTATATTAAGTATGTATGCACTTCGTAGCCTGAAGCACAGGTTCAACCTAGTTCAGGCAAATTAGCAACTGTGCGCTATTTTTAATTGTTAAGGTTAATGTAAAACGTGTTCCCTTTTTATAAATAAACGATTTATTATTTTTATTATAAGTTTGACGTGTCTGTGTGTGTGTGTGTATGTGTGTGGGGGGGTGTGTGGGGGTGTTTGGGGGTGTGTGTGTGTGTGTGTATGTCTGTCTGTGGCATCGTAGCTCCTGAACGGATAAACCGATTTTAATTTTGTTTTCTTTGTTTGAAAGGTGAATTTGTTGGAAGTGTTCTTAGCTATGTTTGATGAAAATCGGTCCAAGATGGCCGCCGCTACAAAATGGTGGATTACATATTTTTTCACAACTCCCTCAATATGGGTATCAAATGAAAGGGCTTGACTAGTAGAATACTATACACTATGATAAATTTCAAATCCAAGATGGCCGCCACCACAAAATGGCGAAATATTTTTTTTTTCACAACTCCCTCAATATGGGTGTCAAATGAATGGGCTTGACTAGTAGAATACTATACACTATGACAAATTTCAAATCCAAGATGGCCACCACCACAAAATGGCGAATTACAAAAAACCTGATTAAATACCAAATTACCTGAATCTTAAAACGCAAGAATATAAAAGAAAAAAAATAATAAGGAGTCCCTACAAAAAGCATGAAATAAAAAATTAAATTTAAAATTTAAAAAACCCCCGACTACGTGAAACCCTATAAAAAGAAAAAACGTACTTCATACGTACTTACGTAGGGTCATAATTTCAAGGTTATTTTTTTCTTTTTATAATAGGGTTTCACGTCGTCGGGGTTTTTTTAAATTTTTAATTTTATTCAACTCGTTACTTTTCATTGTCTACAATAATCTGTTTAATGAAAATAAAACTAAATAACCAATTTAATCCATCTCCACACATCATTATCTGGCCAGCCTTTCTCAACTATGTTGGGGTCGGGTTCCAGTCTAACCGGATACAGCTGAATACCAGTATTTTACATGGACTGCCTATCTGACCTCCACAACCCAGTTACTGGGTAATACGATGTGTACTTACACAAAACTGCCGGTAAATGGTTTAAAAGAAATAAATGCTTTGAGTTGTGATTGAAAACCAACGACCTATTTATCATCAACGAAGAATTACGCCGGAGACTGGTCAGCGATGATACTGGCTGGGTTACTCGCCGTGTTATATAAATAATAAATAATACGGTGATTTTATCTAATATTTCATGTGAAAGAATTGAAAAATATTGTTAGTTTAATTTGCAACAGAAAACCGATGAAACCAAACCGACAGAAGACCGAATGGGGCCTTGAATTTTTAAAGTTAATTAGGCCAAGCAGGATATATTGTCGAAGAGTCTAATGTGCACATCTTTTAAATTTTCATAAAATATGGGCCATAGAGACAAAAAACTTTAAATATGAAAATAATTTTTCCAAGGTACGGAACCCTTGGTGCGACTCTTCAGCTCTCTATGTCTGTAGCGACGTTGAGTCTTCATGTATTGTGAAATCAAACAATGGTATAAAACTTAATTTGTTTAATAAACATTCTCAGATGATTGGTATGACAAGGGGAACGCTTACAGTTATCACAACAGTATGTACAGTGGAGAGCGGCGCTCGCTCACCGGCCGTCGCACGCGCGCGCCGCCTGGTACCTGCAACACACGGCGCCGTGAGCGCAGGCGCGGCGGGGGAGGCCGACTGCGCGCATGCGGACTAGCCTAACTCGCAGCTATTGGACTGGGACTAGCTTATATTATTGGAACAGCACAGATCGCTACAATCGCTCGGACACTTCATTATGCAATCATCGTTTATGTACAGTCGCCAAAGGAGATAAGTAACCAGGGTCGTCGGATATAGTTGAAGTTTAGTAAGAAACCGATAGATGTTTTCGAAGGAAATTTAATTTAAATAATAGAAAACAAACAGTTTATTTATCAAATAAAATTTCATTCAAAAACATCCATAGGTTTCTTACTAAACTTCAACTATATCCGACGCCCTGGTTACTTATCTCTTTTGGTGACTGTACGTAGGGAAATCGTGCCATAATCGTTTTTATTTTTACATAGGTCCGAGATAAGTATCCACCTAACCGAGTGACCTCCTAGGTTGATTGCATACTTTTCTCGGTTCCTCAAGTGTACAGACGCGCGTCGGGCGACGGATACAGACCGTAGCGCCTACTGGACCTGTGTCACTAAGATCCTACGGGTATCTATGCTCTGGAACTACCGGTCGGGGGTCCGCGCGGGGCGGGGAGGCGGACCCGCACTCATGCAGCTAGCATGCACGGTCCGCACTGCATCGGAGTGCCTAGTCACTAGTTTAGTTAGAAGCGCACAAGCCATGCTGGGTGTCGGGAGCCGGGGCTCTAGTCGAGGTCACTCTATTGTATATTACCGAGTCTAACGGTCCTCTATATCGTCTTCTTCTTAGAAACGGTGGCTTTATCGGAAAAAAAAATGCTAGTTTACTGTTCTGGTAACGTGTTGGTACGATACAAAATGTACGAGTGCTATACATTTTTTTTACGAGTCTAAAGATCATCAAAAGTGTACAGAGATACCTAGGAATTTACATAATTTCTTAAAATATGGCAAACATGTGAATGTACTTTAACAGCGGTGTGATGGCGTGGGGGCGCGGGGCGACTCACCTGACGGTGGGCTGGTTGGCGTGGCGCGCGTGGTCGCGGCGCCGGCGCGCGCGCGCCGCGTGTCGGCCGCGCGCCGCTCGGCTGCCCTGCGAGCCGTACACCGTGTCCTCTGCGCTCGACTCCACCGCCGGCAGCGTGTCTGTACACACGCGCTCGTCAGCACAAACTACTCACACAGACACGGGCGAGGCGCGGCGAGGGGCCTGCTCACCGGACAGGTGCGCGGCGGGCAGGCGGTACAGCTCGGCGGCGCACGCGGCGCACGGCGACCCGCTGGACTCCGAGTCGCTGTCACGCGAGCGCCCGTACTCTGACACACAATACATCTATTATGGCCAGTCGCCACACTCGTACCGCCGTACGATCCGAGACGGATTGTGGGAAAGATGATGAAGTGAACTCTGAGCTGGTGCGCGGCTAATCATGTTTGGAAGAAATGAACGAAATAAATTCGAACGAGAAATCCATCTAGTCCCGACTGGATGATGACCACACGATTTCAAGGAATAATACTAATTTAGATGCGCACTGTATATTAATTACTGTTAATAATTCTAAAAAAATCTCATAAAATTCGGTACGCGCACAATAATAAGCACCGACGGATATTGTAAATGTGCGAGCGATGCGATCGTGACACGAAGTGAGCGTCGCGGGACTGCCAGTGCGCCGGCGCTGGCGCCGGTCAGCCGGTCACGTCTGTCTTCATACAATACTAACTTCGCTACACCTACAAGAAGTACTGTTTTTGAAGTCTTCGTTACAGTTTTCGCCCTAACACAGTATAATAAATAAATCAAAAACATGTATTCACTACTAAACGGCGCGCGATTGTAATGCCGTGCTTCGTACAAATGTACCGACACGCATCCTCGAGTTTGATTACACGACCCGAAACTCGTACTGCTGTCGAGTAGTTGGCGGTTAGTCTACCTATCTATCTATACATATAAAATTCAAAGTCCTGACTGACTGACTGACTGACTAATAGATCAACGCACAGCCTAAACCGCTGGTCCTAGAGACATGAAATTTGGAGGGTGTGTTCTTCGTGAAGAGTAGGCATCCACTAAGAAAGGATTTTTCGAAATTCCACCCCTAAGAGGGTGAAAAGGGGGGAATTCGTTTGTATGAAAAATCTTATTCCTTGAGTTAGAAGAAGAAAGAAAGAAAGAAAATACGTTTATTTGCGGTAAACATGACGCAAAAAAGAACATAAAAACAAAATAAAGAAAAAACAATAAATAATGGTTGATATGCGTCACATCCACGCAAAACGGCTATCGCTCAGCATTATGCCGCGACCCTATGCAAGACAGAGCCCCAGCGCTGGTTTTCAGCGACAGCCGGCGCCGACGTAATGACGTCGTCCGGTGCAGCAAGTAATTATTCATAAACAAGTATAAAGCTATTATTTTTATGTAAACAGTTATTAGGACGCTTTACTGGTACAGCGTACATAAAGCAAAACAATACAATCCAATTTAAGTGTGACAGAAACAAACAGGAATATAAAAAATAAACAAAAAGGAGGATAATTATACATGCTAAGAGAATATCATCCTTAATAAAGGTTTTACGCTTTAGGTAGTGGCAACATTTCCGAAGCGTCCTATCTGACGTACGCGCACCCAACATGCACCAAAGAAAATATGATGTAAGGAATTACAAAATGGCCAATGATGTAATGTGTTATGCAAAAGCTATGTGTCAGTGTTCTATGTGGTTCTATGCGTATGTGAGTGAATTTCAAAGATGAAAGATGAGATGGACCCGATAAAAAGACGAAACCTTGGATACTGGAGGGTGACCCGACATGCCACACTGTACAAGGAGCTTTGGCACAAATTACATTTATAAATACAATACTAGCTTTGGAGAAAAACAGGAAGTCATGAAAAAATATGAAAGGTACAAAATAGAACAACACAACTTAAATAATTAATACGATTATTGGAATTTAATTTGATTATTGGAATTTAATTTAGTTAATAAACTTGAAACTTGGCATGAATACTTATCTAAATAAATTATGAAGATTGTCAGTTTTTTTTTTCTTCTAAACTACCCCCTAATAAGGCATTGGGGGGTTTCAAAGTTTGTATGGAAGAATTTTAGCGCGCAGTCCGATTTACTCGAAACTCAGTATTTATACCTAACATTGAAAGTAAAGAATAATGTGTATCAAAGTTTTTTGAAAATCTACCCCTGACGGGCTGAAATGGGGTAGTCAATTTTTCAGGGGAGGATTTTACTGCATGGCTTGATTAACTCGAAAATGAGTATAAATAATCTTTGAGTCAAGTTATGAATACATCTCAAACGATTTTTTTTTAATTCCACCCCTGTGGGGGTGAAAAGCGGGGACACAGTTTATATGAAAAATCTTCTTCATTAGGTTAATAAACTTGAAACTTTTCAAGAATACTCGCCTAAGTAAGTAATAAAGTTTATCATTATAAGTTTTTCAAAACTATCCCTCAAAGGGGGATATAGGGGTGTTGAAGTTTGTTTGGAATAATTTGAATGCGCAGTCCAATTACCTCGAAACTCAGTGTTTATACTTAAGACCAAAAATAAAGAGTAACATAATTCAGGGTTTTTCGAAAATCTACCCCTAACGTGTTGAAAAGGGGTTGTTAATTTTACAAGGGAGGATTATAACGCGTGACTTGATTAACTCGAAAATTGGTATAAATAATCTTTGAATCAAGTTATGAATAATCCCAAACGATTTTTCAAAATTCCACCCCTGTGGGGGTGAAAAGCGGGGGATACAGTTTATATGAAAAATCTTATTCATTTAGTTAATATACTTGAAACTTGGCAAGTATACTTGCCTAAGTAAGTAATAAAGTTTAATATTATAAGTTTTTCAAAACTACCCCTCAAAGGGGGATATGGAGGTGTGAAGTTTGTGTGGAAGAAATTGAATGCGCGGTCCGAGTAACTCGAAACTCAGTATTGATAGTTTTGACAGAAAATAATTAATAATAAGTATGTAAAGTTGTCGAAAATTTACCACTGACGGGACAAAAAGGGGTAATTCAGTTTTTAAGGGGAGGATTTGAACTTGAAACTGTATGTTAGATTTTCACGCCTAAACCACTGAACTTCTGATTTGGCGTAGAGATAGATGGCATCCTGGGGAAGCACATACATTTTATCCTGTTAGCACGTTCCCGTGGGATAATTTCCGACATCCACGCGGGCGAAGCCGCGGGCAGAAGCTAGTTCTATATACAACGTGGCGCTACAATGGTGACATTAATTTAACATACGGGTAGGGCTAGTGCCCATTAATCATATAAACTTTGATAGGTTAAAATAATTCGTAAATAGAAAAAAAAATTCAAACAAACTAAATAATACAAATTTGAGAGGTGTCAAGGGAAACCCGGATGGAACGAAGTTTCTTTCGATTAATTAGTGAAGGAATTTTAATAAAATTTTGTTCTTTTTAAGTTATAAATTATTTATTACTCGTATGTACAAAAAACCTGTATACACTCAACAAAAATAATCGTCGCGACACCACACTGTTCAATGCGAAATAGAAAGACGAAACGAAAATAACTGGCTTGCTTTCTATAAGAGAGAGAGAGAGAGAGAGAGAGACAGACAGAGAAACACGCGCACGCCGCACGGCTTACAACTATAGCAAAAAGTGTAGTTCCAACTTTTGGTCTTAATTTTTTCCGTCTAGCCCCCTTTCGCAACGCGCGATAAGGAACTTCGTTCCAAAAAGTAACTACAATTGGGATCACCCTTGCAAAAATTCATTCATGAAATTACTTACCTAGCGCTAGCTGGCATACGTTATCTCGGAGCGGCAACGCGTCACTTCGCGCGCTGGCAACCATGCGCAACGCGTCTTGTACCTACTCGTGATCGGTCCAATTCTTTGACGGCATGTTATAAAGAAATCGAGCAGCGCAAGTGGTACCTACAGCGGAGGTGCTTAGTCAAACACTTATCATATCACCCTCTCTTGTTACTATTACTCGTAACTCGTAGTTATAACTGTCATCACTAATCACTGCTTTTATTTGTCTTTATTTTTTATTTTTATTTTATTTTAAATTTTCTTATTTTCAATAAGCCCACCGTACAAAGCAAAGAGCTAAACAGCGTTTCTTGTTTTCCCGCATATTTGAAAATAAATTGTTACTTATAGCCATTTGCCTCAATTTCTCAAACGCATTTATTATTCGATGGCGTAATTGTTCCACCGAATCCATGTTCTCCGCGTACACATCGCCTTTGAAGCACCCCCAGAAAAAAAAAATCGAGTAGCGTGAGGTCTTGCGATCTTGCTGGCCACCTACGAGGTCCAAATCTGTCTAACCATTGTGCATGAAACGTGTCATTTAGCCACTGCCTGGCTGTTGTTACAGAGTACGCTTTCCGCATATTCAGCTGCTGTGTACATAGTTCGGATGTGTATTTACCATCTCGATCACAAGTTTACATAAGCACTAATAACACAATTAAAAGCGTCCGTATCGTAAGAGATGTAAACGTACATAATAGATTAGAAAACAAAGCAAAGCGTCTTTATCACAGTACCTACCATAATCTAATTACTATCCTAATTACACAAAAATAAATAAATAAAACAATAGGTAAGCGTCTTTTTCGCGGAAACATTCACAAAAATATTTGACGACGTAATTAATATGTGCACTAGTATGAAGAAGTATGTCAAGGACACGCGTTCGGCTAGCACTAGAAAAGCAAACAAAAAATTCTCTGTGCGAGCGGGTGTGCGGGTGGAAAGGACGCGCGTCGCCTGCGCCGCTCGCTGACAAAGCGCTCTTTCATATTAGTATTGCTTTTTGTTTTAATTTCACTGATGCGATGTTGTGATCCGTGACCCCGGCAAATGACCGCTGCGCGACAGTTCTTTAAGTACAGGTTGCTCTAAGATGCTATTTTCTAAAATTTTAAATAAATCCGTAAATAATTACGTTTAATAGAAATATAATTTCTTAATGAAACGAAAATGTAAAAACGTATATTTGTGTTAAATTAATGTCACCATTGTAGCGCCACGTTGTATATTATTGTATGAAATGGTATGCAGCAGTACGCCTTCATTTACTCGTTTAGTAAAAACTTACTGCATACACACTACTAGGTACATATTTCAGTGGTGTGCGACATGAAGAGAGCAGTTCGTAGAAGCATGTCGGACCAACCTGGCGTGTGCGCAAGCAGGTTGGGGCGCGGCGGCGGCGCCGCCAGATCCAGCGGCTCGGCACGCCCGAACGTGCGCAGGTGCAGCGCGCAGCCGGCGCCCGCGCCGCTCTCGCACGCCGCGCCCGCGCCCGCGCCGCCCGCCATGCTGAACGTCGCGTATGGGCTAATCTCGTGCAGCTCTCCCGTCGCTACAAATCAATTATCTTAATAATTACTCTATTATTAGTATGTCTTTTACATATCTCAAGACCTCGGGGGTCCCGGACCTTTGGAAGGCGTACCAGGGGCCGAAGCCAACTCGCAGAGGCCTCTTAGACAATTTTAAATGATAAGGAGGCACCAACCGACACATATCCATGTATGCACTATGCAAGTGCACCCAAGGACAACCGGTTGGTGCAGGACTATTGCGGAACATGGGAGCAAAATATATTGGACTATGGGTTTGGGTGGCTATAGTGGATTGGTAAAATTGAACTATGGAAGGACTATGTCCCCTGCCTGAGCAATCTATATATATAACATTCAAAGTCCTGACTGACTGACTGACTGATAGATCAACGCACAGCCTAAATCGCAGGTCCTAGAGACATGAAATTTGGAGGGTGTGTTCTTCGTGAAGAGTAGGCATCCACTAAGAAAGGATTTTTCGAAATTCCACGCCTAAGAGGGTGAAAAGGGGGGAATTCGTTTGTATGAAAAATCTTATTCCTTGAGTTAATAAACTTGAAACTTGACACGAATACTTATCTAAATAAATTATGAAGATTGTTAGTTTTTTTGTCTTCTAAACTACCCCCTAATAAGGGATTGGGGGCTTTCAAAGTTTGTATGGAAGAATTTTAGCGCGCAGTTCGATTTACTCGAAACTCAGTATTTATACCTAATATTGAAAGTAAAAAATAATGTGTATCAGGGTTTTTTGAAAATCTACCCCTGACGGGCTGAAATGAGGTAGTCAATTTTTCAGGGAAGGATTTTACTGCATGGCTTGATTAACTTGAAAATTACTTGAAAACGGTCGCTAGCACATAGTGTTGTAGCGACAAGGGGGCAACATGTCCTGAAGTGCTTATGAGGAGTGGAGAGGTATTTCCACGGCTATTCGGACAATCCCGGAAGTACGGTCAAGATCCCTACCAGCATCTTACTGCAACACTTCCTTCCTCCGAGCACGTAATAATAATTACTCTTATTAATACTATTTTATTCAACATGAGTGATGCATTATCGTAGGAAAACCCAAAAAATAAAGTAAAAAGTTATTTACATAATCACTAATCAGCCTTTAAAGTTCCCACACTTCCCACTGCTGGGCCACCGGCCTCCTCTCCTCTTTCGGTGAGAGGAAGCAGGCCGTAATCCACCACGCGGGCCCAGTGTGGGTTGGTAGATGTCACATGTCTTCGAATTTTTGCTTCTAGGGCATGCCAATTTCCTCACGATGTTTTCCTTCACCGTTTTTAGAGCAGTGGCGATGAAATAATTTACACAAAGTAAAGCGCTTGTCTGGGTTCCAACCTACGAACTACAACTCTTAAGTCGCGGCCGAGACCAGTGGGCCACCACTGCTCTTGTTAAAAAAAAAGGAACAAAAAGCTGAAATTATTCTATGTGATAGAAGTTTATGCAAATATTACAGGACAAATAAAATGATGTAGAGACATGATCATCAAATAGCACACTTTTTCAGAAATCATGAGAATGGTACTGAACCCTCAGTGTGCGAATTCGACTCGCTCTTGACCGGTTTTTTTTATAATAATGTTAGTTACGGCTTTTCACCGTATATGAGGGCAGCATAGTATTCAGTGTTACTTATTAATCTTCTCACAATACTATCGAGAGGCAAGTTGATGATGGTTAGCGGTACTTCCCCTGAAGAAGCACTTGCTCAAAACTGGTCCGCAACTAGGGCTCTGGATTAGTGAGCATATAAATATTCTAAAGTACAGAAGTACAGAGAACAGGTACTTTAAGCAGTAAAGCAAAGTAACCTGTTCGAGAGAGCAGCAGCTATGATTATGTAATACGATACCGTCGGGCGGAGTGAGGGCCTTCCCATTCCGTTTGCTGGGCTCCGTGGTGTAGAGCTGCGGGTGCGGCGCGCACGCCTGCAGCGAGCAGTCGCGGCGCAGGCACCACGCCGCCTGCCGCCGCCGCGCCAGCGCCAGCCCTGCACAGTCAGGCGCGCTGTCACGTGCGCTGCGCAGCGCTGCGAGCGGCTGCAGCCGATCGGGGCTTACCGGTGAGCGCGGCTAGCAACGCGGCCAGGCCGCCGCCCAACAGCGCGGGCGCCAGGCCGGCGCGCCACAGCGACCCCGCGCCCGCGCCCCCGCCAGCGCCGCGCGCGCCCCCGCCCGCGCCCTCCGCCACCACGCCGTGCGCCGCCGCCGGCACCTTCACCGGCTCGCCCACGCGCTCTGCGTGCATTGTCACCAAACACATTAAATTATTTACTGTACCTACCTTAAATCTTTTTGATTGTGGCGAAACTATCACGCACCTGTAGCGCAGTCTAGAGAACCGTACAGTTAGTCATTGCGTTTAATATTGTCGTAAAAACCAATGATTGGTTACAATGAATAAAAGTGTAAAGATAACATTATAATCCGAAATGGCGGCTGTTTAAAATTATTCATGAGTAAGTATAATTTCCATGGACTCGGCACCATGTCGCACCTCCATTAAGCGTGTGCGTGGCGGCTCGGTAGAGCGCGGTGATGTCGCCGGCGGGAGACCGCGCCACCACGCGCACCTCGTACCACGCGCCCGGCCGCAGGCTGCCGGCCTGCACGCACAACACATGGTACACTGACGCTATGGGTAGCATGCGACGGCGCAGTGAGAGGTCCGGAGGTTACCTCAGCGGCCTCTCCGTCGGTGAGCAGCTGTTGCCAGGGGCCGCCTAGTGCCGGGCGCAGGGCCAGCGCCCAGGCGGCCACGGGGCAGCGCCCGCCCCACGCCAGCAGGTTCAGGCGCAGCGTCGTGCTGTTCGCCCACACGAACTCCTTACCCGGCGGTGGCTTAGCCTCTACGCATAGTACACGCTTTCATAAAAATGTAGCGTGGCATGGGGATCAGCGGTGGAAGAGGCTACCGAGTGCATGCGGGGCTGGAGCCCGTGTCGAAACTGAATAGAGAACGCGTCACTCACTGTCTCCTCTCGTGCGCGCAATGAGCGGCGCGGAGTGGTGCGACGCGCCCACGGCGTTGTGCGCCTGCAGCGTGACGCGGTAGGCCGCGCCGCACGCCAGCCGCGCCAGCCACAGCGACGTGTCGGCGGCCGGCACGCGCCGCGCCCGCGCGCCCGCCGCGCCCGCCACGTCCGGCACGTCCGCACTGTCACCACGGGACCACCACACTGTGTATCCTGCCATATATGCATGATGGTTCACAATTTCAACTACAACTTAACCGTTTTAAAGTGACGTCGAAATTGAAGTCGTGAGTGAGCTGGTTCTTACCGAGTATGTGTGCGCCGCCGTCGTGCGGCTTGTCCCAGGAGAGGTGCAGCGCGTGCAGGGCGGCACTGCGCAGGCGCGGTGCGGGCGGCGCAGGTGGTGCGCGCACGCTCAGCGCCACGCCCATCGCGTCCGAGCCCAGCGCGTTGCGCACCACGCAAGTGTAGTTGCCAGCCGACGACACATCCACATCTGAACACAAACCGCACCAGTCACCACCGACGGAGTACCAATCAAAAGAACAACCTTCAAGTATTAATCATCATCTATATCCTCACTGTGTATGATGAGATCGCCATCTTCAGTGAGTGTGTGCGCGCTGGGCAGCGGCGACCAGCGCCAGCGCAGCGGCGGCGCGCCCAGCGCGGAGCAGCGCAGGCGCACCCGGGAACCCCACGCCGCGAACACCTCGCGACTGAACGAAGATATCCTGGCCGATACTGCCGGTTTATTGGAATCGGTAACATTATTCTAATGCTCCGTCTTTGAAAGCTTTCTTAGCAAATGTTGAAATATAAGACAATTGCCACTAGGTGCATCCGGGTAGCATAGCAGGTGGGTACTAAGCAGCAAGCGAACGGTCGTGGCACCGCTGGAGTAGGGAGCGGGGACGTACGTGCGGGCGCCGGCGCGGCGGTGACGGGGCGGGAGGGCGCCCCGGCGCCGGCGGCGGACGCGGCGCGCAGCCAGAACTCGTACACAGTGCGTTCGCGCAGGCCGCGCACCTCGCGCCACACCTCCTGCTGCGCGCCCAGCGTGTCGTCAGGCTCCGCGGCGGCGTCCACACGCTGAGCCCACTCGCCGCCCACTCTTCGGCACAAAAAAGCGATTAAAACACTCCAGTCAGCTAAAGCGAATGAGGGTTGGCGGCGGCGCCAATTAGTGGCAGTCGAGCCATACAAATATGCGTGCATTAGCAGGTGATGTACGTATTGAAGGGGCTCGTGGCTAAGTTAAAGCCACACGAATCGATTGATCAAATGTTAGGCAACTCTTACCAAGTTCGTTTCCTGGATGGGCGACTACTACCGTCGCCATTTCATTCGTCCATTTCATACCGAAACCCAAGTATATCTCGTGTCGACCCGGCTGTCATTCGTAGATCTTTGACAGTCGTTACCGGTAAGCCCGAAGTCTGACAACCAATCTTGCGAACGAGTATTGTGTTACCCAGTCACCGGGCTGTGAAGCTATTCAACTGCATCCAGTTAGACTAGAAGCTGAACACATGTTAGTTGGGACAAGGCTAGGCTAGGCCCGAGGACGAGCAGGCGACGTACTTGCCGAGCTCCCTGGTGTAGAGCGTGTAGTGCGTGAGGCGGCCGGGCGGCGCCAGCCACGTGACGCGCACAGCCGCCGCGCCCGCCGCGTGCGCGCGCACCGCGCTCACCGCCTCCGGGACTGCCGACAGTGAACACACTTTTAGTACTGAGCACGCTGTGGGTGCAATCTGAAGCCAGCGAAGGAGCGTTTTCCAAAAATACGATATTGTCACCTGTGCACTTGAGGATCTTATGACTGAGTCAGTGGGAAGGATTCACGAAGTTGAATTTTGAGCCAATAATAATTATGTATTTGAACTTTCTTAATATTACTTTTTGCCATCGATATACAGCGTTATCATATATACAGCTATTTATACGCTATTTTAACAGAACCTCATCTAAAATAAACATAATAATTATTTGCTAATTAAATTTTTATTTGTTTTTGATTAATGGAAAAAAACTGGATGCCGACCCCAACTTAGTAAGGAAAGGGCTAGGCAGATGATGATGATTAATGGAAAAAAAATGAATATTATAAAACCTCTCAAAGTTGTCCTACGTAACTTAAATGTGTGCCGTAAGCCATCCAATTATCTAACTTACATGTTTGTTATAAGGTGCAATGTTTCCTGTATGCTTTTACGGGCTTAGGTTCGAACTACTTAGGATCGACAAAATATAAAAATAATTTTCTCTGTATTCAGACGCATTAAATAAAATGTAATCACCTTATGTAAAATAGTAAATATAAATCAAGATAAAAACGAAAATAAATAAGTCTACCAAACATACTGGCGTGTGCTAGCTGGCATATGACAAATAATTACTTTGCATACGATTGTACACAATCAAGTTTTTCTAACTAAACAGACAGCTGTGCTGTTGGGGAGTTTGTTGCGCCACTTCTTCTTCCCAGCGATAGCACTAGGAAGTGGTGAAGGGCGGACGTTTTTGGGGGATTGTCTTATGTACCTAATTTTGACGTTCGAACAGTGCTGATTCTTAGTAGCATTGCCATTCAACGTGGCAATGCTGCCAGCCTTTTGGGCACCCTTCCTGTTGACAGTGATGCGGACGAATTTTGTGGCTAAGTAATAACAGCCGCACGGGTTGATCGATCAGATTAAACTACTCTTGCCGCGGTTGGTCTGTGGATGGGTCTCATCTTTATATACCAAGACCCCTCCGTGCCTCGGAAAGCACGTTAAGCTGTTGATCCCGGCTGTCATTCGTAGATCTTTAACAGTCGTTACGGGTCGTCAGAAGCCCAAAAGTCTGACAACCAGTCTTACCAAGGGCTATCGTGTTACCCAGTAACAGGGTTGTGGAGGTCACGTAGGCAGTCGCTCCATATAAAAAACCAACCCACAGATACGCGCTAAAACACAAGATCACTCAGTGGCTACTTCAGCAGGACTACATCATAACTGAAAATCTACTGACATACATCTCTTAACTCAAACATACTTAACATCTCCCCTACCATCACATCATACTATACACATACACCACACACTTACCCACCCAAATATACGCAACCGATTCATACCTTATTTTTTTTTATTATTATTATGTCGTTTATTTATTTATTTTTCTTATTTTAATACATTTTTAAATATTAGTATAAAAAAAAAACATTTAAAAATATAAAAAAATAGTAATTCACCGGTGTCGGGAGCAGGGTCCAAGCTACCGGTGGTTAGGGCTCCAGAGATAGAAACCTCCTCACAATGCGAGCCGTATCGAGGAATCCGTTCTGAATCAGGCCCTTGATCCAACCGCCTAACGAGAGCCTCGATAGATGTTGATCGAGGCTTTTAGCCATCAGGCCATTAGCCGATACGACAATCGGCACTATGACAGTCGAGCTCACATTCCACATGTCAACAACCTCGTGTGCTAAGTCAAGATATTTGATTTGTTTATCTTTCTCAGCTTTCACGAGGTTCCCGTCATGTGGAATGGTAACATCGACAATCATTGCGCGGCGCACTAATCGATCTATCACCCCTATATCAGGTTTGTTGGCGACAACAGTCCTATCAGAGATGATAGACCGATCCCAGTACAACGTGACATGGTCATTTTCGAGAACTGGGTCGGGCACATACTTGTAACTAGTTTGCGTAAGTTCTCTTTCGCCATGGAGAGCGGCGTGAGCCCCTTGTCCACTGCGACCACATCACGGTGCATACCCACTTCGACTTTTAAAAAATATTCCCTGAGACTGCTCACCTCGCGGTTGTGGAGGGTCTTCGCACTTAAAAAGCCTCGACCCCCACACTTCCGCGGGATATACAGTCTCATCACCGATGATCGTGGGTGATGCATCCGGTTTGCGGTCAGTAGTGTACGGACCCTTGTATCCAGGGCGTTCAGTCTGAGTCCATTTGAGTATGCCGAAAGAGTACATCAAAACCGGCATGACCCAACCATTGAAGGCGCGCACCTTATTTCCGCTCGAAAGAAGACTAATTAATACCATCTTCAGGCGACAAAAGAAGCGCTCCTTCAACGGTTGCTTCATGTCAGCATCGTTGATGCCTAACGCTTCCGACATACCCAAATACTTATAGCTTTTGGATGAGGAGAGGGATCTAAGGTGTATGGAATCTGAAAGTGGAATTCCCTCGGATTCCATAATCTTCCCCCCCTTTACATGCGTGACTGCATATTTGTCCACACCAAATTCCATCCTGATGGCACTACTGAAAGTTTCAGTTACCTTCAATAGCTCGACCAGATGCAATTTGTTGGGGGCAAAAAGTTTCAAATCATCCATGTAGAGGAGGTGAGATATGACCTGACCACCTCTCTTCAACCGTTAGCCTAGACCTGAATCCTCCATCAGTGTGCTTAGAGGATTCAGGGCTAAGCAGAACCAAAGAGGACTCAAACTGTCGCCCTGAAATATTCCCCGCTTAATCCATACAGGCTCATCATTCCCCTGGATCTGTCGACACCCTGGATAGCGAAGGACCGTCTTCCATTGCCCCATACACGACTCAAGGAAGGTGCGTAGAGTTGCATCTATCTTGTACAACTCCAGCACCCTCATGAGCCATGTATGTGGCACCGAGTCGTAGGCCTTCTTATAATCTATCCAACATGTCGACATATCCTTGTGGGATCGGCGAACCTGTTGGCTAATGGCCATGTCTATGAGGAGTAGCTCCTTAGTACCGCGGAACCCATTCCTACATCCATTTTGAGAGGCAGACATAATCGAGTTACTGTCAATGTGCGTGTTAATTTTCGCTCTCAAAATGGATGTAAGAAGTTTATAAACCGTCGACAAACACGTAATCGGTCTATAATTCTTGGGTTCCGCGGGACTACCTGACTTATGGAGCAGGTGGGTAACGCCTGTTGTTAGAAACTGCAGTAGCGACCCAGACTCTAAGGATGACTGGAACTGAGATGCCAGGCAAGTGTGTGAATTAGTTAGCCATTTCAACCAAAAGTTGTGCAGTCCGTCCGTTCCCGGTGATTTCCTATTCGGTAATGGACGGGCCGCTCTAGCAACGTCTGATGGCGTAAGTAGGACTGCTAACATTTCTGGTATAGTCCCATACACTCGCTCGACATCCTGCATCCAGCCAGCCTCAGTGTGACAGACGGGCACCGACCAGATGCTGCGCCAGAATGCACTCGTGGCGGCATCATCCGGGCGGCACACATCTGTCGCATTTTGTTCAGGTCGCTCCCACGCTCTATACACCCACGTTTCATCGCTCTGGAACATGCGATTCTGCGTATATCGATCAACCCGCCGCTTATACCGCCGAATACGGCTCGCCCATGCACAAACTTTCTGCTTCAGAAAGTCGATGCGCTCTGTGACATGAGACATGTATTCTCGAGGACTGATTCCAGTCCCCGAGAATGCCTGCCTTACAAAGTGCATCACTCGTGGTCGTGTATTGCCCTCCCTGAAGCAGTATAGTTTACCGATGAGTACCCTGGCCCCATCGATACGATGCTCGATCCTGCGCTGCCAGGCTGGTACGGCTGGTTTTGATCGAGTAGCTCCGTCAAAACTAGGAAATTTGACGTTAGCTAAACGACATGCCGCCACAGCCGCGCAATACAGGATCGAGTGTGTATCAACGAGATCCTCGCTGCTCTCGAAGAAATTCTTGAGCTGCGAGTCCAAGGCACACACCAGCGCCCTATTTTTTTGTGCATTATTTTTTTTTTTTATTCTATTCATTAATGTACGTTTTTAGGTACCACATCGTCACTTGTTGTCCTTTAATAAATATAATAATTTAGTCCAATATAATTAATGGCTGAACCCTATCTCTTAAGATACAGGCCAGACCTAGTTTAAGGGATAGAGTTGTTTTTTTTTTTTTTTATTATTTTTATTTATTTATTTAAACATAATAGTCTTCTTCTTAGTCATTGTACTCCTATGCTAAAGTTGTATTGAATAGTGTCAACTGAATGTATGCAGTGCAATGTGATTTTTGTTTATGCAATAAATTCTGTATTATTATTATTACTTCCTTTATTTAAAAGTAAACAAATAAATTATATTTTTAAATATTGGAACATAAAAAGTATAATAACATTTAAAAATATAAAAAATAGTAGCCCACCGGTATCGGGAACAGGGTCCAAGCTACAGATTCAGATTCATCATTTATTGCACCGGCGGTCAGGGCTCCAGAGAGAGGAACCTCCTGACAATGCGAGCCGTGTCCAGAAGTACCGCTTTCTGAATCAAGCTCTTGATCCAGCTGCCCCACGAGAGCCTCCTCAGGTGTTGGTCGAGGCTCTTGGCTATTAAGCTATTGGCTGTCACGACTATCGGCACAATGATCGCTGAGTCCAAATCCCACGTGTCGACAAACTCGCGAGCCAAGTCAAGATACCTGATTTGTTTATCTTTCTCGGCTTTCACGAGGTTCTCATCATGCGAGACGGTTATGTCAACAATCATTGCGCGCCGCTCTGATCGATCCACCACCACTATATCAGGCTTATTGGCAACAATAGTCCTGTCAGTGATGATGGACCGATCCCAGTACAATGTGATATTTCCATTTTCGAGAACTGGGTCGGGCACATACCTGTAGTACGGCACCTCAGATTCCACAAGGCTGTATTTCAGAGCAAGTTGCTGATGGATTATCCTGGCTACAAGGTTGTGTCTATGCAAGTACTCTCCGTTAGCTAGACGAGAACACCCGGAGATAATATACCTGATTGACTCTCCCGGCCGGTGGCATGCCCGTCAGATACCAACCGTGCCATCTTTCACAATAAATCCCCGGTAATTGTTCGTCATCATTACTTCATCCATAATTCATCCACAGACAAAACCTTCGGTTTCTCCAAAGAGGTCACCGAAACGCAGCCAATGGACGCTAGTAGATCTAAATTATTGGGTCCATGTAGGGCCCGGTAAAAAAAAAAAGTTTTTATTGCATCATTTAGTTTGCTTGTGTTAGGATGCTCCGCCCTTCCCCAGGTTATATGTAGATGGATGTTATTGAGCCTTTCCAAGATAATGAAAACTTATACAAATAAAAACAAGAATAAAAACCAAAATAAAAACAAAAGAATGAAATGAAAACACAGTATTTTTATGAAAGGCAAAAAACGGTAAAAGCGTCCGTGAAGCTCCTTACTTTGTCATACTTCCATGCGATCATTGGTGTCAAGCACTACTCTTTAGCCAAGGAGAGCGGGGTGAGGCCCTTGTCCATCGCGACCACATCTTGATGCATACCCACGTCGGTTTCTAAGAAATATTCCCTGAGACTGCATATCTCGCGATTGTAGAGGCTCTTAGCGTTTAAAAACCCTCGACCTCCACACTTTCGCGGGATCTACAGCCTCTTTACCGATGACCGTGGGTGATGTATTCGATTTGCAGTCAGCAGCGTCTGGACCCTCCCATCCAGGGCGTCTAGTTCAGTTTGAGTCCATTTGAGTATGCCGAAAGAGTACA
Organism: Apamea anceps; assembly: GCA_951799955.1. Taxonomy (NCBI): domain Eukaryota; kingdom Metazoa; phylum Arthropoda; class Insecta; order Lepidoptera; family Noctuidae; genus Apamea; species Apamea anceps. Next base: position 23,923,034 of record OX637501.1, on the reverse strand, counting down.
TCAGAACCGGCACGACCCAACTGTTGAAGGCACGCACCTTGTTGCCGCCTGATAGAAGACTATTACGTACTTTTTTCAGGCGGCCAAAGAAGTGCTCCTTCAACAATTGCTTCATGTCAGTAACATTGATGCCTAACGCTTCCGACATACCCAAATACTTATAGGTTTTGGATGCAGAAAGCCCTCTGAGGTTTATGGAATCCAAGCGTTGTGTTCCCACGGATTCCACAATCTTTTTGTAGTGTGCTCTATTTCTTTTTTTTGTGCGGTGATATTGACTAGCATCTTTTTTCGAGGAGGTTGTATGAAAGTTACAGATTCCATTTTTTGTGCTAATCCTTACCTGCCCCAGCAGTCTCGACATTCATAGCGATCGCTTTACGACCGAATTCGGTCGCGAAGTCCTGTCACTCCATACATTTCACCTGTCAATTCGGAACTTTGCGACCGAGTTCGGTCGTAAAGCGATCGCTATGAATGTGGAGACTGTTGGGGCTGTATACCAAATTGCAGCTTCAACTTTTTACGACTTCGTGCTCTAGAACTGCTCTAGAGGTTTTGATGACTGAGGTAGTAAGTGACGAAATCGACGTATTTTAGGTATTAATAGAATCCAAAATTTAAAAGCTCAATACACAATTCTTTATTGCATTCCACAATGTAGGCTGTAGCTAGACTAATGAAACTTAGTGTGATCCATGCCTAAGCTATGAGAGTTTGAAAATACGACAAAACGCTTCGAGAAAAAGTAGGTAGTGCCCCTGCTTGTAGTTTTTAGCACCTCTCAGCGCGGGCACCGCCGTGCCCCCTATCTAGGGTGGCTGCTATATTAAACTTTTATTGTCATAATGAGTTTATTCGAATAATCGCTTTGGGGAATGAATGTTGAAATTGAGGACGTTTCTGAAACATTATATAAGATATTTCAGACTGCGGTGGCGCACTGACCGTCGTCCTGGGTGGCGCAGTAGACAGGAGGTGCGGGTGGGCCGAGCCCGGTGTCAGCGCGTGCGCGCACCCACACGGAGTAGTTGGTGGCGGCGCGCAGGCCCTGCAGCGTGGCCTCGCCGCCCAGCCCCGCGCGCGCCGTCTGCGCCGCGCTCGCCCCGCTCCACGCTGCGCATGTCGCACGTCACACTCATGAGCTGTTCTACTCGTATGAGTACTCAACAATAGCACCTAGCACGAGCTTACAAGTGGCGAAGTGTAAGGGTGCGTAGTGCAGGTCGTATCCGCGGAGAGCGTGCGCGTGCGCGACGGACAGCGGCGCCCATCGCACGCGCAGCGAGCGCGCCGACAGCGCCTCGCACGACACGCCATCCGGCGCCTCCTCCGGCACTGCGACACAGAGGACATCGTGTACTCACACGCGACGTGGAGCACGCACACAGTGACACCCGAGTGTAGAGACCTCCGTCCGCGGTGGTGGCGTACACGGTGGGTGAGTGCGGACCGGCGCCAGCGCGGTTGTAGGCGCGCACGCTGAGCGCATAGCGCGCGAAGGGGCGTAGGCCGGGTAGCGTGAGGTCGGCGCTGCTCCAGCCCGCCACGCTAGCGCGGCCGGCGCGCTCGTCCGCGCGCTCGTCCACATCGTCGTCGAGGCGGCCCAGCTCGCGCCACGTCGCGACATACCCCAGCAGCTCGCCATTCCAGCTGTCCTGAGGCGGCGCCTGTCGAGTGTTACATCTAATTTAGTGCTGTGTGCCGCAGTGTTACTGAAACGTTCTCTGCACGCTAGAGTACTCACCGACCACGAAACGTGCAGTTCCCCTGGGTTGGTCGCTCTAACTCTGACGTTCTGCGGGGATGCAGCCGGAGCTGGTGGAATACACGAATCGTCACAATAGTGTTGTTACTAATATATTTCATATTGTTAATAACTATTTGTATAATAGTATAAAAGAACATTTTTTAAAATACAATGTTAAGATTGTTCTTGGGATAAATTGAATTTATCTCAACTACCGAACCCTTAATTGTGCGTGGTCCGACACACATTTGGCAGGTTATTTTTTTGTAAACTGGAGTAAAGGGTTGAAGTTGAAAACCGGCGCTTAGCAACCCGCCGGGGGAGCGAAGCATAACGCTGACCCTTAAACCTTTTTTTTCCGGTATTATAGTTTTGTGTGTGTAGCTCCTAATAGCTGTAATACTGGGGACAATAAACGTTTATTCCATTCATATAGCAGAGGACCCTCGATTGAAAATATTGTAAAAGTTGTAATTGTGAATGAAATAGCATTGCAAAGTGCGGTCTGTTTTAGTTATTAAAACCATTTCTCGCTTTTCCTCTAAATCGCGGGAACCTGTAAATACAACTAGAATATTATTTCTACAAGAACATTGTAGCATGTAATACTTCTGGCGACTTTTTGAACGTTAAAAATATACGGTTCGACCGGCGAGTGCCTATTGAGAGAGTATATTATAACTAGCTTCTGCCCGCGGCTTCACCCGCGTGGATGTCGGGAATTATCCCACGGAAACGTGGTACCAGTAAAAAAATATATCCTTCCCCAGGATATATATGCCATCTATCTCTTTGCCAAATCAGAAGTTCAGTGGTTTAGGTGTGAAAATGTAACACACAGTTTCAAGTTCAAATCCTCCCCTTAAAAATCGAATTACCCCTTTTTGCCCCGTCAGGGTCTATTTTCGACAAGTTTACATACTTATTATTAATTATTTTCAGTCAAAAGTATTAATAGTGAGTTTCGAGTTAATTAGACTGCGCATTCAATTACTTCCACACAAACTTCAACACGCCTATATCCCCCTTTGAGGGGTAGTTTTAAAAAACTTATAATATTAAACTTTATTGCTTACTTAGGCAAGTATTCTTGCCAAGTTTCAAGTTTATTAACTAAATGAATAAGGTTTTTCATATAAACTGTATCCCCACTTTTCACCCCCACAGGGGCGGAATTTTAAAAAGTCGTTTGGGATGTATTCATAACTTGATTCAAAGATTATTTATACCAATTTTTGAGTTAATCAAGCTACGCATTATAATCCTTCTCTGTAAAATTAACTACCCCTTTTCAGCCCGTTAGGGGTAGATTTTCGAAAAACTCTGATACATGAATTATTTTGATGATTTATTTTTGGTCTTAAGTATAAATACTGACTTTCGAGTTAATCGGACCACGCATTCAAATTCTTTCACACAAAATTCAACACCCCTATATCCCCCTTTGAGGGGTGGTTTTGAAAAACTTATAATGATAAACTTTATTACTTACTTAGGCGAGTATTCTTGAAAAGCTTCAAGTTTATTAACCTAATGAAGAAGATTTTTCATATAAACTGTATCCCCACTTTTCACCCCCATAGGGGTGGATTTTAAAAAAATCGTTTGGGATATATTCACAACTTGATTCAAAGATTATTTATACTAATTTTCTAGTTAATCAAGCCATACAGTAAAATCCTCCCCTGTAAAATTGACTACCTCTTTTTAGCCCGTCAGGGGTAATTTTCGAAAAATTCTGATACACATTATTCTTTACTTTCGATCGTAGGTATAAATGTGAGTTTCGAGATAATCGGACCGCGCGCTAAAATTCTTCCATACAAACTCTGAAACCCTCCAATCCCCTTTTAGGGAGTAGTTTAGAAAAACAAATTGGCAAACTTCATAATTTACTTAGATTAGTATTGTTGCCAAGTTTCAAGTTTATTGACTCAAGGAATAACATTTTCCATACAAACAAAATCCCCCCAATTCACCTTAGGGCTGAATTTCGAAAAACCCTTTCTTAGTGGATACCTACTCTTCACTAAGAATACACCCTCCAAATTTCATGTCTCTAGGACCAGCGGTTTAGGCTGTGCGTTGATATGTCAGTTAGTCAGTCAGTCAGTCAGGATTTTGAATTTTATATATAAAAAAAATAATACAAAATTGTTTACTGTAACAAATCAGCAAATAGTTAAAATTTGTGTTCGAAGCCTCCTTTTAGGCAGATAATGCCTGTGTTAGAAGGCTCCTATATACATATTATATATGTAGGATCAGGAGTGCCGAGCGGTATTTATATCGTCAGGGTTTGGAGTTCCCATGTTATTGGCATAAACAGGACGGTATAAACAGTTACAGGGAACTGTAATAAAATTACAGTACACAAAAAAATACACTATACAAAAGACACAATAATGGGTAAATATTAAAAACAGTTAATCGAACTAACCCGTTAGGGTCACAGTTCGTATAGCGGCCAAGCCACCCAACACAAAGTGTATCTACTCGCTATTTAGCAAGCCAGCACAGCTATGTAAATATACAGCAGCGCTGTACCAGGTAAACCGACAGTTTTGTCGGGAGCAGGTGCTCTGTATTGAGTCGAATCCGAAGACCGACTGACTAGCGACTTCCAAGTGATCGCGTCGCCCCCGCAAGGGGGCGAGGCGAGCGGTACCGGGGCGTAGCCCCCCGGCCGCGGAGGCGGTACGGTGGCCCGTAACTACGGGCCCCTCATCGTGTCCGCTGCGATGGCTTTATAGCCTGTCGGGCGCGCGTGAGTTGCGCGCGCCCGTGTGAGTGGTTGCTATGTGTATTTCTGTAGGCGCGCCGCGACGCCGACTCACGGCGCCGCTTTCTTCACGACACCTCGGCGGTCTGTCCCCGCCAGGTGAGACCCCCAGTTACCTGGGGGAGGCCCGGCGGGGGACGACCAGCGACGGAGGTGCCGACTCGACGCTCCTACAGAATATAGGTGTATTGCACCCGCTCGTCCCGTACCCAGAGCCAGCCGGTTACGTTCCGAGCTAAGGTGCAGTCGTGTGTGTGTGGGCGGTATTGTGTTGTGTAACACCGCCCAGTGTCTACGCGTATCGCGGCCCGCGCTGCGCCTACGCGTGTGAGTTTAGGCGTCTGTAGAGTTTGTGGTTGTCTGCGTTCGCTACATAACGTGCCTATATTAACTTAGCACACGCTACGTAGCGAGTGTATATTGTGAATGTAGAGTTCAGTTGGGTCTAGTGAGCCGCGTGTAACCTGGGTGCGGCTCACTAGAGGCGTCAACTGACTAGCGAAACGAGTGCACGCTCTTTTATAGGATGATGCCACCTTGCAATCCCTCCACGGCAACTCTGTCCAATGACGCACGTCAAGTGTTTACTTGATACAAAACACTAAAATACGCTAAATCTAATAAGACTTACATCATAACGTAATCAAATAATACAAGAATAATTGTCATAAATAAACAATGGTGATTTCACAAAGTAAATCATTTTAAAAACAAAGTAACATGTCATCCGTTGTTTTGAATAAAACCAACGGGTACAATTTAATAAGTTGCCAAAAATCAATTAGGGCGTACAGGTACCCTGAGTACTCAATAAATCATGTTTCGATTTATTAGACAATAATTGATAGTAAAAAATCATAATAAATTCTGTTGATTACCCACAATTTTAATTTGACAACCATCTCCGACATATATGTATAGATAGATTATTTGCTGTAATACAAAACTCTTAACTTGAAAATAAGAGAGTTCTTTCGCATTGGGCTACGTTGCACTTTAAAACTCGCGCGTGTGAAGCTTCACATTTTTTTAGGGTTCCGTAGCCAAATGGCAACGGAACCCTTATGGATTCGTCATGTCTGTCTGTCTGTCTGTCTGTCTGTCTGTCCGTCCGTATGTCACAGCCGCTTTTTTCCGAAACTATAAGAGCTATACTGTTGAAACTTGGTAAGTAGATGTATTCTGTGAACCGCATTAAGATTTTCACACAAAAATAGAAAAAAAACAATAAATTTTGGGGGTCCCCATACTTAGAACTGAAACTCAAAAATTTTTTTTTCATCAAACCCATACGTGTGGGGTATCTATGGATAGGTCTTCAAAAATGATATTGAGGTTTCTAAAATCATTTTTTTCTAAACTGAATAGTTTGCGCGAGAGACACTTCCAAAGTGGTAAAATGTGTGTCCCCCCCCCTGTAACTTCTAAAATAAGAGAATGATAAAACTAAAAAAATATATGATGTACATTACCATATAAACTTCCACCGAAAATTGGTTTGAACGAGATCTAGTGAGTAGTTTTTTTTTAATACGTCATAAATCGTAACGTAACGGAACCCTTCATGGGCGAGTCCGACTCGCACTTGGCCGGTTTTTTTAAATTTTAGACTGCACATACGCCTAGTTTTTGAGAAAAAAATATTACCTATGTTAAAAAAATTCAACTTATCTATACCTACATATGACCGAGAAGGTGCTCTCTCGTTATCATCAGGCATATTTTTAACCCCCGACGCAAAAACGACGGGGTGTTATAAGTTTTAACTATTGTGGGCGTATTGTAATCGTTATAATTATAATCGTTTTTCTATTGCGCAATAACCAACACTACCCGTGTTGGTTATTGCGCAATAGAAAAACGATTTGCAGTTCAAATCAGATTATAATTTACGATCAAATTAATCACACTAGCGAATCACACACTGTATCGTTGTGTCGTGTATGTGTACACGACACAACGATACAGAACGTGAGACAGTTTTTGAGCACATGTTGTCCGTATGATGTCCAATGGTCAAGAGAATGGCGCCCTCACTGCTCCAGCCCTCTCGTCGACTGGCACGTAAGTACATCAGGAGCGCCGCTTGGCGCTGGCGTCCTGAATAGTCAAATGAACGACTGTTTTTCTTTTTAACCCCCGACGCAAAAACGACGGGGTGTTATAAGTTTGACGTGTCTGTGTGTGTTTGTTTTAAGTACCATTCGAGGACGTGCGTATGAATACACAAGGCACGACCGAGGACCTTTTCAAAGCGAGGACCTTTTCGAGGGTCCTCGGTTTGACTTGACCAAAGATTCGTATTCTGCAAGCGATTTTGAGTCTTTCTATATACTTATTACGAAAAAGTTGTCTGAACCTCGGTTTGATCAAAAATATTCATAAGCATACACAAACATTGTGTATCCACCAGATGGTGCCACTCTCGCCTCATACACAGGCTCTTTACACTCATTTCACGTTTGTTGTATTATCCGAGGACCTATGTGTTAACTTTAACACAAAAGACCTCGGTTAGGTAGCTTTTCCAGACAATGTGTATTTAAGACCTCGGTTTGCTAGATTTTCCGAACAGTGTGTATTCTAGTCCTCGTTTTAACAGTTTTCCTCGTGTGTAGAAGACGAGTTGTGTGCTATCATTTAAATAAAATTATGAAGGAGAAAAGCTAAGGTAGACTGAATCCTTAAACAAATCGTTAGTAGCTACTAGATGCACGAGGAATAATCAGGCTTCTTCTGTAGTATGTGCTAAGTACCTAGGCCTGCTTAGATTATACAACATTATGATTTGCACCATAAAATATTATATTGGCAGGAGCTAAATACGTGTGCTCTTCATAAAGAACCTAAAGGAAATGTCTTCCGAGGCGAAATGTCAGCAGCAAGATTTGAAGCAAACAAAAAGTACAAAGTAATAAAGAATATGAACGTACTAAAAAATACAACATAAACTTTACTGAAATAGAAGTGAGTTTATTTTAAAATGAATAGAATAGATGTTTATTTGCACAGAAAGTAGGTACAAGTTATAGATGTTATGTTTAAAATGATCCTTATACTAACTACCTTAACTAAGGCACGCAAACAGTTTTAGCTAAAATGATCGGACACATACATTAAATCATCATCATCATCATTCTCCTGCCCTTATCCCAATTTATTTGAGGTCGGCGCAACATGTCTTTTTCTTCCACACTTCTCTATTAGTCGTCATCTCGGTAGTCACCCCCTTTCTAACCATATCATTATTCACACATTCCATCCATCGTTTCTTTGGTCTTCCCCTACTCTTATAGCCATCGACATTCATACTCAAAACTCTCCTGACGACATTTTCCTCATTTCTCCGTAACACATGCCCATACCATGACAACCGATTTCCACACAACTTTTCAGTTACCGGTGCCACTATCAGACTTCCTCTTATGTACTCATTTCTTATTCTATCCATTCGTGTAACACCACACATCCCTCTTAGCATTCTCATCTCAGCTGCATGCAATTGCCTTTCATTTATCCCTTTTGTGGCCCAACATTCTGATCCATACAAGACAGCAGGTCTAATTATGGTTTTATATATCTTCCCCTTAAGTTTAAGGGGAATGCGGGAGTCGCAGATTGTTCCCGTGACCTGCCGCCATTTCATCCATCCAATGTTAATTCTGTGCATAACCGTCCGATCTACTTCGGCATCGCTTTGCACGAGTGAACCGAGATACCGAAAGTCGGAGCAGACTGGGAGAAGTGCGCCATCAAGCGCTATGGTTCCAAAACTGGAGAGACCGCCGAAAATCGCAGAACATATATTCCGTTTTGGTTCTGCTGATTTTCAAGCCAACATTCTCCAGCTTCTGGTGCCATTTCTCCAATCTGCTCTGGATCTCAAGTCCATCTTCACCGACGAGAACAATGTCATCGGCAAACAACATGCACCAGGGTGCCTCCTCCTGGATGTCCGACGTAAGAGCGTCCATAATCAACAGGAAGAGGTAAGGACTTAAAGCCGATCCCTGGTGCAAGCCTACAGCCACACTGAACTCGTCGGTAGAGCCAGCAGCCGACCGGACGTAGGTACGAGATTGACTATACATAGCACGAATTAACTCTACATACTTCCCGGGCAAACCTTTCTCTTTCAAGGCCCACCACATCACACATACATTAAATACTTTTCTTTAATAGGGCGGTATCGGAACCACTAACAATTAGCAAATTTTTATATTGTCTCCTGATTGGCCGGTTTCTTTTTGCGGACATTTTATTAAACAAAAACATCCACCTCAATAGTATAAAGTGATGGGAATGTTAATAATTTTAGGGACTTAAATACGTACGCAGCTATCTGTTACTATTAAATTGCACACATACAGCGTTAGGTTAAAAAGTACATACGCATCTACATTAAGTTTTTTGCATACTTCTTCTGCTTGTAGTTTCTAAGTTAATTGGCTATCTATCATAATGCCAAGGAATTTGGCAACTAGTACGTGGTCAACTTTTTGTCCATTATAGTGTAGATGTAAGACTTCTGGTGGATTCCATTGATAAAAATGCATTACATTAGTCTTTGGTATATTAATCATTAAATTATTTCATATTATTTATTAACGTTTCATTTATGTCATGTTCGTATGTTTTTTTGTAAATACATTTAAATAAGGCACGTAGTGCCTTAAAACATTTATCTAAGGCAAGAGTTATTATTAGGTATGGCGCAACACATGGTCTTATTCGCTGACGATAGTAGTATCGTCAGCGAATAAGACCATAGGATGTTCAATGTGGCGAGGTAAATCATTAATATATAGCAAAAATAATAAAGAGCCCAGGACACTGCCCTGTGTTGCGCCATACCTAATAATAATTCTTGCCTTAGATAAATGTTTTTCTTCGTGCTTACTTTTTAGACATATTCTAGATATTTCTGTGTGCTGCTTACGATTGTTAAGGTATGATTTTAAGAGATTAAGTATATTTCCTCTGATGCCTATGATGTCTAGCTTTTTTGTAATAATTTCATGATCAACACAATCAAATGCCCTCGTCATGACCGTGAAAATTGCGCAAACTGGTACTTTTTTTATCCACATTTTGCAATATGACATTTATTAAATAGTAAACCGCTGTATTTATACCCTTATTTTTTCTGAAACCCTTTAGTTCCGCACTTAAAACATTATATTTGGATAGGAAATTATTACTTAACAGAGTTATAAATTATTTTTTCTATAACCCTAGAAAAAATGGGTATTAAAGTAATTGGTCTATAATTTGCTAGATCTTCTTTAAAAAAAGTCTAAAGTGGCTTCATTATAATTGTTTTTAAACCACCCGGAAATACTCCAGTACTGATACATAAGCTAAGACACAGATGCAAGGCGATGTCGCCTGGTACGAATTTTACAGCCTTTGTTGATATACCATCATATCCAGTGCTACTTTTATTTTTTAATGATTGTATCGCTCTCATAATATCTTGCGGTACTACTGGATCCATTAACATTGAGTTAGGGTTACTTGTCAAATTCGTAGTGTCCGGTGGTTTCGTCATGTTATTTTGTGTCTGGTCAATAAAATAGTTATTAAAAGCGTTTGCAACGTCTGTCGGATTAGTAATGGTACAATTTTGAACTTTACATGAAATAAATTATTTAACAAACTTTTACCAACGATCTACTTATAGAAATAATCATCAAGTTGCAACAATACCTTTCAGAAGCATGATTACAAAACTTACATAACAGTTATTAGAAAACGAGTCAAACAAAACGACTTATAGAAACCATAATTATAAGAGATCAACATAATTTGGGCTAAAAACTTAACATAACATTACTTAACACAATGCTTAGTTAGAAAACAACAAAGAAATGTTATCAAGTGAGACCAAAATGATTTGGGAAGCATGAAAACTTAATAACTAGCTATAAAATGATTAAAGATAAATCATTCATGTCAACGGCCTGTGAAATTCAAAAGTTATTGCTTTTTTCGCTAAATAACACAATGCGGGATCATGGAAACTGATAATAAAAAGTATTAATTGTTGTATCATCAGTTTTGATCAACGTATTTATTAGTTGTAAGTAGCGAAAAACGCAAGAAAAGAAAAAAAGGCAGGTGAGCTGACATGTGACATGTACCTTAAAGAAATAATGATCTTTGGTATAATCAACACTATTAGTTACATCACGTTTAATAAAACAAAATAGCAAACATTCTTTGGAATAATCAATACCTAGAATTTAGACTTCAGCAGCGCGATTCTGTAACCATCTCACCGTGAAAACTCAGGTGAAGTGAGCGTGGAGTGAGCTGTCATTCCAACTAATATTAGGGATTGACATTATTGACAGCTCACTCTCACTTCACCTAACTTTTCACGGTGAGGTTTTTACAGAATCGATCGGCTCTTGTCTCTTCTTTAACCCAGCTTATCTGAAAGAAACGAAATACCTAATAACTTGATATTGTATTGAATACTCGTACCTATCATGAAACTGAAGTTTCTGAATTCTGATTTATCTACTCATTTTAACCCTGAATTCTAGTTTTACTTTATTTTCGTAAGCTAAATTTGAAGATGATGCTACCAACTATTGAGGAGTTCCCCCATAAAGAAACGACCCTGGCTGCAGCATCAGCACAAACTGGGAATTATTTTAGTTTTACAACTTAAACCTAACGCGTATGCTAAATTAGAAGACGCTGCTATCAACTGTTCAGGAGTTCTCTCATGAAGAAATGACCCTGGCAGCAGCATCAGCACAAACTGGTAATTATTTTGGTGTTATTAGATAAACTTGAGGAGTTCCCTTATGAAAAAACAACCTTGGCTGCAGCATCAGCACAAACTGGTAATTATTTTAGTTTTACTACATAAACCTAACGCGTATTCTAGATTTGAATACAATGCTATTAACAGTTAAGGAGTTCCCTCATGAAGAAACGACCCTAACTGCAGCATCAGCACAAACTGGTAATTATTTTAGTGTTACTAGATAAACCTAATGCGTATGCCAATTTTGAAGACGATGCTATCAAGTGCTGAGGAGTACCGTCATGTAGAGACGACACTGGCTGCAGCATCTGATACTATAATAATATACTCATTTTGAAGTTGTTTATGTAAAATTAAAAACTTACCTTTCCTCCACAGTTATTATACCCATCTTATTCGCGGTCCGCATCAACGACAAACGTAAAGACATCGACTCGTCCTCGCTTGGTACTTCGTTTTAGAAAAAGTGTGTAAGAAATAAATCGGAACATTCTACTAACATTGATATAATTATTATCTTACACGTAAAATGTTTTAGGTAGGTAGACTTTCCAGGTCCTCGGTTTGTACAAGTTCTACGCGAAAAACTGTCCTCGGTTTAGTGATATAAAGTCTAACACAACGTCCGCACTTTGTACAAGCTATAAGAAATACTGTGTAAAAATACGTCCTCGGAAGGACGTCGCAGGGCTTACGTAAAAGGTCCTCGGTTGACTTACACAAAGTCCTCGTATGTGCATCGCTGGTCACATTTAGATGTGTATTTCAGGTCCTCAGTATGATAGCCGAAATTCATACAAAAAAATGTTGAGATAGCATTATCCCAATAAGCTCATCACTATAGATTTACTCACCTGTCTCTTTCTATCTTATTCTAAAAGGCCAACGAGGTATTTAAACCAGTTTTTTGGAGAGTCCTCGGTTCATTCTAGGACTAACAAGGTCCTCGTAAGGGTGTCTGTACAAACAGGGGTGTGTGTGTGTGTGTGTGTGTGTATGTCTGTCTGTGGCATCGTAGCTCCCGAATGGATGAACCGATTTTAATTTTGTTTCTTTTGTTTGAAAGGTGAATTTGTCGGGAGTGTTCTTAGCTATGTTTGATGAAAATCGGTCCAAGATGGCCGCCGCTACAAAATGGCGGATTACATATTTTTTCACAACTCCCTCAATATGGGTATCAAATGAAAGGGCATGACTAGTAGAATACTATACACTATGATAAATTTCAAATCCAAGATGGCCGCCACCACAAAATGGCGAATTACATTTTTTTTTTCACAACTCGCTCAATATGGGTATCAAATGAAAGGGCTTGACTAGTAGAATACTATACACTATGACAAATTTCAAATCCAAGATGGCCGCCACCACAAAATGGCAAATTACATTTTTTTTTCACAACTCCCTCAATATGGGTATCAAACGAAAGGGATTGACTAGTAGAATACTATACACTATGACAAATTTCAAATCCAAGGTGGTCACCACCACAAAATGGCGAATTACCAAAAACCTGATTAAATACCAGATTACCTGAATCTTAAAACGCAAGAAAATAAAAGAAAAGAAATAATAAGGAGTCCTTACAAAAAGCATGAAATAAAAAATTAAATTAAAAATTTAAAAAACCCCCGACTACGAGAAACCCTATAAAAAGAAAAAAATAACCTTGAAATTATGACCCTACGTAAGTACGTATGAAATTTTTTGATTAAATATTGTCCTGTCGGGGGACCGCTTCTATTTTAAACTTTGACAGAACGTTAGGCTAATAATTAGAGCGGTCCCCCGACAGGACAATATTTAATCAAAAAATTTCATACGTACTTACGTAGGGTCATAATTTCAAGGTTATTTTTTTCTTTTTATAGGGTTTCTCGTAGTCGGGGGTTTTTTTTTTGAATGGCGTCTCGCAATTCAACCTAGGAGGTTTCGTCTGCTTAACCGAGCTTGCCTATGGATGCCTCAATAAATTAAGGCCTCCAGTCAGAGCTAAAATACTTAAAAACTAAGCAACTACACGCTAAGGGTGCCCCCTGTGGAGTACGGACCTCGGCTTAGGGCGTCGCTGGGAGAGGGCAGCAGGGGACAGGCTAGATCAGAATTATTTAGAGACGAATTTAAAAGTACAGGCTCAGCGGCGCGGGCTGTCTCGAGCAAGGGTCGGGGCGGTCATGGTATGGGGCGTTGCGACGGACCTCGGCGGAGAGGACGGAAAGACATCTGTCGGAACTTGTACTTTCTGAGAGTACTGGTGGCCTTGCTACTCTCCTGGAGGAGGGTCGTGGCGTCGTCGGGGATGGTAAGGGTATGCCTCGGTCGGCGAATCCAACTTATACGGGAGGGAGTGTATCAGGCGGCTGCTGCGTTTCATGAGCTGCTGGACGTTGGGCACACTGAGGTCTAAGTGCAAACTCCCATTGCGGACATATAACGGGGCTCCCGTGACGTAGGTAGGTACCTTTCTGAGGAAACGGTTCTGGAGGGTCTGCATTCTATACAGATAGTGTGGCTTAGCGTGTGCGAAGAAGACGCAACCATAAGTCATGATGGGACGGATGCCCTCGACGTAGAGGCGCAATTTGCACTTGAGTGACAATTTGCTGCGGGCGGTCAGTACGAAGTGGAGCTCACTGAGACCGAAGGAGGCGCGCGAACAAGCCGTCTTTATGTGCTCACTGAAAGTAAGGTGGTGGTCGAGGATAACACCTAAGAATTCAGCTTGCTTCCCCCAAAGGATCGGCTTGACATACATAGGGATCGGACTGGACGAACGACTGCTGTATTTCCGACATATGAGTACTATAAACCTGACTGACTGACATATCAACGCACAGCCCAAACTACTGGGACTAAGGACGTGAACTTTTGGGGTTTGGGGTTCTTTTCATTACGTAGGCGAACGAAGTAGTTTTTAGAAATTGGACCTTTAAGGGGGTGAAAAGGGGGATTACGTTTGTATGAAAATCTTATTCCTTGAGTTAATAGATGGTATTAATCGAATTAAATTATAAACTTCGTTATTTATAGCTTTTACAAACTAGGTCCTAGGGGGAGATGAGGGTGCTCTAAGTTTGTACGGAAACATTTCAACGCGCGGTCCAATTAACGATACTCGGTGTAGAGCGATATACAATTTCTATGTTGTCATTTTGAATGCGTTACGTTGTCATGACTGCGAATAAACATTTACAAATTTTTGTGTTTTTCGAAAATCGACCCATATCAGAACCAAAGGTAAAAAGGCAAAAATTAAGTATTTAGGGGAGGATTATACTGCATATCTTGATTAACTGAAAATGTAGTCTAAACATAAAATGTTGAAAAACATGACAGATGATTTTTAAATCAACCTCTTTCCAGATGAAAAGTGGGGGATACAGTTTATATGAAAACTACCGTTTAAATATGAAATCCACGCGCACAAAGTCTCGGGTAAGTGCTAGTTTGCGCAATAGAATTGTCATTTTACCACAGATAATGTACGAACTTCACTCCTAGAGTCCTAGGTTGTTTCGTTTTACATTCAGACAAAGTGACAGCGGATTTTCATGGTTTTTAGTATAAATATTGTCTTTTATTTTAACTTGCGATGTATGTATGTATGTTCGGGTGGACTCTTGCAACTCAATTTTGAAGCAGATATCTTCAACCGATTGAGCTGAAATTTTGCATGCATGTGTAAATCGGATGACAATGCAAAATTATTATGACATGGAGCTGATCTGATGATGGAACCGGAAGGTGGCCATAGGAACTCAGTAGTTAAACGACACAACCCCATCGAGTTTGGACTCGTTTGATCCGTCTTGACGAGTACTTTGGTGCTAGGTGGTAACCAGGGTCTGATAATGGAGCTGGAACATGGCTATAGGAACTCGGTAATTAAACGACACAACCCCATCGAGTTTGGGCTCGTTTGATTCGTCTTGACGAGTACTTTGGTGCTAGATGGTAACCAGGGACAAAACATGAACAGGTAGCTTAAGTGCAGTAACCGCATATAATGCAAAAACCCTGCTACGCGCTACGAACTACGCCGTAGTCAAAAATACTAAAAAGTTAAAAATAAAAGAAAAAAAGAACTTTTTAAAAACAAGCTTTTATTACTTATTAATAAAAAGGACTAATAAGTTAAAAATAATTTAACCCTGATAAGAAATAAATAAAAGCGTGTTACATCGTGTTCTTAATGTTCCATCAAAATGTAGTCTTTTTAGTCCTTTTTATTAGGGTTCCGTAGCCAAATGGCAACGGAACCCTTATGGATTCGCCATGTCTGTCTGTCTTTTCAAACTCAAACTCAAATCATTTAATTCAACTAAACCAATTACAGGTACTTTTGAATTGTCAAAGGGTCGGTCAGTCAGAAAGATGAAGCTAGTTGCCCATTCCAAAGCGTAGGTACCTATGGAGAAGAACGGGCAAGAAACTCCATGGACACTCTTTTAAATCATAAAATTGTTACAAAATATTTTATTACATCATTCGTGTTGAAATTAACCATGTGAGAACGATGTAGAAATACGTGCAAGTTAAAAGCGTCCGTTATAAAAAAACAAAAACAATTCAGAAATTAAAAATTAAAATAAGCCGAGGCAGCTAAGAGATGACCAGTCCCTACTGGCGGCGCCCGTTCACGAACATGACGTATGGATCAGCACCATTCAGCTCAACCATTTTGGAGGGAACTTAATGATCCAACACACACGCCACCACCAGGGAGACATTTGAGTGAGCATGACATACTCACAGCTGCCAGGGCACATTCAAGTCAATGAAAGTCGTACCCAGTAAATGGTAGCTTTATAGAAAGTACATAGTGCTCACACGTGTGCTATGCAATTATACAATTCTAAGCAATTGAGTTTATACAATGCAAAGATAGTTTTTCTTTTCCAATGTTCAGCAGCTCCAACATTGTTTCCGAATGCTAATTAGTTTATGCGCCTCTGTGGAGCAGGACCAGCATTGAGCCAAGCATTTTTGTCAACGATGTAATCTCCTAACTTATAGTATGCTTGGCTACATAGTGTGCGTTTAATACAAGATTTAAATTTCGTTTCATTCAGTTGGAGTATGTGGGGAGGAATTTTATTGTAACATTTTAAACAGTACCCCATGAAGGATGAGTCTACTTTAGCCAGTCTGAAACCTGTTTGAACTAATTGGTCCCTATTTCTAGTCCTATAGTTGTGTCATTCACCTCTTTTATTGAAAAGATTTAAATTTTTTCTTACGTACATGATGTTTTCATAGATGTATTGACAAGGTACCGTCATGATGTTAATATCTTTAAACAGTTCCCTTAAAGAATCGCGCCTGCGGAGGCCATATATTGCTCTGATGGCTCTTTTCTGCAGAATAAAAATGGACTCGATATCTGCAGCCCGTCCCCATAGTAAAATACCGTAAGACATGATACTATGAAAGTAACTGAAATAGACTAGCCTCGCGGTATCTACATTAGTAAATTGACGGATTTTTCTTACAGCATAAGCTGCTGAACTTAGCCGTCCTGCAAGAGATGTTAAATGAGGACCCCATTGCAGCTTTGAGTCGAGCGTGATCCCCAAGAAAACAGTTTTATCGACGAATTCTAGTTTCTCTTTGTTCAATACTATGTCACAATCACTACTTTTAACATTTGGTAAAGCAAATCTTATGCATTTAGTTTTTTTCCCATTTAATACCAAATTATTAGCAGTGAACCAATTTTGTACCTGCAGTAGGGCGTTATTTACGTCGTCAAGATTTGATGCACGCCTATTTATCTTAAAAATTAAGGAAGTATCGTCAGCAAATAACACCATTTGTGGTTGGTTCTTTAATAAATGGGGTAGATCATTAATATATACTAAAAAGAGGAAAGGACCTAAAATCGAGCCTTGTGGAACACCCATTTTTACTTTTAAAGCAAGAGAATTGACACCATTTATTTGAACTTTTTGTTGTCTATCATATAAATAAGATTTTACTAATCTGAGCGCAAGTTGACCTAGTCCGTAATGCTCGAGTTTAAAAAGTAAGGTTTCGTGATTGACGCAATCAAATGCCTTGGAGAGGTCACAAAAGATTCCTATGGCATCATGGGCCTCCTCCCACGCTGTAAAGATGTGCTTTAATAAGGTTACACCGGCGTCAGTCGTACAACGTCCTTTGGTGAAACCATATTGCTGATCATGTAAGATTTTGTTGGTGTTAAAATGATTAAGCATTTGATTGAGCATTACCTTTTCGTACACCTTGCTGAATACGGGCAACACGGATACTGGTCTATAATTGTTGGTGTCTTTGCTGTCCCCGGATTTAAAAAGCGGTATAACCTTACTGTATTTCATTAAATCCGGGAAGACTCCTTGATCTACACACAAATTAAATATCAAAGCTAAGTATGGCGCTATAGTTTCGATTATGGATGTACAAACTTTGATAGACATTCCCCATAAGTCTTCGGTCAATTTGATTTTGATTTGCCGAAAAGCTTTTATAACAATCATAGGGTTTATATGTTTAAATTGAAATTCAACCGAGCAGCCTGGAACGTTAGCTCTTAATAGATCAATTGAGACAACGGGTGAGGAATTTAAAACTTCCGTCGTTTTACATGGTATATTAGTAAAGAAATTCACAAATTCCTGAGCTACTTCTAAGTTAGAGCTTATGGCCCCACGTGAAGTCTCCAATGCGTAATCATTGTTTCGTATTTTATTCGCACTAGTTTCGTTGTGTATAACTTTCCAAACAGTTTTTATTTTGTTTTCCGCCGTTTTGATCTTGTTACTAATGAACAGGGCTTTAGCTATCTTGCAGGTATTTCTAAAAGTTTTGGAATACATAGCAACATACTTGTTGAAAGTTTCAGTGTTGATATAAGGCTTAAGGCCGTACAGCTCGAACAGTCTTTCCCTACTAATCCTAATACCTCTAGTTGCCCAATCACTAAATATAAAATTAGGGCAGATATTTTTTATTTTCTTTTCAAAAGTTTTATTGAATTCAGTGTGCACTATTGAAAAGAAATCCTCATACAATTTATTGTCTGTCTGTCTGTCTGTCTGTCTGTCTGTCTGTCTGTCTGTCTGTCCGTCCGTATGTCACAGCCGCTTTTTTCCGAAACTATAAGAGCTATACTGTTGAAACTTGGTAAGTAGATGTATTCTGTGAACCGCATTAAGATTTTCACACAAAAATAGAAAAAAAACAATAAATTTTGGGGGTCCCCATACTTAGAACTGAAACTCAAAAATTTTTTTTTCATCAAACCCATACGTGTGGGGTATCTATGGATAGGTCTTCAAAAATGATATTGAGGTTTCTAAAATCATTTTTTTCTAAACTGAATAGTTTGCGCGAGAGACACTTCCAAAGTGGTAAAATGTGTGTCCCCCCCCCTGTAACTTCTAAAATAAGAGAATGATAAAACTAAAAAAATATATGATGTACATTACCATATAAACTTCCACCGAAAATTGGTTTGAACGAGATCTAGTGAGTAGTTTTTTTTTTAATACGTCATAAATCGTAACGTAACGGAACCCTTCATGGGCGAGTCCGACTCGCACTTGGCCGGTTTTTTAATAATAAGTATGTAAGTTTTTTTTCTTTAATTTTTTTTAACTTTAATTAATTTTTTTAATAGATGCTACCGCAATGAACTCAATTATGAAGCAAATAATATAATCTATATAAATAAAAATGGATCTTCGAAATGTATGTACGCATAACTTTCGAACGACTGCACCAAAGAATGATGGGCAAATTTGTATGAAACCTGGGCGTAAGACCAACAGAACTGCAACTAGTGCCAATTGTTCGGACGTAATGCCAGAATCGTAATGACATAAATAAACCTAGCCATATCCACCGGGTTTACCTGAAAATATTAAATAAAACACGAAACTTTTAATAATCACGTATCGTTTTATTGTTAATACAACGATACGTAACTGTTAACAGTTGGATATAACTTAATAATAAAAATGTTATTTGAACGGTTTTTAAATAAAAAAGCATGTGTATAAAATAAAAAAAAAACACAATCAAATCAAAATAAAGTCCTCAACTAAACTAACGCAAATGACGTGCGGGGGCGATAAATGGCTCATGTCGCCCCAAACCAAGGTACCATATTATCGAAACTATATGAGCACAAGTACCAATGGTCCGTTTTCCTGTCAGGCAGGTACAGTAACAATTAATTATTGAATTTCTGCTAACCTGGTCTCTGTCAATCAAAATATACGTAAAATATGTGCGTGCTCTGACGTGCCTTGACTGAATCCGTACTCGCAGCAACCACACATTGTTAACTAATATACGAGTATTGAATTCAGAGAGATCGTTCATCATCTCTGCTCATTTCAATAATGTATACACCATTGTTTAAGTGTTTTGCGACGTATGACTTGGCTAGTTTTTGCTGATAAGTGCCCAGAGCTTGTAAGATTATGTCGTCAGTGAGGCGCGGAAAATCTTCTAGGAACGGGAGATTGCCATCCAATCGAATGAAGTTTCTCCTTTGGCGGTTCAGGTTTTTCATTTCGACATATTCATACAGCAGATTAGGCGTGTTCATATTCAGGTTAATTAGATTCAAAATATCCATTGCATGCCTATTATCTCCATAAACGGGATGAAAAGCATTGAGAAGACTTGTAGCGATTTCATAATCATCAAACATGTGAGTCAAGGCGCGATTTATGTATGTTTGACGTAGGAGCTTGAAGCATTACTTTATTTTGCCGTTCATAGTCTTCACTACCCATCGACAAATAGTTATTAAACGAGAATTATTTGCCTGTTCGGTTGTCATTCCTGTCTTTAGTTGGGGGTATGCAATTCATATCCATGTTCTTCCAGACATCCGACGCTGTCTCTAAAACCTCTTTCTAGTATAATCACATCATTTTGGTGAAACAACCAATGCCAGGCGCTTCCCTCATCATTGAAAAGTCCTTGCATAATAGTTGCATCAGACATTGTCGCGGGATATGACCGACGACATCAGTGATGTAAACGTCGCTACAGACAATCATGAAAGGTTTCAGAAGGTTCTCGAATTTGTGTAAGTTTGTGTATTGAAACAAAAGGTGCTGTTTTTTTCTATAAAAATGTATGTACTCGTACCATCGAAAATGATTATTGTGTTGGTGTTATTTTCATCACCAAAAATACCCTTTGGTATCATAAGATTTCTTTCAAGTAATCAAAAATCTGTCAAGTAAGCCAGCAATCCAATCAGTTGTTCAATAACGAGCAGTGATCTAGAAATCGTAGCCAGCAATCCAATCAGTAGTCCAATAACGAGCAGGGATCAAGAAATCGTAGCCAGCAATCCAATCAGTAGTCCAATAACGAGCAGAGGTCAAGAAACCGTAGCCAGCAATCCAATCAGTAGTCTAATAACGAACAGGGGTCAAGAAACCATAGCCAGCAATCCAATCAGTAGTCCAATAACGAGCAGGGGTCAAGAAACCGTAGCCAGCAATCCAATCAGTAGTCTAATAACGAGCAGGGGTCAAGAAACCGTAGCCAGCAATCCAATCAGTAGTCCAATAACGAGCAGGGGTCAAGAAACCGTAGCCAGCAATCCAATCAGTAGTCTAATAACGAGCAGGGGTCAAGAAACCGTAGCCAGCAATCCAATTAGTAGTCCAATAACGAGCAGGGGCTAAGAAATCGTAGCTAGCAATCCAATCAGTAGTCCAATAATGAGCATGAATTCGGAATCAATTGATGATACCGAAAAAACACAACGCAGGCATGTAGTAGTAATGAAATATAAGTATGACAAGTGCTTTAATGTCACTATCGAAAATAGACAATCCACAGCAAGGGGATACTCTTAAATAAGATAAAATAATGATAAAGAACCAACTTAAAATCCATTAATTCCACCTATAAGATAAACTTAAAATAATAAACATACTTAAAATAAATAAATCAATCAAACTTAGTTCTAGGTACATTATAAAAATACGTACACAATTGTTATTAAGTCTTACTACGGTAACAAGTAAACACCGACTGAACTCGGGGCTTACCACCAGCTCTTATAGCAGGGCAGAAGTTGATCTGCACTGGTTTTATGTACTTAGTCATAGACCAAACAGCGGTGCAGTTCAACTTTTGCTCTGCTGCTGGTAGTAAGCCCCCTGAACCGCGCGTGAGGCGGCTTACGCGCGGAGTAGTGGGAGTGAATTCGAGCATACATTGTTACCTGCGTATGCGCCATGTTTATAACACGACCTTTTGTTTTTAAACGTGACAGATGCAGTCAAATCCTCGGTATTATACAGAAAAATGCTATTTTTTCAATTGAGTCTATCTCTGTTCTCCGGCGACTTTGGTACTTTTTGCCATAGTATGAAATATAGTACTAATTGAGAGCTTTAATTTGAGATATACACTTTTGGACACATCTATTGGCCCACCTTGTATTTTCAGTTTCGTTTGGTCCTAGCTAAAATTTTATATTAGGTCGAGCAAAAAGTTTTTATGCAGTTTTGAACCTGGCACATTCACAATTTCATTCAATAGTCTTTTTTTGAATTTCGAACACAGAATTTAAAGAAACAAAAGACAATTTGGAGCCTGTTTGTTGATATCAAACAATCGAATACTAAGAAAACTTGGTTTTATTGGTTTACTTGGATTTAATTCTTGAAAAAGTGATTGATATCTTTGGTTTTGCAACAAACATTACTTATTCTTAACATTAAGGTGAGGTTCTATCAATAATTTATGGATACTTCACCTGAAGTCGCCGCCCAAGCTGTGGCCCTTATTCAGGCCGGACACAGCCAAAGAAACGTGAGTGCTCCACTTAAGTCGATCTGCGGTCCGAAATGTTTATCGGAGGTACCTAGAGACTGGCGGCTTTGTTCGTCGCCAAGGAAGGCCACGATCTCGGGTCACAACTGAAAGGCAGGATCGATTCATCGTGACGACCAGCTTGAGAAATCGTCACCATACCTCCATTGAGATACAAAACCAACTTCACGACTTCCACGGAGTATCTGTGAGCGCTCGAACTGTTCGGAGAAGGTTAAAAGAACGCGATATGGTACCACACAAGCCAGCTAATGGGCCCAAACTAACGCGAGCCCACCCAACAGCGCGCCTTCATTTCGCACGCAGTCATTTAAATTGGACACAGCAAGATTGGAGCTGTGTACTCTTTTCTGATGAGTCTAAAATTGTGTTACATGGCAATGACGGAAGGAAGAAGGTCTACCGACGTAAGGGAGAGCGTTTGGCACAATGCTGCTTTGAAGAGAGGGTTGCTTATGGCGGTGGCTCATGGACTGTCTGGGGCGGTATATCCGCGAGCGGCAAAACTCAACTTGAGGCTGTTACAGGACCATGGCTGCCAACATTAAATGCTGAAAGGTACATTCGTGAGTGCTTAGAACCTCACGTGATACCATACGCGGACTATGTGGGCCCAAATTTCCTTTTTATGCATGATAATGCAAGAGCCCATGCAGCCGGCATCGTCAGGGAATATCTTCGGGATGTGAACATCACAGTTATGGACTGGCCAGCCAGAAGCCCAGACATGAACCCCATTGAGCACATGTGGGACGAGCTAAAAAGACGTGTTAGGGCTCGTCAGCCAGTTGCCCAGACGATGCAGGAGTTGAAAACTGCCATAGAAGAGGAATGGGAGATGATCCCTCAAAATTTCATAGAGCGGTTGATAAACTCTATGCCTAATCGTATGAGAGCTGTGGTAAATGCCCATGAAGGCAACACGCGTTATTAAATTAAACCTTTATTTGATAAAACATGTTTTTTATTCAAAAATCAATTGCCTTTAACAAGGCGCATATCCGACTTGTTAGGCGTAGCTCCATGTCGTATGGTGTTCTGAATTTAAATTTAAAACAATACGATCGAAAAAGATGGCAAAATGTATCAGGTTTAAAACTGCATCAAAAGTTTTTGTTCAATCTAGCAATCATATTTCGGTAGGGGTCATCAAAACCTAAACTCTAAGGTGGGCCAACAGATGTGTCCAGAAGTGTATTACAATTCTGTTGGACTTACGCCCATTTTGTCCCATCATCCTTTGATAATTCTTTTTTTTTAACCCCCGACGCAAAAACGACGGGGTGTTATAAGTTTGACGTGTCTGTGTGTGTGTGTGTGTGTGTATGTCTGTCTGTGGCATCGTAGCTCCCGAACGGATGAACCGATTTTAATTTTGTTTTTTTTGTTTGAAAGGTGAATTTGTCAGGAGTGTTCTTAGCTATGTTTGATGAAAATCGGTCCAAGATGGCCGCCGCTACAAAATGGCGGATTACATATTTTTTCACAACTCCCTCAATATGGGTATCAAATGAAAGGGCTTGACTAGTAGAATACTATACACTATGAAAAATTTCAAATCCAAGATGGCCGCCACTACAAAATGGCAAATTACATTTTTTTTCACAACTCCATCAATATGGGTACCAAATGAAAGGGCTTGACTAGTAGAATACTATACACTATGACAAATTTCAAATCCAAGATGGCCGCCACCACAAAATGGCAAATTACATTTTTTTTCACAACTCCCTCAATATGGGTATCAAATGAAAGGGCGTGACTAGTAGAATACTATACACTATGACAAATTTCAAATCCAAGATGGCCGCCACCACAAAATGGCTAATTACATTTTTTTTTCACAACTCCCTCAATATGGGTATCAAATGAAAGGGCTTGACTAGTAGAATACTATACACTATGACAAATTTCAAATCCAAGATGGCCGCCACCACAAAAAGGCGAATTACAAAAAACCTGATTAAATACCAGATTACCTGAATCTTAAAACGCAAGAAAATAAAAGAAAAGAAATAATAAGGAGTCCCTACAAAAAGCATGAAATAAAAAATTAAAAAAACCCCCGACTACGAGAATCCCTATAAAAGAAAAAAATAACCTTGAAATTATGACCCTACGTAAGTACGTATGAAATTTTTTGATTAAATGTTGTCCTGTCGGGGAACCGCTCTAATTATTAGCCTAACGTTCTGTTAAAGTTCAAAATAGTAGCGGTCCCCCGACAGGACAATATTTTCAAGGTTATTTTTTTCTTTTTATAGGGTTTCTCGTAGTCGGGGGTTTTTTAAATTTTTAATTTTGTGTTAGTGTAGTGTAAAAAGTGTTGAAAGAATAGTGGCAATGGCACACATAATAACACATGAACAAAGTGCTTATATCAGTATATCAGACTCTAAGAAAGTGAAACGGACTTGTGTAAAGTTGTAAAGTACAATAAACACTATTCTAAGTTTTAAAATAATTATCACGTAATAAATTAAGTTAGATAAAAAAAAATATTAGTCTTAAAGGCTAGATTGTAATTAATTATTAAAAACCTGGTTCTTTTTAATAAAGGATAAAAAATATTTAATAGTTTATTTTATTTGAATTCGTTTGAAAATAGTTTGTATTATTTTATTTTCATTTTGTACCCGTACTGTTTTGCAGGTTTTACTTTAACTTTTAATTTGGTTTTCCCTTCTTTAAGTAATTTTCCTGTATTGTACTGTGATTTATTTTATTGTGTTCGTCCTTGTCAAACTTGCTGTACCTAGAGAATGATGTGGTCACCTATAATTGGAAGCGCACACCTGTATTTGTCCTTGTTCATGTTTACTTGCATGTAACTGCGTAGCCTCTGTTGGCGATCCAATAAATAAATAAAATAATGTGATAAACCTTCTTCGAGTGTGGTAAACATCAAGGGTTCAGAGTGCGGCGACAGTCCGACGTGGTTGGCGGCCGTGAGGCGCAGCGAGTAGGCAGCGGCCGGGCGCAGCCCCTCCAGCCGCGCGGACAGCGAGACCAGCCCGTCCGCGTCCACTCTGTGCCAACAAACTGCAGATGTAGTGAGCGCGCCACAGACACAGAGCAATCGTGAGTGATGCGTGCTTGTACGGAGACAGCGACGCGCGATGGCGTGTGGGCTGTGAAATGTACGTGTGTATGTAAGTATTTATGCTGAAGGCTTTTATTTAAGTATTAATTTCTGTTTAAGTTTTTAGTTTTTTGCTTGAGCTATTTATTGTTTTTGTTGGCCTGTGCTAGGCAAATAATTGAATTTAATGTTTTTCTAACTGAAACCGACAGTTGTGGTTTTGGAGAGTTTGTTGCGCCACTTCTCGTTCCCAGCTAAAGCAACAGGAAGTGGTGAAGGGTGTGCGGGGGAGGGGGACTGTCTTATTTCATTTTGAAACGTGCTGATTCTCAGCCTAGTTTGCATAAATTACTTTTGATCTTGATTTTTTGTGTACAGTGTGCAGTACATGAGTGAGTGTATGTACGCGTCACCTGTCGTCGTGGGTGTGCAGCGTGAGGTTGACGGCATTGCTGCGCGCCTCGGCAGCTGGCAAAGCGTGCAGTGCCGTGTACAGCGCGCAGTAGGTGTGGCGCGCGGGAGGGGGCGCGGCCCACACCAGGCGCACCCAGCGCGCGCCCACGCCGCCCAGGCGCAGCCGGCTCGGCGCCGGAGGCGGCTCTGTCGTCGTACTCAAGAGTTACAAGGGTTATTTCATACTACCGTGACGGTTATACAAAAGTGAAAAGCCCCTCTCAATGTGAAGCGAGAGTTCATAGCATGACGCAGCACTGCACTGACCCTCCACGTGCAGGTACATGAGCTGCTCGCTGTGGCCGTACGCGTTGTGTGCGTGGCAGCGGTACTCGCCGGCGTCGGCGCGATCGGCCGCGCGCAGCTGCAGCGTGGAGCGCAGCCCGCCGGCCGCGCGCGCCTCCGTCACCGCCCATCTGACGCACACTCACCAAAGTAGCAACGAGCTGACACAAATAAAATTCTGTCCTATTTCTTAAATATGCACAAATACAAGGTATCTAATTTTCTTTGAAAATAATCGCGGTGTTTTGACTTTCAGTCTTTCTTCAGAAGAACGCTATATCGAGAGCAGTGGTGACCCAGTGGTAACGGGTTGTAGGTCGTAAGTTCGAACCCTGGCAAGTGATTTACTTTGTGTAATTTATTTCATTATCACTGCTGTCAAAACGGTAACAGACCGTGAAGAAACCGGCATGTCCTAGAACCAAAAATTCGAAAACATGTGACATTCGCACTGGGCCCGTGTGGTGAATTACAGCCCACTCCCTCTCACGAAGACCTGTGACCCAGCAGTGGAAACGTTATAGGCTTTTATTTTGCTCTATTGTGAATGTAGTGCGTGAGGCGTGTGACCTGTAGGAGGCGAGCTCGAGGCGGGCGCCGCGGTGCGTCCAGTGCACCCTCAGCGGCGCGTCGCCCAGCGCCACGCACGCCAGCGCCGCGCCCTGCCCGCGCACGCACGACACGTTGCCGCCCGAGCCCTCGAAGTGCGCTGGCTCTAGACATGTTTCATACTACTCATTTATATGTACAGCAAAATTAGTTATGTAGATATTATAGTCCTGCAATAATAGGAAGTAACGGAAGCGATGAGCAACAAGTAGTAAACCAAAGCAAGCAGCGCTTGTAGTGAATGGGTTCACATAGTAACAAAGAGATGACGATCGGTTACCGTGCACAGTGACGTTGATGTGCTTGAGCAGCGGCGGCCCCACTTGGTTGTCTGCCACACAGCGGTACACGCCCTGGTGCGCGCGCGCCGCTGCGCCCGCCGCCAGCGACCCGTTGTGCGCGCGCACGCCGTCCGCGCCGCCCCACTGCCCCGCGTCCCACTGAGTCGCGCCCACCTGCTCCCACTGCTCGCTCTCGCCGCCCATAGAACCTACCTCGCCTGTTCAACATGAGATGTCGCGCGCAATGAATACTTAGCGCAACACGAGCTTAAACTCGGACAGTACTTTGAAAAAACGATTGACTGACCGATACGTCTGTACCACGTTATGGAGGGCGCGGGGTAGCCCTTCGCACCGCACTCCAGCAGTAGAGGAGCCCCGAGCAGCACGGCCGCGTCCAGAGGCTCCGTGGCCCACGTCGGAGCAACTGTGGCGGATATTATCATGAGAACAGGCTGCACAGATGACGCCTGCGCCAGAGACGCGCTGCGGCCGAGCCCACTTACCCTTAACGCTGAGCGTGGCGGTGTAGTTGACGGCGGCGGCGTGGTTGGACACGCGGCACGTGTAGGCGCCGCTGTGCCGCGCCGTCAGGTCCGAGAACATCAGGAGGGAGAACTCGTTCAGGCTCTTCTCTTCTATCTACACAATACACATTTATCGCCTCGTTTACATTTTTCGAAGCACTCAGATTCTGCTACCGCATATAGTTGGTAGCAGTACATATATGTATGCGACGCTCTTATCATGCGCGGACTCTGTGCTCACCTGAACCTGAACATATGTTCACAGTTGTTACATGGCAATAATTCCGACCTGCAAGTTAGATGGCAGCGGCGCGCCGTCCTTCAGCCACGAGAAGTACATGGGCTTGTCTCCGGACGAGACGCCGCACAGCACCTGCACGGAGCTGCCCTCCGTCAGTTCCGAAGAAAACATAAACGGCGAAATTTTTGGTGGATCTACAAACGAAACGTACGATTTTTTTTATTGAAACGATTTTCTGGTTGACGATCGAGTTAGCCCGGGTAGGGAATACTGACTGCGGACTTGGATGTCGATGTCGCGGCGCGCGGCGGGCCCGGCGGGCGCGGCCACGGCGCAGGCATACAGCCCCGCGTCGGCCGCCAGCGCGGGCGCCAGGCGCAGTGCAGCGCCGCGCGCGCTCACCCGCCCCGTGCCGCCCAGCGCCACGCCCGCGCCGCGCCGCCACCAAGAGATCGAGCTGGTACACATCACCAAACATCATTTTAACTCAGATATTACACATGCATTTGCTACGAGGCCTGTGCGTTTGGCTACCGCAACCGTCGCTGGGACGTCACCGAAAACGAGATGACGACGCCGACGCATTGATGGCTGAAGTATTTAAGCGGGTTGTCATTAGTAACCCACATTTATCGTTGAGCTTTCTTGGATGTCAGACCCCAATAGCTTCATCAAAAGCATCTGTTTAGTTTCTGGTCAGTAACCATCCAATTAAAACATTATTATTTTGTGACATGTCAAGGTATAAAAAAAAAAGTATAAAAAGACTTCCTCGTATCGTGAATTTAGTTAGGGACTAGTTTAAATTGTATAATGGTGTCCAGAGCCTATCGCTAGTGTATTAGAGGAATCATCCTAACAAAATGCACCTCTATGGACCTGATCGGATATCCGGCGTAAGGGCAGTAGATGGTGGCGTTGGCGCCGGCCACCACGCGCACCGGGCCCAGCGCGCGGATCGACGGTGGACCTGCGCACAACACAACACTCATGGATAAACTGACCGGGCCACCCACACTATAACGTTGGAAATAATTATACGTTACGTTTTAGCTATTACGAAAGAAAGCGTAGTTAACAGTTGCGAAGGTACCGTATATGTTGAGACGGGCGGAGTGCTGCGCGTGTCCGTGCGCGTTGTGCGCGCGGCACGTGTAGCGCCCGCCGTCCTCCGCCGCCACCGCGCTGATGTTCAGCGTCGACACCACGTCGCCGTTCAGCGACGTCTCCTCGTTGATGAAGTATCTGCGGAATGATAATGATGTAGGTCGGAGGTGTGCGTGCGTGTTGTGTACACTACACAGTGCCACGCACCTGTGCTGCGCGCGGTAGTGGTCGAGCGGCTGGTCGTCGAGCAGCCAGGCGAGGCGCGGCGGCGGCGCGGCGGACGCGGCGCAGCGCAGCGACACGGCGCCGCCCGCGCGCAGCGCCTGCTCGATGAACGTGTAGTGCAGCTCCGGCGCCGACTCTACGTAATATTCTATATTTTATTACGCACCACCTATTGCTTGTTGCTTGTGGTTTAGTTCACATCATATGAAAGTTTCTTTATGCACTCGGACAAAAGTATCCTACTTATGTGTTCATCCCAGACATTGTCTCTGCGTGTGCAACATCTGTTCAGCCGTTTATTCATGTTGGAGGAACCAACATCCAAACTCACAAACTGTCACATTATTAATCACTATAATTTTGTTGTTGTTATACAATCGTACAGTTTGTGTCGCCACAGTCGCAGACTTGTAGTTTCGGTTTTGAGGTTTGGCATCATTTTCTGGGGCTATTCTACTGGTAGGGAACAAGCATTTAAAATTCAAAAAAGATGCATAAGGTCAATGTGTGGTCTGAAAGCAACAGACAGCTGTGTACCAGTTTTCAAGGAGCATAAACTGTTAACATTGCCATCACTGTACATTTTGGAAGTGGCACTTTTTATAAATCAAAATGTAAAGTTATTTGACAAAGTCTCTACAGTACGAGAAGTTCCCCTTCGTACCCAATACAAAAATAAATTATGCACTGTCGTATCTTTAATAAGATTCCAGATACTTTTAAGGAAATGAATTATGTAAACTTTAAACAAAACCTGACTAATTTATAGACTTAACAATTTGATGTGACTTTTTAAATTTATTGTGATTTTTTTTACTTTTTATGACATTTCGTATTTTTTTATAATCTTTCAAAACCTAATTTAATTTTGTATTACTAATTATGTTGTAATTAAATTGAGTATGATTGTTATTTTAAACAATCATTATGTTAAAATATTTGTATGCTGTAATGGCAAAACATGGCGACCTATATAAATATGTATTGCAAGAACATAATGTACCTATGTTTGACAAATAAAATTCTGATTCTGATTCGCTGCCCACGCTCTATCCACATGATACATCAAACCCACATCGGGCAAAAATAAACGCACAATACAAGAACATTATTTAATAACCTTTCAATTTTTTTGTAGGCATTGGGTAAATACGAGGGCGGAGTGATAAGTCTGGTAAAAATCTATTTTGGAATAAAATGAGCGTAAATTGCATGGAACCTCCTTGTTCACAACTCTTTTGAAGGACTAAATTAAAATTTTGAGCCAGTAGGTACTGCCGGTTAGTTTATTTTGACAGCTATTAAAGAAATGAATTTCGTGTCGTGATTAAACATTATTTTTTGCGCAAAAAAACTATAGCGGAAACGAAACAAAAACTTGATAAATATTGTTGCGCGCCATAATTAATGCCTGGTACATGATGACATTAGTTACCAACAGCGCCATCTAGTATAGAGTAGGAGAACTAATAGATCCTTCTAGAAATTTCGATGCTAGAACTTTCTAGAACTATCGACATCTGGTCAATTGGGGCCGGTATGTACTCGAACATTCTAAATGTTTCTACAATAGAAGGTTCTAGAACTATCTGCGGCACTATATAAGGCCGGGATTAGCTACGACCGAGACAGAACTTGATAAGCGATACAAGCGAATACATCGAAAGTGCGACTTAAGTGCAATTGTGTTTTATAATTAGAGTGTTTGAGTGGTTATTAGTGTTGTTTAGTAAAAGTGTAATTTTTGGTAATTCATATCGGCAGTTTTAATTGTCACGAACCCCGAAGCTCGTTACAATATTATGGGGACTCTGCTCATAGGTACTTCAAATATTTAATTTTCGAAATGCTTGCCGCGACTGTGCCCAATGAGAGTAGACTGTCTTTAAACCACGTTGCGATGCTAGATCTCAATATTTTGTATTATGATTTATGTACACCAAAGATTTAAGGAGAATCGGCAAAAAATGTGCGGAATTTAAAACTAATACAATAACTACTAATAAAATAATTAAAGCGATGTTTTACAGGACTGACCTGGACGGTAGGTAACGCGGGTTGCGTTGAATAGTTCATCACTTGTGGTACACTTAGTTTAAATACTTGCAAATGTATGCATTCCGATGATGAAACAATAACATACTACCATCGAACTGGCCTGATTATAGACCTGGACGCTAGATACCGGAACCCTTGAACAGCTACTAGTAGACCCATTGAGTGTGGGCTCATTGGATGTGTCTCTACGGGTCCTGTTCATTGTATCTGGTCAAGGACCTGAAGGCCAATTCCCGTAATTAAAAACGTTCAAAATCTAGTCACAATCTCATGTCAGCGACAATCAATGTCAAAAACTTGTCAAAAATGTAGGGAAATTAGAAGTATTTTTGACAGATTGAGACCGAGATCAGACTGTAAACGTTCTTAAAATTACGAGAATTGCCCCTCTGATGGTTAACCTGCAAGGTGAATTGAGCAATAACTACTTTATCTATACTTATAATAAATCTGTAGAAGTGAAAATTCTGTACATTGAAAATATCAAAAAAATAAATGGCAGGGGGTGTTACTAGACCGACACCGAACCCAAAAAAGGGATTAAAAAAATTTTTGTCTGTCTGTCTGTCTGTCTGTCTGTCTGTCTGTCTGTCTGTCTGTTTGTTCAGGCATCACGCAAAAACTACCGGTTCGATTACGATGAAACTTGGTATAATTATTCTTTAATATCCTGGGCACCACACTGGGTACTTTTTATCCCGGAAAAGTATATACAATAAAAAACAAACTTAATTTTGCGGTTCGATCCCTAGACCCGATTACTGTACCAACCGCAAATAATAAGTTTGTCGTAGGTTAGGTCACACGCAGTGGAGTTCATTTTTATTCCTTTTACTTTTTAGAGTTATTTAGGTTTATTTTTATATAAGTCGTAGGTATAGATTTTAATTTTAAAGTATAGGTAGTATATTTGATAGTGTACGTAGTGACCGTAGGTTATTTTATAATACTGTTAGGTAGGATAGTCATTCGTATAGATATTAGTTTTTAGAGATTTTGCTTATTTATTGAGTTTAGATTGAGGGGCCCGTGGCTAAATAATAACAGCCGCACAGGTCGATCAGGTCGGTCAGGTTAAGCTACGCTTGCCGCGGTCGGTCTGTGGATGGGTGACCATCTTTACATACCGAGACACCTCCGTGCCTCGGAAAGCACGTTAAGCCGTTGGTCCCGGCTGTCATTCGTGGATCTTTGACAGTCGTTACGGGTAGTCAGAAGGCCGAAAGTCTGACAACCAGTCGTACCAAGGGTATCGTATTACCCAATAACTGGGTTGTGGAGGTCAGATAGGCAGTCGCTCCATGTAAAATACTGGTATTCAGCTGCATCCGGTTAGACTGGAAGCCGGCCCTGAACATAGTTGGGAAAAGGCTAGGCAGATGATGATTGAGTTTAGATTAGTTATCGTCATAAATAGGTTTATTTAGGTAGGTAGGTATTTTATTTTCTGTTATTGAGTTCATTTATTTTTTTAATTAGGTAGGTACTTAGGTAAAGATATCATATAGGTACCCTCTTAATCACCATTAATGAGACACAATTGGTTTTCTATTGTAATTAGCCACAAAGGGCCCGCGAGATAGATGGCATCCTGGTGCACATACATTTTATCCTGTTAGCACGTTCCCGTGGGATAATTTCTGACATCCACGCGGGCGAAGCCGCGGGCAGAAGCTAGTTGTACAATAATAAAATTCCTATCTAAGCATATGTGTTGTCTGGAGGCGATAGTACTCGCGCGCCTGTATGATTGGCGCGCGGAGGCACTACGCCGGGGGGAAACTCCTCATCCGCGGCAAACCGCGGCGGAGCGGACGAACCTCCGGCGCGATCTCATGGCGGCATGGAAGGAGCGACTATCGCAACCCAGCGCAGGGCACGCCACGATAGCGGCGGTAAGACCCCTCTTTGAGCAGTGGCTAGAGAGACGTCACGGCGTTCTCACCTACCGCCTGACGCAGGTCCTCTCCGGACACGGATGTTTCGGGAGGTTCCTGCACATCATCAGGCGGGAGGAGACGCCCGGGTGTCACCACTGTCAGGATCGCCCAGAGGACACGGTGAAGCATGTTTGGGCAGAGCACCGCCGTGTCCCCGTAGAGGCGATCGACAGCGGCGGCGACCTCTCGCGTCCGGCCCTGGTTCAAGCCATGGTCCGGGGCGAGAGGGAGTGGGAGGCAGCCGCATCCTTCTGCGAAGCTGTCACGCTAGCGAAGGAGGTGGCGGGGTGGGCGAGAGAATGCACCTTGCGCACCTCACGCCTCAGCCGCCGCGGGAGACGCTCCGGGCGTCAGGAGCCGCGTGACGACTCCCGGCCACCGTAGGCGCGGGCCTGCTGGCGGTGAGTAATGGGTAACTCACCATCCGATCAGGACCAGGCCCGTGCCGGACGGCGCGTATGTGTTCCACGTGCGCCTCAAAGAGATGTTAGCAGAAGTGACGGGGCCCGATAGGGCCGAAGCCTGCCAGGGTAGCGGGATCGTCCGAAAGGGTTACCGTTGCCCTGGAACATAAAGGGCTAAGGAAGGAACACGGGTGGGTTTTAGTCAGTAAGAGTCTGACACTCCCTTCTGCTCCACCCGGAGCGGGAGGAGTCATTTGATGATTTCCCATCCTGAAAAAAAAAAAGAAAAGCACATGTGTTGTAGATTTGAGTATTGAGTGTTGTTGTTTTTGGTCATGGGGACCATTTTGTCCAGTCTTCCTTTGATAAGTCAAAAGTTAAAGTCAAAGCATTTATTTCAAATACACACATAAAAGGCACGAAGGAACGAATTCTATTTTATTGTAATTTTTGAACGTCAAAATTTACAATAAAATAGAATTGATTCTAGTCGCCACCGCGGGTAAAAATTCTTCTCGATGTTTTATCAACCTGGCCTCTCTATACATGGACCTGTTGACAAATGACTTCCAAGATATGCTTGGAATAAATATATACAAGACGTGATCTATTATCACGTCTTGTATACAAGCATATCACGTCTATTCTATATTTTTATTTTCAAGAATATCCTGATGATAAATTCAACTAGCAGTCCTGAGAACTAAGATTTTCTCATTAATCCAATGAGTCCCTGTTGACCTAAGCTTGATATAGTATTTTTGATGTGCGTGTGGATTGAGAGATCTTTTCGAAAAACTCTTCCAATCCCAACAAAATTATAAGAGGATTTAGGAAATAATTGTGCAAACTTCATGGTAAGGTATAAAACCATGTAGCTCTGAATAAAACTTCAGATGTATTTTTAGTTTTAGGTGATTTTAATATGAGTGGAATCACGTGGGCTCCATCTAATAATATTTCATTTGTCCCAGTGAACCCCGCCACTAGTGACAAATGTTTATTCGCGGACGAGTTGTGGACGCTGGACTTTGGACAGTATAATGGGGTAGCTAATGGGTACGGGAAACTGTTGGACTTAGTCCTCTCAAATAAGTTAGCTTGTGTTAGTGAGTGTGTTGACCCTCTAGTGCCCATTGATCCCTATCATCCTGCGTTGTTAATCAATATTGACATCTTTGAAATACCTCCCCTTGACCATGCGCCGCGGTTACGATATATCTATGGCAAAGGCGATTTTGATTCTATAAATAACGAGATTTCTGGCACTAATTGGGAACAAGAGTTTTCAATCCGATCACTGGATGAGTCAGTTAAGTACTTTATGGACACTATAAAACAGTTTAAAAACAAGTACATACCACAAAAGCTAGTACGTAATAATAAATACCCAGTCTGGTTTAGCTCATCACTCATCAAAGCAATTAAAGAAAAATATAAATATCTAAAAAAATTCAAGATATACAGAAATTTATCTGACGAGTTAACTTTTAAATATTTGCGTGACAGAGTCAAGACTATGGAAGCTTCTTGCTATAAATGTTATCTTAATCAAACTGAAAAATCCATTAAAGCTAACCCTAAACGCTTCTGGACCTTTGTTAAAAATCGCTATAATGCTAATATTATACCTAACACATTAAATTATAATGATGAATCATTACACACTGGAGATTCTATTTGTGAGGCTTTCTCATCTTATTTCATGTCGACTTTCCTCAACCCCATTTCGTCTAATACTCCCAGTCCACCTCCTATTGTCCTTCGTGATACTAATGGAACTTCATCTGACATTTGTCACATAGAAGTGAATGTTGATGATGTGACCGGTTTGCTTCGTAACTTGGATCCAACTAAAGGTGCTGGTCCTGATAACATATCATCGAAATTTCTAATCAAGTGCGCTCCTTCCATTGCCCTGCCTTTCTCGATTTTGTTTTTCAAGTCTTTGACCCAAGGTGTAGTCCCCAAAGTATGGAAATCTGCTTTTATTACACCCGTACATAAGAAGGGGCCTAAAACCGAGATCACTAATTATAGGCCTATATCCAAGCTGTGCATTGTAGCTAAAATATTTGAGAGGATTGTCTATAACCAGTTATATTCCGCCCTTGCTAACTCGTTCAGCTCCTTTCAGCACGGATTTTTGAAAGGACGGTCTACCACTTCTAATCTGATTTTATTCAATGATTTCATTACGGATGCCATGGATAATGGTAAGCAGGTCGATGTGGTTTACACAGATTATAGCAAGGCATTTGATCGGATCGACCACGATACCCTGATAATGAAGCTAAATTACATGGGCATCCGTGGGGACCTCTTGAGGTGGTTCTCTTCTTACATTGATAACAGATCACAAGCAGTAGTACTCAATAGTTATATGTCTAGTTGGGTAAACGTGCCCAGCGGAGTGCCTCAGGGTTCATTGCTCGGTCCTTTTTTATTTGTAATCTATGTGAACGACATCGATCAGTGCCTCCGTTCATCCAAACTATTATGCTTTTCCGATGACATGAAAATTTTTGCTACTATTTCAACGCTCGAAGATAGAGTAGCACTACAGGCTGACTTGTATCGGCTTGAAAAGTATTGTCGGGCTAATAAACATGATCTCAATCCATCCAAGTGTTCGGTGATTACTTACACTAGAAAACGTGCAGTCCTAGCCACTACTTATACTTTGGCGAGCCAGATTTTGCCAAGGTGCAATACTGTTCGTGATTTGGGCATCCATCATGACAGTAAGTTACTTTTTGACACACACATTGACGCAATTGTTAAAAAAGCTTCTAAGCTGCTTGGGTTTATAATACGTCTTTCTAAGTGTTTTACTGACGCTAAAACACTAAAAATATTATATTGCACTTTTGTAAGAAGTCAGCTTGAGTACGCGTCTCAGATTTGGAATCCACGTTATCATAAATACATTGACCGCATGGAAAACATTCAAAGACGGTTCATAAAATATCTCTGTTTTCATCAAAAGATACCATATCAGTCAACCGATTATCTTGGACTTTGTAAGAAGTATCATCTGCTACCACTGGTAGATCGACGTAAAATTGCAGACTGTTTATTCTTGTTGAAAATCCTCAAGAACCATATTGATAACCCTGAGTTATTGTCAAAATTTTATTTTAATGTGCCAAGTAAAGCACTGCGTTTTAATCCACCCATACGTGTACCCCGTACATCTTCGAATTATAGGCAGAACAGTTACATTGTGCGCGCAAGCAGTAGTTTCAATGACATATGCAAGGAATATGATTTTGATCCATTCACAATCAGTGTGAATTCGGCCAGAAGGTGTTTAAGCCTCAAATTTTTCAAGTAGCGGTAGGTTATATTATTTATTTTTGTTATTTTATTATTTTCTGTTATTTTAGACATATAATTGCAAAATAATTATTTATATTGCTTCTTACTTTAATTTAGACGATGTGTTTTTTGTTTTGTGCTCACACCATAAATTAGTATTATAAGTCTATACGTGAGGATTTGTAATTGGCTTTCGGGTGACTATGATTTCCTTTTGTGTTTGTTTTTATTAGCTGTAAGTCCTCCATGTACTAAAATAAAATAAAAAAAATAAAAAATTTGTGAAACCGAAACAAAGAAAGTTAGAACTCATTAACTGGATCTCTCAATCGGGACAACTGAAGATAAAGCCATAACGCGTATCCAAGAATATACTGCCTATGTGTTTATCATTTGCATTTTAATTAATTGTGAAGGATTTGTGAAAGCTGCTAAACAAAATTTCGATTCGTTTCAAAGCCACGATTAAGATTTATAACGGTTTATATGGATCTCTCAGAGTGGACAATTTTCAATTGAGTGATCTTGTAAAACACGACCTAATACTGAAAAAGTATGAATAATAATCATGTTTATTGCAAATTATGCTTCTGGGAAAATTTGTGAAACAAAAATCGTGATTGAAATCTTACTGGTTCAAGAGAAAATGAAAATCTTGTTTTTTGTCGATCGTCTCAACTGAGAGATCATTATTTTGAACTATATTTAATAAACCAAAACTTATAGGTAGAAGGTAGATACATCAGAAATTGTGAAAAATGTTGTACTAAAATTTGACGAATCAGTCGTCCCTGTAAGTGTTATACTTATAAAGATAAAACATTTTTTTACAATTCTTGACGAAAACGTTGAGTACGGTGACCATCGCAGCTTTCACAAATCCTTCACAATTAATTAAAATGCAAATTATAAACACATAGGCAGTATATTCTTGGATACGCGTTATGGCTTTATCTTCAGTTGTCCAGATTGAGAGATCCAGTTAATGAGTTCTAACTTTCTTTGTTTAGGTTTCACAAATTTTATACATTACCATGGGAGTTTTCACAATTATTTCCTAAATCCTCTTATTATAATTTGGTTGGGATTGAAAGAGTTTTTCGAAAAGATCTCTCAATCCACACGCACATGTATTTTTGACAGTTATTTTATTATGTACTTTATGGATTTAATGAACTTAACTAAATGACATTGATTAAAAACAAAAATAATGTCATTTTCGGCAATAGTTTGCACACTTTAAATTGGCGAATATGGAATAAGAACCCCGGTGATTTCTAAAATGCATGTTACATGCATTGACCTGCAAATAATTAACTAAATGGTCAGCCCTGTTAGCAAATGTATGCAAAAGAACGGAATCTTAGTAAAATGTTCAATACCTATTTATTTACACACAGTAAAGTAGCTATAATATTTTAAAATGGCAGTACAATAAAGTACTATCACGGTCTTTTCCGCCTGCTCACTTAAAAATCTTTTTGCCTAAACCCTGCGGCGGCGCCAAACCACGCCCCCTAAAAGTTTCCGCCTATTAGGAAAGCGATAACGCAATTAGTTGCAACCTGCACTGCGCAGCTTAGTGACGCATCACGTATACTCCTTTTTTTAATTTTACGGACGAACTATTTGACCTGAGCGCGCTTACCGGACCTTTTGAATA
This sequence comes from Apamea anceps, assembly GCA_951799955.1. Taxonomy (NCBI): domain Eukaryota; kingdom Metazoa; phylum Arthropoda; class Insecta; order Lepidoptera; family Noctuidae; genus Apamea; species Apamea anceps. The sequence goes on along the minus strand of OX637501.1, from coordinate 23,884,689 downwards.
TTGACCATTGATCTGTTTACCTGACCCTTGATTGCCTAGACGTTAACCTGTGCGAGAATATTGGACTCCGACCTGTTGTGGATCATTTTTGTGCATAAAGTCTTATAGGAATCTCATACGCAAAGAACGTAATCAAATAATAATTTTGCATGGACAAGGATTTAATATTAGTCAAATCGCTGAGCAGCTGCATATGAGCGTAAGTAGTAAATTATTTTAATTATTGTCATGGTAAATTGTGTTGTTTTAAAATACCTTAATTTATAAATAAAACTTTATTAACGATGCAAAGTGAAAAGTTTATCATGCAAATGTTATCTTGTGTAAGTAATTGAATACTTTCTAGTTTGTTTTACATCAATAAAAGTATTTGATAGATATAATAATTAAACGGGAAACAAGCAGAAAAAATATTCTGAGTTTTTAAACTTGGTAAAGCAATTACTTATACCTTTATGAGAGTGGTATGTATTATGGCTTTGTTGTGACGCGCGAATACTTTCTCGCTCACACACGCACTATTTGTTTCAATGTTATTGATTATAATTATTTGTAGTGAAATTTGAAATTCATAATTTATATTTTTACCTATTATAAATTAATTAATGTGCATAATTTAAACACAATGCGAATTTTTATATGAATAAATAAATAAAAATAAATTTATTTATTGGTTTTAAATAAAAAAATGCTTGCCATTTTTGTGTATCTCTATAAAAAGTATTTTGTTGGTTAATAATAACCTACTTAAGATTTCGTGCAAATAAGTAGGTAGTGACTAATTATTAAATAATTCATTTCTAGAAATTTTATAATAAGCTTAAGCCGAACAAAAGAGTCATAAAATTCAATAACCGCAGTGGGCAAAAGTCGGTGGCATCCTTTGATGCTTTTGTTATAGCGGGTTTGGTAATTACATAGAGGTCTCTCTCTCATTCATTTATAGGATAAGAAGCGAGATAAGAAGTTCTGTAACAAAAGAAGCGTCTGTTTCTTTGACATTACAATGATGTCCCAGTGCAACTGATAACAAATCATTTTATGTATCAGTAAGTGTCAGCAACATGTCAGAAGACAGTTTAAATTATTTTATATACAGACTGTGATTTGTGATGGCTGAATAAAAGTAAATACAAACCATACAAGCACTTCTCTTACCATCAGTACTTTTTTTTTATACAGGACAATTGTCCCATACATAGCACGCATTGTGCAGTCGTGGATCACCAACCAGCCAGAGATAAGAACCTTATGCTGGCCATCCCGATCTCCGAACCTGAACCCCATCGAAAATTTGTGGGGTATAATGGTCCAGAGATGGGATCACCGACGTGAAAGAACGCAAGTGGAACTTCTTGCTCATTGTGACGAAGTTTGGGAATCGCTAAGGGGTTTCAACTTGTGTGAAGTTCTCGTACAATCAATAAGAACGAGATGTGATGCCGTTATAGACGCAGGAGGCGCGATGACCAAATATTAATAAAAAAAATCCTAGTATTAAGATTGAGTAGTCTCAATCTTAATACTAGGAAAAAAAAAATTGCGAAGAAAAAAACCTTTTTAAATAACAAGCTTTTATTTAAATGCGCTAAAAAAAAAACTTTTACTTTAAAACTTTAAAATTTATAATGATATAAAAGCTTGTCGCGAGATTTAAGTACTCGTATTTACTTAGTTTGAAAATTTAAATAGTTAAAATCAATCACAATCATCAAGTTATTTAATTTACTTGTTTATCTACACAACTTAATCTCGCGAAAAACTTTTAAGTCATATAAATTGTGTAATGACGATAAAAGTTGATAGTAAAAGTTTTAAAGTAAAAGTTTTTTTTAGCGCATTTAAATAAAAGCTTGTTTTTTAAAAAGGTTGTTTATTTTTAATTTATTTTTTACTTATTAGTTATCGCTGGACACGTTTCTCAGTCTGTTCATCTCATTCAACGCATCATTGTTGCAAGGTCGTTTGCCGGTTAATTTCGAACAGTCTAGCTCTTCAATAATAATAATAATACCCATATTATAGGCAAGCTTTAAAAACTTAGTCCGCCATATTGGATTTAGAGAGACGTCACATTATTGTTCGACTTATTCTCAGCAAGCCCTTTCATTTGGTACCCATATTGTAGGAATGCATTAAAAATAATTAGTTCGCCATCTTGGGTGTTCCACCATGTTGGATTTAGAATAATGTCACACAGCTAATCATGTATTGTCATTCAAACTGAATGTATATACAAAATTTCAACTCAATCGGTTTAAAATATCTGCTTCAAAATTGAGTCTCAAGCTTTAGAAGTCCGCCATATTAGATTTAGAGTGAAGTCGCTTTATTTTTCGAGTTATTCTTAGCAAGCCCTTTCATTTGATACCCATATTGTAGGAGTGCATTAAAAATAATTAGTCCGCCATGTTTGATTTAGAATGACGTCACACAGTTAACCATGCATTGTCATCCAAACTAAACGTGTATAAAAAATTTCAGCTCAATCGGTTGAAGATATTGTTGCTTCAGAATTGAGTTGCAAGAATCCCCCCGAACAAACATAAATACCTTGCAAGTTAAATAAAAGCTTGTAAAAAAAGATGAATGTAATAATAATGTTATAAACCCATTACAACTTACTTATAAACGTATTTAATATTTAACAAGCAATAGAAAAAATATTTTTACCAATTGTTAATTTAATTCAAGAGAAGTTTTTGATTATTGTGCCTTTTTATTCTTGTTTTTTTAATGTTTACTTACAGATAATTTTTAACACTCATTACCTGTTTCACTATGTATAATAGAAAAGATAAAGAAAGCCAAGAAAGTTAAATGAAGCTATGTAGGTAATTTTTATGAGAATCTTCAATTTCTGGGGTTGGTTTCAAATATTATATTACTGCTTGCAAAAAATGCTTGTATAAAATATTTTTTGTGAAATATGTTTGATTAATAAAAATGACATTTTATATATAAAGCCATTTCATTAGAGAATCTCATAGACAAAATATTGATTTCTTGTTATTTTAGTAACCTAATATTCTGATTTACTTTTTTAACCTAGTCATCCATTGCTTAGGTGTAACTTTACTTATTATAATAAAACCTTGTGACTTATTCAATATTTAAAAAGCAATGTTTACCAACGGTTAACTTAATTATAGAATGGTTTTTGTTTGTTACTATTTTATTTTTAAGTATTTTACTACAGATATTTTGATTATTTCACATATTTGTTTATTATCAGAGTTTTTATTTATTATACCATTTCAAAAGTTTTTTATTTAAATCTACCACCGATAGTAGATCGTAATTTTGTATAGAAAAATTTTTTTAAACTGTTAAAATATTTTTAGGTGAAAATGCCAGAGTAGCCCGTAAAATTCAAATATTCTTACGTTTTTTTGCAATTTTCAGCCCAGTATCTGGTCGCATGGCAGTCAAAAACTTACAACAGGAAAGCAACAAATATGTGTTAAGACAATTATAAATCATCAGCTCTTCAAATTAGCGTAATCCGTAAATGTGCCTATTTAGTATAACGTTTACGGATTATGTTATCTTGAAAAGTCATTTTGATGACTTAAATTACTATAATTTTATTATGTAAATGCATATTTGTAACTCCCGCGCATAGATATTAAAAGTCAAGGTATGCCTTGACTTTTTATATCTATGCCTACATTGTTTTTCTCGTTAAGTTTTTGGCGACTTAATCGCCAACGGCTTATGAAATTAAGGCTAGGCCACACCAACTTCATAGTTCTAAATTTAAAAAACCCGCATTCTAACGCGTTCAATGATAATGTTCTGAAGGGCATGTCTTGAATATTTATGTTAATGCTTTCGCGTCAATTTTTTTATTACCATACAACCTTATACCGAACTGAAAATTGCAAAAAGCCTAAGAAAATTTGAATATTGCGGGCTACCCTAGTGCATCCCCCTCAAGTTGATTTTATTACTTGTTCTTTAATTGTGTGTTTTACCTATTTACTATATCCAATATTTTATAAATATTTTTGTTTATTTTATTCAGTTAATAAATAAATAAAACTGATAAACCTTCAAAATTGTATTTTACGTTTTAATTAATGCCTAACCGACAATAGGGTTTATCAAATCAACTTTCTAATTAGAATAATAAAGACAAAATGTATTATTAACTCAACGAATTTTCACAGATCTATCCATAATATAATAAATAGATAATAGCAGTAGTTTGAAAATAACAATAAATCTCGAACGGCGCGGCGCCGGCGTGCGTCACCGCGTCGTCAGTGCAGTCGGCCGGTCTTATCTTTCATTGGTCTATTCAAGGTCAACGGGGCGGGGCTAGAGAGCGCTTCTATATTTTGAGTGCAAGCAAAAATGAACTTAGTGGTGATCAGGCGGAAGTGTCCACGATAGTACCTATTATCCGGAAAAGAGATAATGTTTTATTTATTATCACATAAGATATAAAATGTACCTAAAAGTAATTTGATTTTTATAAACATCCCGAGCAGGAACGAGGTCAGTTTCAGATTACGTTACAATAAACAGGAAAGGTGAAATAAAACCTCATAACAATGAACGAGGGGCGCTCGGGGCAATAGGGCGGGCGGTACTTCGAGAGGAGTCACATAAAGATGCGCACGACACTGACAAGTATGCGGTCCGGTCCGGCCGGCGGCTGGCCGGCGGCTGGCCGGCGGCTAGCGGCTGTCCGGCTGCTGGCCGGCGCTCGCCGACCCCGTATTCATCACGCCGAGCTTTTGAGCCACACTGTGCTCTCGAACACATTGCCCGAGCGCGGACTAATGACTTTTCGAATTACCTCTGGAATCGTTCATTAATCTTGAACTGGCTCCATATTCATTACAGATATATAGATAGCTTGTAACGGCCCGACATTGCTGAACAATCAGCAACGAAACTGTATTATCCTATGCTACGTGGATCGTGTTCCTTATTAGTCTTCATATAAATCAAAGCTATTCTTTGGGTAAAAAGTATCGTTCTCCCCCTCCGGGATAATGGACTCTGCTATGCCATAATAGGCGGTTAATATCAGTCTTTAGAATCCGCGGTAAGTAGTTTATATAATGCGAAAACACTGTTGCTGAGTTTTTGCTAATGACCGATGATCGTAATTTAAATTGGAAGGCTCACATGAGATGTGAGCCTTCCAATTTAAATTACGATCCTAAAAACTTAATCGAATTTACTGCGTCAATTACATTATTAGGTTATTATTTTCTAACCATAGAATCGCTTTCTTTAATGTATTCTTTATATCCGTTTCATACACATGCCTATTACCTATCACAAGGAATGGTTAAAGTGTCATAGTGTGTCTATACATTTAGGAAAATCGTTGATATTGTAGCTGCAATACAAACCATACTATTGTAGTCCTAGTCTTTGATACAAACATACATCCGTTCGCCGCCGCGGCTGCGGCTGTGCGCGGGAATAGTTTCGTCGACCTGTGCGGTGGCACGGAGTTCTGTAGGAACTATATCTCATACCGAATGTTCCAACTGCGTTCCTATTGGTTGATTTAATGTTGTAAGTAGGTCACTACTTGTGCACCTAAGTTTAATATAAGACATGTACATACTTTGTAGAGTACACCCCAGACACCGTTTGACTCTCGTCGCGCGCGTACGTGCACAAAGCGCCTACGCTCCCGGCTCATTGTCGCTCGCTGTCGCTCTCGTTGCGTTCTCGTAACGGCTCTCCGTAGTCGCCCCGACTACTCTCGATCTTTCATTGAATTTATTCTTTGAATTATAAGATCGCTCAAACTGCCTTTTTCAAGGCTCTATTTCTTTAACGTACAGACTCGTCGTAGATTCACCAGGCCCCTTCCGGGTTAAAACCACAGTTTCGTGGTCCTCGGCTGAAACCTTACGGTGTAAACGAAACCGAGTGGGGTGTTGTCCCAATCACACCCGCCGAACCCCTTCAGGGCTAGGCAGTCAATTGGACGGGTCCCAGTTCCCGGCCTTGGGGGGCCTCCTAGTCGGGACTGGATGACAGTTTTCCTTCCCCAGCTACACACCTAGTGTCGTTAGGGTGTCTCTACACCCTTAGCGCTAGACTGGCTAGGGCCCCGTTCGCACAATAAGACTGGCGACGGGTTACAAGCTTAGGGCTCACCAGTAGGTACTCACCTCCCTGTCTACACCCGACAGGGAGGGTACACATCCCCGGGCCCATCCACCCGGGGAGCTAGGTTTAGGGAAACTCTCCCCCGTCCCCCGCTATGGCAGACGCCATACTACTCTTCGTTAAAGAGGTCCTCCTCAAGGACCCTGACTTCCTTGCCAAATATGGCTCCAAGTTAGCTGCTCTGCAGCTTCCCTCCCCCGCCACGACCAGCAAATCGAGCTTGCTCAACGAGCCGGTCAATGAGCCGGTCAACTCTCCGGTGTTTATGGACACCGAAGAGGCCTCTGGCAAACGCCCCCACGACTCGTCAGAAGAGGATTCCCTCCTCTTCTCTGAGTCCTCTTCAGCCCCTTCCTCGGACGACGACGGCTTCACGTTGGCGTCGGGGAAGAAAAACAAGAGGAAGAAGAAGAAATCCGATTCTCCTTCCTCGAAAAAAATAGCCGCCACTGAATCGGCCGCTCTCTCCTCCTCCGCCCCCGCTTCCCAGGCCTCTCGCGCCGCTACCCCCACCCCGTCCGCCCCGCGCGCCTCACGCGCCGCTACCCCCTCCCCGACCGCTAGCCTCAGTGCCGGCGCCACTACTTCTGCCCCTCGGAAACTACCCCCTCCACCCCCTGTGTTCATTCAGGACAAAAGGAAGTGGACGGACGTTTCGAAATGGTGCACCGATCTTAAGATCGGTTTCTCCAATGCCCGCTCTACCCAACAGGGTATTAAAGTCTCGGTCCCGACGTCGAAAGACTACAGGGACCTTACCCGCGTTCTCCGGCAGAGAGGTGTGTCGTTTCACACCTACTCCCTCCCGGAGGAACGCCAGACACGTGTCGTGATCCGAAGGGTCCCTAAGGAGATCCCTGTCACCGACATCAAGGCGGACCTCGAGGCACAGAACATCCCTGTGTCCGACGTCCACCGCATGCACCGCGCCAGGGGTCAAGTCGCCTTCGACATGATCCTTGTGGTCTGTCCTCCCGTTGAAGGGCAAAAACTTCACCCCATCTTCAATCTCAAGGCTATCTGTGGTCTCACAGGCCTAGTCATTGAAAAACCCCGCAAGAGCGGCATCGTTGGGCAATGCCACCGATGCCAGCACTACGGCCACTCTCAGGCCCATTGCCACGCCAAACCCAGGTGCGTCAAGTGCCTGGGCGAGCATGGTACGTCCGATTGCCCTCGTCCGAAAGATCGTACCTTATGTACGGAACCTCCCAGCTGCGTCCTATGCGGCAACTCAGGCCACCCAGCCAACTACCGTGGCTGCCCAAAGGCCCCCAAATCTTCCTTCCCCAAGTTGGCCAAGCGTGCGGACGCCCGCCAACAAAGGGAATCTCCTTCCTCTCAAAACCCCCCGACCCAGCTCCCCGAGCGACTAAGTCCCCAAAGGCCTAGTCCTTGGAATCTATTAAATCATCAGCGAGCGTTCCCCGCTCTCACGCAGGCAGCCCCCTTCACGGTGATTACAAGCACCTATCTGATCTTTCTTACCCCTCGTGTTAAACAAATGGCACAGGCCCTAGCGGCGGTGAGCCGCTAGGGCATCCTGTGATCTTTTCCGCATCCAGGCAATATTCCAAGCGTACCCTGAGATTACGCAAGCCCTCTCTTCCTACGCTACAAAACCGTAATGGATAGTAGCATCATCACGCGAACGAAACCCCGATCCCTCAAGTTGGCATCTTACAATGCCAACGGCCTCAAGCCACAGCGAGATGAGATCGCCACCTTCCTCCGCGATCATCAAATCGACATTCTCCTCGTCCAAGAGACCTTCCTCAAGCCCATCATCCGCAGTCCTGCAATTGCTAACTATCGTCTAGTTCGCAATGACAGGCTGAGGTGCCACAAGGGCGGCACTCTAATTTACTACAAAAAGGCTCTGTATTGCACCCCTATGGACCCTCCCCCCCTCTCACGACTTGAAGTGTCTATCTGTCGACTAGGCGTGACAGGCCACCAGCCTATCACCATAGTCTCAGCCTACCTTCCTCCCCAAACCACTCCAGAGGACCCGCAGCTTCTATCTGACGACCGCTCTACCCTTCTTGGCATGAGCGACTCCGTTATCATAGCGGGCGACCTCAACGCCAAACACACTGCTTGGAACAGTGTCACGACCAACTCTCGAGGCAGACACCTCTTCAACCTCTGCCCACTGCTCAATTTCGACGTCATAGGTCCTATGACCCCCACCCACTTTCCCCACGACCCCTCCCACACCCCAGATGTCCTGGACGTGGTGCTTCTGAAGAGAGTCAACCTACGGTTAGACTCTCTAGAAGTAGTACAAGAGCTCTGACCATCGACCAATCACCATTCGATTGGCCCCTCGCACTGGACTTACCGACCCCGACCTACCTCCCCTGACAAAAGTGGTAACGGACTGGAGGAAAGTAAGGGAATGCCTGAAATCCACCACATCCCCCCACTTAGACACCATCCCCGGTCACTTCAGCTCTATCGCGGACACGACGGCCGCGATCGACTCATTCACGGAACACGTACAGTCAGTCATGAACGATTGTTCTAGGGAAGTTCTAGTGACGGACGACCGTCGCTGGAAACTACCCGACGATGTGCGTGAACTGCTGAATGAGAAGAACGCGGCTGTCCGTGCCTACAGTAGCTTTCCCTGCGACGCTAACAAAGCCCATATGCGTTACTTGCAGCGTGCTGTAAAGTCTCACTTATCGGAGTGGCGTGAAGCTAGCTGGGATAAGATGCTAAGCGATCTTGAGCCCACCCATCAGGCCTTCTGGGAGCTTCAAAGGAAACTCAAATCCCGCAAAGTCGTCCCCATACCACCCCTGGTCCGCCCAGATAAAACCATCGCCTTCGATGATGATGAAAAGGCCGAGTGCCTGGCCATCAGCCTCGAAGCTCAATGCTCACCCAGCACTCAACCAGTAGACCAAGCTCACCTCTCAGAGGTTGACGCAGAAGTCGAACGTAGAGACTCCCTCCCACCCGTCGAAGACCCTGATGATCCTCTGCCTCCCGTCACTCCAGACGAAGTGCAGGACATCATCAAGGGTCTCATACCCAGAAAAGCCCCCGGTTCAGATGGAATCACCAATAAAGTGATCCAACTTCTCCCTGCCCCTCTAATATTGCTACTGGCCACCATCTTCAATGGCGCCATGAGCAACAACATTTTCCCACAATCGTGGAAAGAAGCCACCGTCATTGGCATCCATAAGCCCGGAAAGCCCAGGACCGAACCGACGAGCTACCGTCCCATCAGTCTGCTCAAAGTTCTCGGCAAGATCTATGAGAGGCTTATTTACAAGCGTTTCAGGTCCTTTGCCGAAAACAAGGGTCTCTTCCCTGACGAACAATTTGGTTTTCAAACCCAACACTCCTGTGTCCAACAAGTCCACCGCATCACCGAACAAATCCACTATGGATTCATGCGCGGTATGATGACAGGTGTTATTTACTTCGACATAGCGAAAGCGTTCGACAAAGTCTGGCACAATGGCTTATTATACAAGCTGTACCAACTCGGGGTGCCAGACCGACTCGTGCTCATCATACGAGACTATCTGTCGAACCGCACGTTCCGCTACAAAATCAAAGGAGCGCTCTCGTCGCCTCACCCCATCCGAGCAGGAGTCCCCCAGGGCTCCGTACTCGCTCCTCTCTTATTCACGCTGTTCACTAGCGACATTCCCAAAAATCCCAAGTCCCAACTGGCTCTGTTCGCAGACGAAACAGCCATCTATTACACTGGTCGTAGCCATATCCAACTTCGGCTCCATCTCCAAACCGCAGTCAACAAGTTGGCTGCTTGGTTCAGGAAATGGCGTATCGAAGTCAATCCCGATAAGAGTCAAGCGGTTCTCTACACGAAACCCAGACATCTTCCCACCCCCCCTCCACCCATCACCATGTTCGGCAAGCAGATCCCCTGGGAGAAGCGAGCCAAATACCTAGGTGTCATCCTAGATCAGCACCTCACCTTCTCGGAGCACATAAAGACGGTCCGTTCGCGCGCCGCTTTCGCTCTCGGTCGCCTCCACTCCCTCCTCAATGACCGCAGCAAGCTGTCACTAAAGTGCAAAATGCGCTTGTACACAGCCTGCATCCGTCCCATCATGACTTACGCTTCCGTAGTCTTTGCTCATGCAAAGCCCCGTCACATCCATAGGATGCAAACCCTACAGAATCGTTTCCTCCGCAAGGTCACAAACTCCCCTTGGTTCGTTCGCAATGAGATCCTCCACGTTGATCTCAAGATCCCCACTATCCATCAGTTCATGAAACGCCTCTCCAAGCGTTTCTTTGCCACAGCCGCCACTCACCGCAACCCTCTGGTTGTCGCGGCCGCCAATTATACCCCCTCCAAAATCAGCAAAATTCGCCGTCCAAGGCATGTACTAGATGACCCCGATGACCCCACAACCCTCCTCCAGGAGAGCGATAGGGCTACCAGCACGTTACATAAACACAAATTACCGTCATTCCGACCTCGCCGCCGAGGTCCCTCGCGACGCCCCCAAGTAAATTCTTTGCCCGTTGAAGCGCCAGCCCGCGTCGTAGCTGAGCCTGTAATTGTAAATCCCCCGACTGTGGCCTCTGAGTTTGTTTCGGCCTTTCTTCTCAGAGATAGTCCTAGGAAACGCCGTGCTCATCAAAGCATTAATACCATTTCGATCCAGCCTGTCCCTTTGCTGCCCTCTCCCAGCGACGCCCTAAGCCGAGGTTCGTTCCCCACAGGGGGAGCCCTTAGCGCGCAGTCGCTTAGTTTAAATTTAGATTTAGCCCTGGCTGGAGGCTTTAAGAATTCTTAAGGCAACCACAGGATAGTCCGGTTAAGTAGGTACGACCTCTCAAGGTCAACTACGAGATGCCATTCATAAAAAAAAAAAAAAGTAGAGTACACACACTATAGTCGTACACACGCGATACTTCCTCTTTTACTTTTAAATATACTTTCGTCGTACATCTGGAGTATTATTGCCTCACACAACCTAAGCGCTACAATATAAAGAGTAAATAGCGGTGGTCCTAATGATAAATGATTTTATTTTTGTAAGTAGGTTTGTACAAACACTTTTACACGGCAATCATATTTTAAAACTAGATGAGGTCGGCGTTTCCTATCTGTCTAGTCTGAGAAGAAAGGCCGAAATAAACTCAGAGGTCACAGGGTCCCGGAGCGGTGTTTTTGACCTTCAGCCTGCCTACCGCCGCTCTCAGATCTACTCCGGTCACTTCAGGGGTGTCGTCGTTGTCGTCCGCGTGGTCCGCTTCGGGCAGTAGGTCGATGTCTGAGATGGTCTTTTGAGGAAAGAACCACACAGATTGAGAGGACCTGTCCAATCAGTGCACGCATTTGTCAGAAATCGTGCAGCTCAAGCTCAACGATTCGACGAACAATACCATAGAAAGGACATTTGGGTAGGCCACATTAATTACTTAAACTGCCAGACCATGACAAAAACTAAGAGAACAGAGAGAAAAATAATATAAATAAAATGACCCACATAATGAAAATAATAGAACACTTTACAAATATAAAATTAATTAATCTCGATCTCTCGATCTCTGCGATGGTTGATGATTGTAAAGTCACCAAGCGGCCGGTTAGCTAGGTGGGCCCTTACTCTCCAGGAGTACAATCTCCGTATAGAATATACACCTGGCAGATCGAACGTAATCGCTGACACACTTTCACGACCACCTTACGCAGAAGAAACGTATTGAGATATCCGCTACGCCGAGGTCGTTATTCCATCAAGAAGCCCCAAGGATGTCCGTGAGAACGAACTGAAAGACCCTGACGTGCGAAAGATCGTTGAGGACCTCGAATCAACCGACGATCCGTTTAGGGGGAGGAGTTGATCCGACCACGGTTTCATTATGTCGGACGTCATATTGTACAGGTATGGACCTGACGAGTATAAGAAGAGACAGGATGTCTCGTTGTACCTGAGCACGAGCGTGATCAAGTCATGGCAGAACATCACGACGCACCGACAGCTGGACATTGCGGAGTAGAGCGCACACTAAATCGAGTGAAGTCGATGTATTACTGACCTAGTATGCGGCAATACATCGTTGTATACCTGAGGAAGTGTGTAGACTGTCAAAGGTACAAAGCCGATAACAGGAAACCGGCCGGACTCCTGCAGACTCCTACAACTAATCACCGCTTTGAAGTTGTCACCGTGGACCTTTTCGGTCCATTGCCGGAGACCGCCAATAAAAACAAGTGGATCCTTATAATAGAAGACACATGCTCTCGATGGGTAGAGTTATTTGCTCTTCAAGATGCTACTGTTCCAAGACTCTGATCTCAGAGGTTTTCCTGAGATATGGAGTACCAAGACGGGTCTTGACTTGAGTGATAATGGTATACAGTTCATAAGCGAAATAATGCAGCAGGCTTGCCATTCATTTGGCATTACTCAGTCACTGTCGCCTGTATACCACCCACAAGCGAACCCGGTGGAAAGGAAAAACCGTGATCTAAAACCACAACTTGCTATTCTGGTAGGGAAAGATTACAATACGTGAGACGCTCACTTACCCGCGATACGTTCCGCGATGAACTCTGCAGTGACCAGCAGCACCGGATTTTCGCCACCTTACCTGACGTTTTGACGAGAGATGCGTGCACCGGCCGACGTCATCGCTGATACGTATACGCAACATTATTTAGAGCGACAACGTCGTTACGGGCCTTACCCCTTACCTTCAGAGAATGTCAACCATACTGTCCGCTAGTTGGCGCTGCCTAGGTGAACATCAATGTAAACAGGCTCCGTATATTTTTCTTAAATAAAAAAATCCCTTACAAGTTTTTGGAAAAAATATGCAAGATGGCCACCACCACAAAATGTCGAATTACAAAAAACCTGATTAAATACCAAATTACTAGAATCTTAAAACGCAAGAAAATAAAAGAAAATAAATTATAAGGAGTCCCTACAAAAAGCATGAAATAAAAAATTAAATTAAAAATTTAAAAAACCCCCGACTACGTGAAACCCTATAAAAAGAAAAAAATAACCTTGAAATTATGACCCTACGTAAGTACGTATGAAATTTTTTGATTAAATATTGTCCTGTCGGGGGACCGCTACTATTTTAAACTTTAACAGAACGTTAGGCTAATAATTAGAGCGGTCTCGGAAAGCACGTTAAGCCGTTGGTCCCGGCTGTCATTCGTGGATCTTTGACAGTCGTTACGGGTAGTCGGACGCCCGAAAGTCTGACAACCAGTCTTACCAAGGGGTATCGTATTACCCAGTAACTGGGTTGTGGAGGTCAGATAGGCAGTCGCTCCATGTAAAATACTGGTATTCAGCTGCATCCGGTTAGACTGGAAGCCGACCCCAACATAGTTGGGAAAAGGCTAGGCAGATGATGACTAGAGCTGACTGAAATCATTGTTTTATGAATGATATGGACATTATTTTTAAATGACAAGTGTATTATTATTCCTATTATTAATTTAAGTTGACATTGAACTATTTATTTGTATTTTTAAATGTTCTATATTTCTAATCTTAAATTCTTAATGAGTTGACATTGATCTTGTAGGTCAAGTGTGATGATCTTGTGTGTCAAGTAATTTTTTTACTGTTTGTGCCCTTATGCTGTGTTTTACAATATACTTTTACTGTTAAACGTGCGTTCCTTTAATTTAAATAGACCCAACACACACCCTAAGAAAACTTCCCTACACTTTTGATTTTGATAATGAGCATTTTTAACCCCCGACGCAAAAACGACGGGGTGTTATAAGTTGACGTGTGTGTGCGTGTGTGTAATTTCAAATCCAAGACGGCCGCCACCGGCCGTCTGGCGAATTACATTTTTTTTTCACAACTCCCTCAATATGAGTATCAAATGAAAGGGCTTAACTAATAGAATACTATACACTATGACAAATTTCAAATCCAAGATGGCCGCCACCACAAAATGGCGAATTACAAAAAACCTGACTAAACACCAAATTACCTAAATCTTAAAACGTAAGAAAATAAAAGAAATGAAATAATAAGGAGTCCCTACAAAAACATTAAATTAAAAATTTAAAAAACCCCCGGCACAAAATAATAATAAAAATAGTACGAGTGTAAAAAGCATAAAACAATTTTTAAAAAAAGGTATAAACGTGAAACCCTATAAAAAGAAAAAAATAACCTTGAAATTATGACCCTATGTAAGTACGTATGAAATTTTTTGATTAAATGTTGTCCCGTCGGGGACCGCTCTAATTATTAGCCTAACGTTCTGTTAAAGTTTAAAGTGTAGCGGTCCCCCGACGGGACAATAGTTCAATAGTTTTTTTAATTGTTTTAGGCTTTTTACATTCATACTATTTTAATTACCTATTATTTTGTGTCGGAGGTATTTTTTTGGCTAATATATGTATGTCGGAGTCATTCGTTTGACTATTCGGAACGTCAGCGCCATCTCGTGGCGCTGGACAGAGTCTAGCCTGAGTTCGTGGTGGGACGAGAGCGACTACAAGAAGGGTGAAAGCAGAGCTCTCGGGATCATCGAAGCATTGGACATCGTACGAACAACATGTGCTCAGAAACTGTCAGCGTTCCGTATCGTTGAATGTGTACCTATAGTGCGTGATTCGCTAGTGTGACTAACTTGTTCGTAAATTATAATCTGATTTGAAGTGCAAACCGTTTTTCTATTGTGTTAACCAACACTACCCATAGTACGCCCACAGTAATTAAAATATGCCTGATGCTAACGAGAGACAGACATGCCATTCTCCGACATGTATATTGTTAAAACACTTGGATGTCTTTCTGTTAAATTCTATCGGTTGTTTAGTATTATAAATACCTACATCGTTCGTTCTCCTCTTCGTAATTATGTAGTACGATTGTTCCTAAACTATCTCAGGTTGAGTAATGGAGTTCAGGTCATCTATACTAATAATAAAGATGAAGAGTTTGTTTGTTTGAACGCGTTAGTCTCTGGAACTACCTGTCAGTATCAGTTGAAATATTATTTTTGAATTTGTTAGTACAATGATTGAGTGCGGCTATCGGCTATTTTACATCACACTACGGCTCTTCGGAACCGGGCAGAAAGAAAAAAAGTCAAAAAGGATGCTAAGCAAAAACTAAGTAATGCGGGCAGGCGACGCAATGCGACGGGTCGGGGAAGCAAAGAGTCCACGCGGGCGAAGTCGCGGGCAGAGCTAGTGGAAGACATTGTGAAGAGACGGGACCTGTGACGTCACGTTCCCATCAACTCATCATGCCAATAGACAGCCACGTGAGCGCAGCCGCGGGCGCAGCTAGTTACAATTATACTATCCTAGAGGTCCCGAGAGTCAGTACTTACTAAAAAGTATTAATTTTCATAAACGAATAAATATTTTATTGAATTAATTTGTCTGTCCTATGATTGTTAGAAGCATCCCTCATCAATGAACCGTTTACTATTTTCACGCAATCACAAGATGAAATTTTATCAATAATTATATCATTCAACGCAATGTCATTTCGGCTTTGGCTGCTACCAATAAAACTAAAATTATTTAAGAAAAATGTAAACTGCATGCCGATTATTATTTGCAATCATTTACCAAATAGTTTTCAAGACTTACCGCTGACAATATTAAAAAAAATACTTTTCAAATTACATATTACTATTTAAAAGATATTATACCATTAAGAAAGACAAATCAATTGAATCTGTAATTTGTAAGTTAGATTAATTAGCATGTCTGGTTATGAATTTTGCACGCCATGTTATGGCAGGATATATTATGCTGAAACAAATTTACTGTAACACCTCATATTCTAGCAAATACATATTTTTTATTTGATTTTGATCGATATTTACGAGACATAAGACGTACGTACATACTCGTACAACGTGCAGAAATAAAAAACTAAATATACGTTAGAAATAATGTGAGAGTTTTGTCTACATCTGTATCGATCATATTAATATTTTTATTTTAAGTAGGTAAATACATTGTGTGACTTTGATTATTTCCTCCAGATATGCCAATGAATAGCCATACTTTAATATCTCCCCCCCCCCCCGGCCGCCCCCACTGTGGCGGCATCTCATTATGTGGCTCCCCGGGCGCACACAATGGCTGCGAGGACGTTTCTTCTAAATGTCGATCACTGATTGATTCCGACTCCAGTTCTGGCGACATCGACACTACCATTGAGATTGATTGTGCTCCTATCCTCACAGGCTCCCTCTTCCCTTGTCTGCGGAGAGGTGGGAGGGGAGAGACTGTCGCGGACCTCTACGTCACTAAAATCACTTTTTGACGCTTTTATTTAATAAATTGATTTCGATATATTTCTTACCATTTTGGTCCCCAAAGTGATGAAGGCTTTCTTTCAAGTTGGTTCACGTATCCAATGTATCAATAATTGTCATGACGTATTTAACAGATTGACCACTAAATAATAGACGAATGTTTAAATAAACAGTAACGCACGTTTATCTATACATATAATAAAATCGTAGGAAAGTAAAACTGTACATTGAATATTTTTTAAAAAGAATACTTGGGGCGTGATCTACAATCGATATCGAAGCCAAAAATATAGTTTTTAGAATTTTTGTCTGTTTGTCTGTATGTATGTCCGGGATAAACTCAAAAAGTACTGCATGGATTTACTTCAAGTTTTGCATGAATATTACTAAGAGGTCGGGTTAACATATAGGCTACATATTATCACGCTATCACCTACGGGGGAGGAGCTGTGAATCTTTATTTTTCTTACGCATTCTGTGACAGCGTGTAATCTAACGACGCATATTTAAATGTTGTTTTTGAGTAACCCATGCTATTATCTAGCTTTACACTATAAAAACTATGCCATTTAAGTAACTTATTTAAATGAATGTTAGTAGCAGCAGAGAAACATATTTAAATGAATGTTAGTAGTATAAACACAATTTGAAACAGCGCCATCTATGAAATTTCATAAAAATCAAATCAAGTTGCATGTTAATACTTTTTGGAAATTAATAATTTGTTGGCGAGGTTAGTAGTTAGTTATTCTTAAAATTCATAGATGGTAATGTGCATTTTCTTCATAAAAGTTGTATCGTATAGTTCGTTTTGATAAATTCAAGTTCCAACAAAACCCTCAAAATCTTGAGCAGAGTTGAGGACGAAAATTTAAAAAAGATGCGGTGTTAAGTATTACAGTCTCGTGTCGCGCGCATTACCGATCGGACGTGACATGCGTGTCTAATTAAGTGCAGGATGAGTTCCTCTAACGTAGTAAAATGTGCGAGCTGCAATGTCGTTATTAACGAAGTATTAGCTTTCGTATGTAATAAACTGGACATAATGGACGAGGAAAGCCTAAGTCGGATATGTATTAGTGCTTTCTCGGATAGTGATATTGTAGAAGCAAAAAAACCTACTATTTGATGCGATAACAACTGCCAAACGTAAGATTACAAGGAAGAAAGATGGCAAAAAGATACGTGAGATCGAGGATATCATTAGCTTATTACAAGTAACACATCCTAATGATCGGCCAGTTTTCGTTGCCAAAGAGTTGCAAAAATTACCACCCGTTCTATTTGATCACGTAGACGTGACTAAACTGCTTAAAGATTTAACTAAAATCAGAAGTGAAATTGAGGAAATTAAATCGCAATATGCATCTGCTACTCAACTTGACCCGATTAAGCGTGACATAGCAGATTTGAAAAAGTTGACGAGTGTGAAAAGCCCATGTTATTCCTATGTAAACACAAGGCGAGGAGGTGGAACTCACATGATGGATAGTTGTGAATATAACAGTGGGCCCATGGGACTGCAACATGTTCCTATAATTACCAAAAATGCAACGGATCAGATTTCAAAAACACAAAGTGAATCGATATCTCCGCCTACCTACAACTCGTCAAAATCAGCTGATCAGAGCAGTCTATGTAGCACAAAGACAACTAATGAGAATGATTGTAAGGAATGCGAAACCGGTTTAGGCTCACAGCTGTGCTTGGACAACAACAGCGACCCGGGGCAGGCAGCGGCGACACCAAAAACTGATAAGAACAGTATTGCTAATTGCTCGGGACGTACGGCCGCAGCGGTCGTCCAATCGACGGTGCAACCTCAATCTAAAACGCTTGCTCAGATTCTAAAAGAAGGCGAGTGGACCTTGGTACAAAAGCAGAAGAAGCAGAGAAATCGATTTGTGGGGAATATAGGAAATGCGGTCACAGAAACCAAGGACAAATTTAAGGCTGTAAGTGAAAAAATCGTCTTATATATCTATCGAGTAGATAAACAAGTGACGCAGAGTGACATCACAGAGTATGTTGAAGAAAAAGCTAAAATACGTGTGGATGTTGAGAAAATGATGATGAAGGTCCCTAAAAGTTATGATGCTTATAAGATCTCGGTCCCAAAACACAAGTGTGACATTTTCATGAAAGATGATTTTTGGCCCGAAGGTATTTCCTATCGCAAATTTATAGACTTCTCCAAAAGGAGAACAGACAGAGAAAATTCTCTGAGGATGAATAATAGCAAAAAAATTTGATGGATAATACGACATTAATTAGTTTCAACTGTAAATGTATAAAAAGATCTGTTGATTGCGTGAGACGTCTGTGTGTAGCGGCCGATGTTATCGTGTTGCAAGAAACATGGCTTTTGCCGCATGATATCGCCTTTCTTGGCGAAGTTGATGATGGTTTCGCGATTACTGGCAATTCAGCAGTCGACACCTCAGCGGGAGTACTACGCGGAAGGCCTTATGGAGGAGTGGCTTTGTTGTGGAGGAAAAGCCTATTCCCATCTGTCACGGTAGTAAGCTGCAACAACGTGCGCCTGGTAGCTATCAAAATAGTGTCGCAAGATCGCTCAGTACTCATTTTCTCGGTGTACATGCCTACAGACTCGAACGATAACGTAACTGAGTTTACGGACTGCCTCAGTGAAATTAGTGCGATAATCGAAAGTCAAAATGTGCAATCTGTGATCATTCTCGGTGATTTTAATGCTCACCCTGGTGAGTTATTCGGTAGTGAACTGGTGAGTTTCTGTGCGGAGCAGTGTTGGAGCTGTGCGGACTTGGACCTGTTGCCGCGAGGTACGTACACTTTCGTGAGTGACGCGCACGTTTACCGCCGCTGGCTCGATCACTGCGTAGTGACTGAGGCCGCGAGGCGTCTGCTCGTTAGTGCATCTGTGTTGTATGACACATATTGGTCTGACCACATGCCGTTGCAACTACAGTGTAACTTTAATATGATAAGACCTACAATTATCACACCCAATCGAACCAAAAATTCTGTGTTATGGGGTGAACGGGACACTAGCCAAATAGAAATATACAAAAATATATGCCACGCTAAGTTAAGGGAAATGCATTTCCCATTAGAGTTTAGGGAATGTGCTGATGGGCTCTGTGCGGATACCAGTCACAAACTCATACTAGACAACATGTATAAAAACATTGTGTCTACACTCATGGGGGCTGCCCAATGTCCCAGTAATGAGAAGGCGAGTCAGGGTAGGAAGGGTAAACGGGTTGTCGGTTGGAATAGGCATGTTAAGCAGGCTCACGCGGATGCCCGGCTTGCGTTCCAAGTCTGGAGTATGGCAGGGAAACCGAGTTGTGGTACTGTATATAATCAAATGTCTGAGATGAGAAAAGCTTTTAAAGCAAGGTTAAAATGGTGCCAAAACAATCAAAATAAAATAAAAATGGACGTAATAGCTGAAAACTATAAATCTAAAGACTTTTCAAGATTTTGGAGGAATACGAAAAGATTGAACCCGAGGCCGGGCGTCCCCGTGAGCGTAGCGGGGCTTCATGAGCCTACGGCTATAGCTAATTTGTTTGTGAAGCATTTTAAAGTTGAATCTCCTCTAGGTTCAGCATCGCAGGGGGTCGATGCTGAGGAACGTTGGACGGATTTGTGTATCAAGTTCTCAGCGAAAGATGTCGCTACTGTTATAAACAATATGGTAAGGGGCAAGTCGCCGGGGCATGACTTCCTCAGCATCGAGCACCTGCAGCATGCAGGAGTTCACCTGCCTAGGTTACTGGCGACGTTCTTCTCGCTCTGTCTGAGCCACACTCATCTGCCCAGCGATCTGATGAAAACTGTGGTCGTGCCTATTGTGAAGGATAAGACTGGGGACACATCAGATATTGCAAACTACAGGCCCATTTCGCTTGCTACTGTCATTGCTAAAGTTCTGGACAGTTTGCTGGATAGGCATATGGCAACCCGCATCGATCTGCATGATGCGCAGTTTGGGTTCAGGCCTGGTCTCTCCACGGAAAGTGCCATACTGTCTCTCAAGCATGCTGTCCAGTACTATACGCACAGGAAAACGCCTGTTAACGCGTGTTTCCTGGACCTATCCAAAGCGTTTGATCTGGTGTCGTACGACCTGCTGTGGCAAAAATTATTAAATTATACTTCTGTGGATAGGGAAGTTATATCAATATTAAGATATTGGTATAACAATCAGATTAATTGTGTAAGGTGGGCAGGCTCATTATCGGATGAGTATAGGCTGGAGTGCGGTGTGAGGCAGGGCGGCCTGACCTCCCCCCGCCTCTTCAGTCTGTACATAAACCGGTTGATCGTTGAGCTCAGCAACACTTATCAGGGTTGTTATGTTGACGGAATATGCGTCAACAATATCAGTTACGCGGATGACATGGTGTTGCTCAGCCCATCGATTAACGCAATGATGAGTCTGCTCGAGATATGTGAAAGGTATGCGGAATCCCATGGGCTCAGATACAATGTGAAGAAAAGTGAGGTACTAGTCTTTAAGGCAGGCACGAAAAGCTACCCAATTGTACCACAGTTGAAACTTTGCGGCAGTCCCATAAAACAAGTCACATCTTTCAAGTATCTGGGCCACTGGATTTCCGAAGATCTGAAAGATAACCTGGACATTGAGCGTGAGCGCAGAGCGTTGGCTGTCCGCTGCAATATGTTGGCTCGCAGATTTGCGACATGCTCGACTGACGTAAAGGCTGCGCTGTTTAGAGCGTATTGTCAGTCGTTTTACACGTGCAGTCTGTGGGTCAACTATACGCGGAGGGCATACAGCGCTCTGCGCGTCCAATATAATAATGCATTCAGGGTGTTGATGGGGTTGCCGCGCTACTGTAGTGTTTCCAGCATGTTCGCGGAGGCGGAAATTGATGGGTTTCACGCAATAATGCGCAGGCGATGCGCCTCCATCATGCACCGAGTACGCGCCAGCCCCAACAGCATCCTGAAAACCATAGCGGACAGGTGGGATAGCCCCATACTGGGACATTGGATATGCCTACATGCCAGTGGGGCGTAGGTACCTAATTACTTACATAAAACTATATTTACCGGGTAGCTATAAGTACTAACTCTAGTTCTAAGTTTCATTTTGTATACTAACCAAGCAATGGACATTGTCTGAAATATAAGATTTTTATTTTTTATTTATTTTATTACAAAAAAGGTATGTTCATTGATGATGATCATCTTCATCAATTTCATGTTGTTAGTACAAAATAAACATTGACTGTTAATACTTTGGTTCGCGTTGGGCAAAACCAAGGTAAAATGTTTTTCTTGGATGCTCCTGGTGGAACAGGAAACACATTTGTTACCACTGGCATACTTGCAGAGATCAGGAGGCAAGGCAAAATTGCTATTGCTGTAGCGTCGTCGGGAATCGCTGCCACACTGCTTCCGGGTGGCAAGACAGCACATGCCATGTTTAAAATTCCCATCGATTTAGAGAGCGCCAAAACGCCTGTTTGTGGTGTGTCACGTAACAGCGATAAGGGACACGTGCTCAAGGATTGCTCTCTGATCGTATGGGATGAGTGTCCGATGGCCAATAGGAAGGCAGCTGAGGCCGTGGACGGAACCCTGCAGGACATCCGCAGGGACGAACATTTGATAGGTGGTGTCACAGTTCTGTTCAGTGGCGATTTCCGGCAAACGCTTTCCGTGGTGACGCGGGGATCGAGGGTTGACGAGGTGAATGCTTTGTTGAAACGATCTTCGTTGTGGTCACGAGTTTGTACGCTGCGTACTACGTACTACGTACGTATTAATATGAGAGCTCGGCTCGGCGGCAATGCACGTGCTCAAGAATTCTTCGATGTCCTTCTAAGTCTTGGCGAAGGCACTCTACTAGAAGAGAGAGGTGGACAGGTGATGCTTCCAGAGTCTCTCGGTAGAGTGGTATCCAGCTTAGAAGAACTCATTCGCTGTGTGTACGGGGACAGCAGTCGTATAATTCTGCTGGTGCGGTACCAGCAGAATTCTTGGGTGTGGGAACAGGCCATTTTGACGCCCAAAAATGATCAGGCTGCAGCAATTAACAAATGCATTCTCTCGGAAATTGAGAGGAATGAAGTGGTCTACACCTCGATAAACACTGTTGTCAAGCAAGATGACGCCACACATTGTCCCGTGGAATTTCTGAACTCCCTGTCAGCAAGTGGACTTCCAGCGCATACCATCAAGCTGAAGGTCGGTGTCCCGATTAAGTTTCTTCGGAACCTATCTCCTCCGAAGTTGTGTAACGGGACCCGCCTTAAAGTCATCTCGCTCCACAGACACACCATTGAGGTGGAAATTCTTACGGGTTGTGGCGTCAGCGAGGCAGTATTTATACGACGCGTTCCCCTCATACCTCATAACTTCCCGTTCCAGTTCAAGCGCGTAGAGTTCCCCGTGAGTGTTTGCTTCGCGATGACCATCAATAAGTCGCAGGGGCAGATACTAAGGACAGTGGGTGTCGACCTCAGGACGAGTTGCTTCTCACATGGGCAACTGTACGTCGCTTGCTCCCGCGTCACCAGTCCTGACTCTCTTTACATTTTGGATCCTGGCAGCATAACTACCTACGTAGTTTATAGGGAAGTGTTGTAAGGTATGATACCTTTGTACGTATTTTTACTCATTTGTGTCCTGGAATGTATTCCTGCATTATTTTCTCTATTTCCTTCAGTCACATCTTATGACTGAACTCAGCAGGATTTCCATATAACTCTCTTCACTTGCTTCGCTTGCAAAAAAAACTTATATTTTAATGCTATTTTAAAAGTTGTTTACTTATAATGCTATAGCGACACTGGCATCTTACGTATTTTTGGTTCTGTAGAGCCTTTACGCAGACGACGTCGCGGGTAGCTAGTTTTGAATAACTAGCTGCGCCCCGCAGAGTTACACGCACAAGTCTCGATACCGGGGGAATATCGGGATAAAAAGTATTACATGTCCTAATCCAGGTCATGGGCTGCTCATGTCCGAAATTTCATCAAAATTCGTCCAGCCGTTTCAGCGCGAAAGCGTAACAAGCAAACATCAAAAAATCAAATCCTTTCTCTTTCTTATATTGTATTATTATTATATTATAGTTTAGATGTAAAAATTTTTGTTTTATAATTTTTTGTGGCTATAATCTACTAATTGTTTGCCAAAGGACAAGCATATGTGGCACTGAGTAGAGTAATAATACACAACTCAGCATTCAAATCTGTGAGTGAACAATAAATCACCCCTTCCCACCCTTAGGGTTGGATTTTTTTCTAAATTTATATGTAGGTATATGGGATCAACTGTGGGGTTATACCCTTTCCATTAAAAAAAAAAACATATCAAAATCGGACTACTCTATAAAGTTATGCATGGTCATACATAAAACGTAACGTTTTTTTCGTCGGTTAAAAAAAAAGAACAAGGGAAAAATGCGTCATATTCACGCAAAACGGCCATGGTTCAGCATAAAACACAAAAATTGGCCTGGGTTAATATGGAAAACGGTTCACCCCCGAGGCGTAGTTCGGCGGCGCCCTGCGCGGAGTCGGCCGCGCGGCGCGCCACGCACTGGTACACGCCGCGGTGCGCGCGCGTCACGCCGCGCAGCAGCAGCGCCGCGCCCGCGCCCGCCGCCGCGCCGTCGTGCAGCCATGACAGCGCCGCGCGTGCGTCTGACGCGCTGCAGTTGAAGCGCACCGTGCTGCCCGTGTCCGCGACCTGTACAATGTACACGGAGTCGACACGTATCTAACAAAACATTACTGCACGTCATGTCATATAATTTTGTCGGACATGAGAGCGTCGCCAATGGTTCCGTATGCGGGACCTGTAGGAAGGAAGTTCCTTATCTCACTTTATTTTCTGCTCACTTACACGTTAATTTTATTTCATTTTGCTTGGTATTTAATATTTAAAGTAGCTGCAGATAGCAGAATTACAGTGCGATACCGTAGGAGGCCAGCTCTAGTTCTATCAATATAAATGTAATGTCTCCTCGTTGATCTTTCCGAGCAGCGTTCGAGAGCTCGTACGTGTGAGCTCGCACGTCGCATGGCGCGCGGTGTCGGTACTCACAAGCACGGTGGGCGTAACGGTGACGCTGAGCTCGTCCTGCACGTGCAGCGTGGTGTGCGCGGTGGCGTCACCAAACACGTTGTAGGCTTTACAGATCCACAAGCCGGCCGCGGCGGGCGCCGCGCGCCGCACGCACAGCGCCGCGCCGCCGCCCCACGCCCAGCCGTCCGCCGGCGCCGCCGGCTGCAGGCGTCCGCCGCGCTCGCGGTACCAGCTGCGCAAACACTGCTCTGTACCTGCCTACTACTGCACCCCCACAACACAATGCTCACAAATACTAAAGAGGAAGATTAGGTATCTAGCCTTAGCTACAGGTTGAACGATGAAATTCAGCGTTCTCACTACAATCATTGTTCGAGTTTTATTCGAACACGTTGGGGTACGTGGTGTCTACAAAGAGATCAGGAAAAACGAGCGATTGCGCATACTTGCGTTCGATACAAGTATGCATTGCTATGCTACATTATACTCTGAAATGCTCCCGGTGCGAAGTTAGATAGTTCTGAACAGTTAACAGATGTAGAAACCGCGTGTTGAGTTATGTATGTCATAGGGCAGTTTACTATGGGGTCGAGTTGCTAACATTGACTCCATCTTTTTTTTTTTTTTGCAAAAGAGAGCTGTCAGAGCCATTTATAATTTACGTCGCCGCGAATCTCTCAGGGAACTAAGTATATTTAAAAGAATTAATATTATGATTAATACCTTGCCAATTCATTTATGAAAATATTATGTGTGTATGAAAAAAGCTTCATATTTTTAGTAAAATGAGCAATAGACATAATTTTAATACTAGATAAAGATAAAACATCAACCATTTTTCAGATTAGCTAAAGTACATACCTACATTTTTTATGGGGTACCTACTGTGTTAAACGCTACAACAAATACCTTGTGATAATTATATTGCAATTAAATAAAAGAAAATTAAAAACTCATAGGTATTAAAAGTAGGGTACAATTTGTAAATAGAGTCTAGAACAAAATCAAACTGGTTGCTAATTTAATTGTAAAATTTATTATTTTTTAACCGACTTCAAAACAGGAGGTTCTCAATTTGACTGTATTTTTGTATGTTTGTTTCCTCAGAACTTCGTTATTTATAAGCCGATTTGCAAAATTCTTTTTTTTCGCAAAAAAGTTTTTTGTATAATATTTCGTTTTCGTTTTAAATTCCGAAATTAAAGTTATTTGTCACTTTGTAGTATTTTTATGGAAGTCGGTTCCTTTTTTTTATATGAAAGTTTTTTAAAATTTATTTACATTCTTTAATTACTTTAAGGGCTGATTTCTCCATCACCAGATAACTTTTATTCGAGGAATAAAATTGACGTTTGACAGTTTTTGTATTAAATAACTGTCAACATTTCAAAATTATTATTGGTCTTTACTCGTTCAAGTTAATACAACGAAATTATATTCCTGCCTACCTATTCTGAAAACCAAGGCACGCCACTAGTATACATACAAAAGCAAGCAAGATATTACATGTTTAGCCGTAAGTAAGTATCGGCGTACAAATATTTTTATAACATTGAAAATAGAAAATAATTAATAATAAGACAAAAAAACAAAAAAAAATATCTAGAAATAGAATACGCATCGACACAATTTATAATTATGAAACTTCAGAAACCAAAAATTATTTTTATGTTATAATTTTAAATTTCAAAATAACTCAAGTGAGATAGATTACAAATAGTGTTTATTGTGCCAAGCGTAGGTTGCTGTTTGCATTAGAATGGAATATTTGTATTTTGAGATCTATTTCTTGGAAACGGTAGATACTAATGATGATGGCCTAATTAAAAATAAGTCAGCTGTCAGCTGGTACCTATACATAATCGATCAATGTATAGGTAACAGAAATGGCGGAATAATAGATATTACTGTTGTAATGTTTGTTTGTTATGGGAGGACTCCTCAAGCCTGAAAAGCCTTTTGAAAACCTTACTTATAATCATAATCATTTATTTGCTAAGAAAAAAGGTACAGACGTCAGCAGGTCAAGCTACCCGAAACTATCAAATTTTCCCAATCAACCTTGAACCTTACGTTGGCGAATTTTTGGGTCGTTTTATAACAGTAGATGAAACATGGATCCACCACCATACCCCAGAAACCAAGCAACAATCGAAACAGTAGATTGCTACCTGCGAACCAGCTCTAAAAAAAGATGGCTACAGTTTTTTGGGATGCACGTGCGGTAATCCATATTGACTACCTAGAGAAGGGTAAAACGATTAATGGCGCATATTAGGCGGGAATAAAGTTATCTGGCAATGGACAAATCAGCCCTTACTTACACACTGACTTATTATTTGTAATTTTTTTAATGAAAATCGTCTGCTTTTACAATGTTTGTAAATATGTACCATAGTCGCCGCCATAGCCTTTCAGCGAACTGCCTAGCCTTTTAACGAAACGCCGTTCAACTACCGGCCTGAAGGATTTTCAGATATTCATTCAAACGGCTAGGCAAATGATTTGAATGGCTAACGTTTAACTAATTGCGTAGCCCACACATTTAAATTGGTAATTGGTAGAAATAAAAAGAAGAAAAAAAAAAGGAAGAAGATTAAGGAGGAGGAGGAGAAAGAAGGAGGAGGATTGAAGAGTAAAAAAGGTATCGATATTTTAGTTGAAAGTCGCATGCCAGAGCATCGAGTGATGGTTGTTAGTTACGTGTACTGCGGCGCGGGGTGGTCGGACGCGACGCAGGGCAGGCACACGGGCTGGCCGGCCGCCACACTGAGCTCTCCGCCCGCCGCTACCAGCCGCGGTGCCGTCGACGACGACGCCGCTGCACACACGCGCACGTTAGCGACACACACACACACACCCCCACACACACGTGCACTCACAGAGCGGGTACTGACCGGTGACGGTGAGCGTGGCTGGGCGCGCACGCTTGGTGGCGGCGGTGAGCGCGTGGCGCGCCAGGCAGCTGTAGGCGCCGGCGTCGTTCGCGCCCACACCCAGGATCAGCAGCGTGCTGCCCGCCACCAGGTAGCGTGACTCTGTTAACACATCATGCAGCGTCACTCATTGTTCACACCCGACTACATTCTACGACACAGGCTGCGGCCAGGTTAACACATAATTTGCAATAATCTATTTGACGCTTGATCCCTTTTCCTACGCTGTTGCCACAACGCAACCGCTTGTCTCAGCCTCGCTGTTGCTATTTTGCGTCAATTTCACCGTTTAGAGAACGATGGTGGCCCAGAGGTCGAACTCCCAACTCGGCCCAGAACTGCCCGTCCGTCGGGGCAGTTACCTCGGGGCCACCTTTGTTCTCTACGTACTCTCATTTACGAGACGTAGGTCGTGGGTTCGAACCCAGGCAGGCGCTTTACTTACATTATTTTCATCACCGCTGCTCTCAAAATGGTGAAGGAAAACAACCGGCATGCCTTCGAACCAAAAATTCGAAGATATGTGATATCTACCAACCCGTACTCGGCCCGTGTGGTAGTTAGTACAGCCCACTCCCTCTCACAGAGAAGAGGCGTGTGTCCCGGCAGTGGGAACATTATAGGCTGATTGTGCTAATGCACCCTCTTTGAGCGAGTACAATTTTGCAGTTTTTTGAACACTATGAATGTTCCTTGTCTATTTTTAATAAGTAAGCCTCAATAAATTATAAAGCTAATTTAACACAGAGCTGAATA
The DNA here is from genome assembly GCA_951799955.1 of Apamea anceps. NCBI lineage: Eukaryota > Metazoa > Arthropoda > Insecta > Lepidoptera > Noctuidae > Apamea > Apamea anceps. Next base: position 23,856,526 of record OX637501.1, on the reverse strand, counting down.
TAAAATGCGTGGAATATCCCATTGTTAAGTAAAGACCTTATTCCCTGCAGTAATGCGAACCATTCCAGGTAGTCGGCATTAATTAATAAAGAGATGTTAAATAAAGCGCAAAGGGCGCCGTAAAGTGGTGGGGGAGCTGGGGGAGATGGGGGACGCAGGGAGAGGTGTCGGGTGAGCGAGGTGCGCGGGCGGCGCGATGATAGATTTATTTGCGTCCGCCGCTCGCCGCTCTCCACCGCGACGTTTTTCCGTTTCAAGAGCGCTCGCCACGATTTATGTGCGTCGATAATTCCTCTCCTTTATTAAAAGGAAAATGTTCTTCAAGCACCCGACGAACTCGATTGCAACATTCATATTTCTGTAAAACGTACTTTACTTATCCGCTGGTCATACGAATTGAGACTTTCATTTACTTAGAAACTCTCTTCTCAAAAGTGCGAGTCTTTCAGAATATGTATATTATAGCTTCTGCCCGCGGCTTCGCCCGCGTGGATGTCGGAAATTATCCCACGGGAACGTGCTAACAGGATAAAATGTACCTATGTGCTTCCCCAGAATGCCATCTATCTCGCGGGCCCTTTGTGGCTAATTACAATAGAAAACCAATTGTGTCTCATTAGTGGTGATTAAGAGGGTACCTATATGATATCTTTACCTAAGTACCTACCTAATTTAAAAAAAAAAAACTCAATAACAGAAAATTAAATACCTACCTACCTAAATAAACCTATTTATGACGATAACTAATCTAAACTCAATAAATAAGCAAAATCCCTAAAAACTAATATCTATACGAATGACTAATCCTACCTAACAGTATTATAAAATAACCTACGATCACTACGTACACTATCAAATATACTACCTATACTTTAAAATTAAAATCTATAACTACGACTTATATAAAAATAAACCTAAATAACTCTAAAAAGTAAAAGGAATAAAAATGAACTCCACTGCGTCTGACTTAACCTACGACAAACTTATTATTTGCGGTTGGTACAGTAATCGGATCTAGGGATCGAACCGCAAAATTAAGTTTGTTTTTTATTGTATATACTTTTCCGGGATAAAAAGTACCCAGTGTGGTGCCCAGGATATTAAAGAATAATTATACCAAGTTTCATCGTAATCGAACCGGTAGTTTTTGCGTGATGCCTGAACAAACAGACAGACAGACAGACAGACAGACAGACAGACAGACCGACAGACAGACAGACAGACAGACAAAAATTTTTGTAATCACATTTTTGGGTTCGGTGTCGGTCTAGTAACACCCCCTGCCATTTATTTTTTTGATATTTTCAATGTACAGAATTTTCACTTCTACAGATTTATTATAAGTATAGATAGATAATCATGTATTTATTTATGATCAATGATCATCAGTGATCGGAGTAGGTAGATTGATTTTTGGTAGTTGTATCATAGATGTTCACAGAAAGAATAACATGGATAAGTCATTTTCCCGGAAAGTAATTCCGGTGTTTCGGGATCCAGTTAAATATTGTTAATGTTGGTAGTGATATTATTACTACTCAATTCATTTAAAGGAATTAGTAAGCTACCTGGTATCATCGCCGGGCGTACGCATTGTTTTGATAACCGGTTAGTGCACCACCCATGATCCTTTGCTCTGATTGGTCGTTGGGTTGTGTCAAATCGTGACTGGATAACGTTTAAAAAAATTATGAACAATATAATATTGCTCATTTTAATACAATTCCTACCTAAGTTCCGTTTTTTTTTTTTTAATAATCAAACAATTCCGAAAATCCGGAGGAATGTCCATATTAATATATACGTTTCGGATCAATGATCCCAATTCAATCTACCTACTCCGATCTCTGGTGATCATACATCAATGACACCCTAACATAGACATGCATCATTTGTGAGCTTCGTGTAATATGCTGCTAGGGGACTACGCTTCCCACACGGGTTTCTCATCGGTTGCGTCCATTTGAGAAGAGTGAAGCGTGCGGTGCATACCTGGCGAGGGCGGGTCGATGTGCAGCACGGTGTCGCCGCGGTACCAGAGCGCCGGGTGCACGAGCGCGGCGTCACGTGTGGCGGTGCACGTGATGGCCGCCACGCCACCCGCCGCGACCGCGTCCGCCTGCGCCACCGCCTCCCAGCCCGCCTCCGACACTGCACAACACGACCGTCACACACCGCACACAGCGAGCTACCGTCATGACGTGTGCTCGTGCGACGATACCTGGTACGAGGGTGACGTCCCGCGACAGCGCCACGCCGTGCACGTTGGCGGCGCGGCACCGCACAGTCGTCGCCGCCGCCTCGTATGCGCTCGATGGCAACATCTCTAGCGTGCCATTGCTGTGTATTCGTCTGGATAACACAAAATGAATAACAAATCATGGTCAACCGGAACTGAATACTGAATCGGGTACTCGTAGAAGAGAATGGAACAGTATAAGAGATAAAAATAACGAAAACAAATTTGAAAAGCGGAGATAATGAAACAATTAAAAGATTCAGCGAGGAGCGTCACTGACGTACAAAGGCAAGGAGAGGCGGCCGCGGCTTGATCCGAGTAATGGGACCGTTTTGTCGTGGACGGCTCATATTATCGCCCAGAGAGAAAAAAAACGCTTCAACAAAATTATTCATCTCAAAAAGTTTTATTTATAGTTTGACCGAAACTGCTGTACCGGCGGCCTGCACTGCCCCCCCGTCTCGCCGCGCACATACCGAAGGCGCGGTACAGCGGTTTTGGTCAAACTATAGTACCTAGGTACCTAGTTCAGTCCGGGCAAATTGAAGCCATTTAGGGAATAGACGTGGGACTTATTTTGACAAGCAGTGCTGTTACTACGAATATTAATGGCTAGTGATTGTAATGTATCTCAGACACGAGTATTAGAAGCATTAGTGTTCATACACACGAGCGGTAGGTACGCGTCTGTTGTATATAATAAATATGGCGTGCAACTCCGGAGGGCGCCTGCGCTTCATTCACATTGTACCGCTGGTGCAGTGCGGACGTGTCTCTGGATTGTACATCTACATACTGATATTTGTGTTTTATTATTTACTACATTATACGGATACAACATTGGCGACGAGTAAAAGCGCAGTAAGTAAATTTACAACTCAGCTATTATCCTGTTTACGGATTCTGGTCAACAATTTTTTTGTTTCCTCAAAATAGAAAAAATAAATACTGGTATCATAAACTGAAGATAATATTTTCATGCACTCAAAATCAATAAGTGATGTGTTTTACGAAATGTTATAGGTTAACGCTTGTTGCAATAATTTATCACCCATTTTTTTCTATCGTCAGACTCAACACTTTATTTTTCTAGTTCAATCAGTATTTTATATAAGGCTCCATCCATAACCCTATGATAGAAAATGATAAACAACAACATGGTGTCGCACGCGCCGCCGCGCGCCGCATGTTCGACGAGTGAGTCACCTTGTTTATTGGTTACACTGCAAATCTTAATAACTATTAACAGATTGTAAGTTAGACAAAAGAAATATCAGTTTGAGTAGTAGATTAATTAATTAATGGATGTATTATTTATAACTTCCTTAGGTTAATGTGAATATTTTCATTTAATTAGTTAGCTTTGTTGACTGGATCTGTATCAAAGCTCCTTTTGGAAAATACATCAAATACAATTCGTTAAGTACCCGATCATAACAAACTATAAGTACAAGCTCAGTCAACATTATCTGACCCACCCTAAAAACAAACGACTTTGGACCCTCTGCCTGTAACATTAAGGTTTATTCAATTTATATGAGCTTAACAGACAAGTGCTCGAGGACTCGATGAACAAATACAATAACAATACAGACACGCAAATTTGATCTTTATAACGTTAGCATTAGGTTATATGTTATAACTACTTGTTATAATATAATTAGTGTAATAGCTTATTTTATGATTGCGTTCAAGTAATTCTGGTCTCGTGGTCTGTGTATAAGACTGAGAAAATCAAGGTGCGATCAAATCCTGCGACGATGATATTGTTTTGCTTTCAATTTAGAATTTATTCCAAAACTATTTCTAGTATTATAATAAAGAACTATTGACGGATAATCTTCAAATATAAACTTTGTAAAATGGTAATATTTTTTTTGGTTGAAATAAATACCACTCGATATTCTTCAACTAAATGAGAAGAAATTTAAAACATGCATTAAACGCACACTATGTAGACAAGCATATTATAAGTTGGACGAGTATATAGTAGATAAAAATGCTTGGCTTAATGCTGGTCCTGCTCCACAGGCAGTTGGGCTTACAAGTTGATCACAATTTCAATATTTGGAAGAGATGCTTCCCCTTTTTGTTTTTTTTTAGTGTTTATTTTATTTAATCAGGATTAACTTTTAATACTTCAGTATTAAATACCTCTTCATGATTGGTAGTTATTTTTTTTTTTCACTCATCTTAATTATATTGCAAACTATAGTTTTGTATAATTTAGAAGCATTTTTGAAAATTTTTGTAAATGTAAGAACCATGGATCCGTTTTTTATGATATTTTGATGTTGACTTGAAAGAGCATGGCAGTTGAGAATATGTCATGCTCACTTAAATGTCTCACTGGTGGTGGCGCGTGTGTTGGATCATTCGGTTCCCTACGAAATGGTTGAGCTGGGTGGTGCTGATCCACGCGTCATGTTCGTGAACGGGCGCCATCAGTTGAGACTGGTCATCTCTTAACTGCCAAGGCTTATTTTTAATTTTATATTTTATTTGTTTTTTTATATTGTTCTCACATATAGAAGCAATAAGAATAATGTAACCAGGATTTTGTAAAAATGTCTTAATTTAAAAGAGTGTCCATGGAGTTTCTTGCCCGTTCTTCTCCATAGAGATCTACGCTTTGGAATGGGCAACTAGCTTCAACTTTCTGACTAACTGACCGACTATTTAATTTTGACAATTCAAAAGTGCCTGTAAATGGTTTAATTGAAATAAATGATTTGAGTTTGAAAAATAAATATTATTTATTATAAAACTGGTATTCAAATGCTACTAAGGGTATGCAGTGACTACGCTCAAACATATTTTACCTTGCCTTACTAAATTGCAAAAACAACGTCTCTTTACCATTTTTTATATAGATGAATTTATTATCTACCTCACGAAGCAAATATATTTTTTACTTTTCTTGGTAAATATAAATTCTGTGAACTTAAACTTTTTCAATTTACCCACCTGTTTACAAGATAAGTTATTAGGCGTAAATCATATTGGTCGTTCTTTAATAATGCAAGCAATATTGTAGAAATGAAAACAAATTAAAAAAGAAACTGATAATATAGGTGGACTGTATTTTCGAACCCACATGTTGTTCGTCGCCAATCCAGCATCAAACCGTTAAGCCACAAGAACTTGTTGGAAATACGCGAAATTAAAGATTGGGTTGTAATTATGTAGTGTGACTTAAAAGCTTTTCAACTTTAATGTCAACGAGATAATGATTAAAATAGCTTAACAAAATGATATATAATGCCGGTGGCTCCGACAATGTTGGGTGGGTTTACCTTAACGTTACGTGTTAAAGCGTGTCTGTATTGATTGTATTTGTTCATCGAGTCCTCGAACACTTGTCTGTTAAGCTCATATAAATTGAATAAACCTTAATGTTACAGGCAGAGGGTCCAAAGTCGTTTGTTTTTAGGGTGGGTCAGATAATGTTGACTGAGACTGTACCTACAAAAAAAAAAAACAATATTTTGGTTGGTGCTCGGTCTGTTCCTGTTCTATGAACATAATAGCAATTCGGGATGGCTAACGAATGTTATACTATTTCGTTCCGTTATCAATAACACCAAGGTTCCACCATCTATGCTAGTAAAATAAAATGTTTCCTAGTCATTAATAAAGTACAACTACACTGCCTATCAAAAAATTTCATTACTTTATTGCAAACATACCTACAAGACAAAAAAAAAACTTACCTTTATTGTATTCTATAGTATTCGAGTCGTATTTTCGTTTTGTTACAGATCGTCCCAAATATGTCCCTGTCCCAATCTCATATACCGACACTAGAACCATTTGAATGTGAAGGAGATCCATCATCCATAGGTTCCCGTTGGGAAAAATGGAAACGTGCCTTAGAAATATATTTTATAGCCACACATACCGAGGATCAGTTAAAAAAACGTGCAATGTTACTCCATTTTGGGGGTATGACATTCCAAGACATTTATTTCAATATACCTGGAGCCCATGTAACTGACACCAATGCAACTGATATATACGGCATTGCAATCACAAAATTAGATGAATATTTTTCACCTAAACAAAGTTATTTATTAAAAAGACACATATTTAGACTAATGAAACAAGATTCAAACGAAAAATTTGAAAATTTTATAATCAGGTTGAGACGGCAGAGTTCCAAGTGCAATTTTTCCAACGAAAATGAGAATCTAATCGACCAAATAACCGAGAAATGTAGTTCCACTAAACTAAGAAAAGCTATTTTATTACTTGGTGATGAAGCAACAATAAACAAAATCACGGTTGAAGCAAATTCCCTTGAGACTGTAGAAAGGCCACTACATCAGTTGCGCGATGGGCAGAGTAGTAATTCTAACATGATGACTAGCACTGTCAACAAAATTGACACAAATGTATCTACCAGTCATAGTAAAATGAATGGCAAAATATACAAGCGGCCTTCAACGGAAGGTGACAATTCCTGGTGCCGTTGTGGCAGTAAAACTCACAAAAGTGAGTCAAGTTCCTGCCCTGGCATAAACGCAACCTTTCTCAAGTGTGGTTTTAAGGGTCATTTCCAAAAACACTGTAGAACGAGGCCTGACAAAAGAAGTAATTATAATTTCTCCTCGAATAATAAAAATAAAAACAAAAGGGCTAAATTGAAGAAATCCACCAATAAAGAAGCGACATCTGTTGACTATATTTTCCACATTGACGACGATGCCACAATAGATTGTCAGGTTGGTAAAGTAAACATTAAAATGCTCATTGATTCGGGTAGTAGATCGAATATTATCACCGATAAAACTTGGGATCAATTAAAACAATCCAAAGCGGTAGTAACCAACCAACAAAAGTATTCCGATAAAACTTTCCTGGCCTACGGAGCCAAAGAACCTTTAAAATGTTTAGGGTCATTTGATGCAATTATAAAAATTGGTTCACAGTCTATAACGATTAACGAATAAATTTTACGTCATAGAAAACGATTCAAGGAATCTTTTGGGAAAGGAAACTGCTATTTCTCTCAAAGTTTTAAAACTCGGTCATGACTTGAATTCTGTCGAACAAAGCCAATTCCCATAGTTCAAAGATGTCGAACTAGAAATTTCCATTGACAAAACAGTCCGGCCAGTTTGTCAACCTTATAGAAGAGTGCCAATTCCATTGGAATCAAAAATTAATAACAAAATAGATGAGTCAGTTAAAATGGACATCATTGAACCTGTAAGTAAATCTTCTTCTTGGGTATCCCCGATGGTGACGGTTCTCAAGCCTGATGACGATATTCGTACTTGCATAGACATGCGTTCTGCCAATAAAGCCATTATAAGGGAAAATCTCCCTCTCCCTACAATGGAGCAACTCATTCCCAAATTTGGTAAAGCAAATTTTTTTTCTAAACTTGATATTAAAAACGCTTTTCACTAAATTGAAATAAAAGAAAATAGTACAGAAATTACCGACTTTCATAACTAGCAAAGCACACTACCGTTATAAAAGGCTTATGTTTGGCATATCGTGTGCACCAGAACTATTTCAAAAGACCATGGAGAAAATGTTATTACCTTGCAAAGGAGTAATTAATTTCATTGATGACATTGTTTTGTCTTTGGACATGACGAATCTGAACATGATGCTAGATTGAAACATGTATTACAAGTGCTCAAAGACAACAATGTAGTGTTGAACGAAAATAAATGTGTTTTCAATGTAAAAAGTATTCAGTTTCTTGGCCACGAACTATCGTCAGAAGACATGAAACCACTTGATAAATACATTAAAACAATTGAGACATTCAGACCACCAGAAACCAACGAGGAAATTTAAAGTTTTCTTGGTCTAGTCAATTTCGTTGGGAAATGGATTCCAAATTTATTCACCCTGAGTGATCCAATTCGTAAATTACTCCGGAATAAAATGCATAAAAATGCCAATATTAGTGCACTTTGGAAAAAAGAACAAGTAATAGCTTTTAATAATTTAAAAATTTGCCTGTCCAAAATCCCTACTCTTGGCTATTATGACCCAAATGACCGTACTCAGGTGATTGCCGATGCGAGTCCAGTCGGGTTAGGTGCAGGCTGTACTGATACAGTACGATGAAAAAGGAGCTCGAATCATTGGTTTTGGCAACAAGAGTCTGACAGACGTTGAAAAACGTTACTGTCAGACCGAAAAAGAAGCGTTAGCTCTTGTATGGGCAGTTGAACACTTCCACATGTACCTATGTACCTGTTCGGGAAAAGATTTGAACTTGTCACTGACCACAAGCCTTTAGAAGTTATATTTGGAACACAGCCAAAGCCTTGTGCATGAATTGAACGCTGGGTTCTTCGTCTGCAAGCCTATGACTTTAAAGTTCTTTATAAACCTGGCAAATCAAATATAGCGGATCCGCTATCCCGGCTGTGTGTAAGTTCACAAACAAGTACTTTTGACGACGAACATCATGTCAACCAAATTATTCAGTACGCACGACCTGTTGCCTTATCCCTGAGAGCGATCATAGAAGTGTCGAATAACGACGATGAGTTCAATTTGATTAAAGAAGCTTTAACACATAATAACTGGGATCCATCAATTAACAACTACAAATTGTTCCAAAAGGAATTGTGGTTACATGATGGTGTTTTGTTAAGAGGTAGTAAAATTGTTATCCCAGCTAAATTGCGTAAATAAGTTTTAGATGCAGCTCACGAAGGCCACCCAGGTATTGTAAATATAAAAACTAGACTCTGCACTAAGGTCTGGTGGCCAAAAATAGACAAAGAAGCCGAAAACACAGTAAAAAATTGCAAAGGATGTACTATTGTTTCCGGCCCAAATCCACCAGTACCTATGAAAAGGTGATAGCTTCCTACACAAGTCTGGGTACACAACCTTTTCGTAATTATTCATTACTACAGTCGGTATAAAGAAAGAAAAATTATGAAATCTATCTCCTCACAAGACACCATCAAAGTATTGAAGAAAATTTTCTCCCGAACGGGAAATCCCACAAGTATTACGGCTGACAATGGTAGACAATTGACTAGTCATGAATTTAAAAGTTTTTGTACCGAACAAGAAATCAACCTATTCAATACGATCCCTTATTGGCCTCAACAAAATGGTGAGGTTGAGAGGCAAAATAGAGACATCTTAAAACGACTGAAAATCAGTCAATATGAGAAATCAGACTGGAAAGACGACTTGTTAAAATATTTAGTCATGTATAACAGCACGCCTCATGCATCCACAGGTAAAACGCCCTGCGAATTGTTCTACGGGAGACAGTTCAGAGACAAAATACCTCTTCTAAATTACCTTGAGTGTAGGTTTGATGATTCACAAATTAGAGATCATGACATTGAGAAAAGAGAGAAAACCAGGTTAAATGAAAATAGGAAAAGACGAGCTACTGATAGAGAATTAGAAATTGGCGTGAGAGTTTATGTGAAGAATCTGATTAAAGAAAACAAATTAGTTCCTGAATTCAATCCAACACCTCACACAGTTGTTAGTTCACAAGGCAGCGACATAAATGTAAGGAACAATGAAACTGGCCAAGAGTACAGAAGGAATATAGTCCATTTAAAGAAAACCGAAGGTCAGTGGAAAGTAGTTGATCATAGAGAAACATCAGATATGGAAGAAAATTAAGTTAATGATAATGTTTGTATTAGATTAATCACGAAATGATGTTTATAATTTGAAATAAATTAACATAATATATAATGTAATTATTAATTAAGTTAGGTTATAAATTGTTGTCTTATAATCGAGTTGAGTTAATTATCCATTCTTTAAATTAAATTGTAATAGTAACTCTAATAAATAATTTTATACTAACTAGTAATTGAAATAAAATACAAACTGTTTCCCCTAATTAATAATTTAATGTATTACAAATATTAATATAATATCAAGAAATTCTACTACCGAATGTATACCTAATTTTAAAATTATATGAAAGAAGAGATGTTGCATATAATAAATATGGCGTGCGACTCCGGAGGCGGAGGGCGCCTGCGCTTCATTCACATTGTACCGCTGCTGGTGCAGTGCGGAGGTGTCTTTGGATTGTACATCTACTTACTAATATTTGTGTTTTATTACTTACTACATTATACGGATACAACAGCGTCTACGGCATGCAGAGGCAAGTGAAGCCGTTGATACGCTGTCAGCTCAATACTCGAGCGGTGCGTTGTTGACGGCTGCAGTTGTATGAACGTATGAACACTTATGTGAAGGTCGCCTGTAGCACGTACCGCAGGCCCGGCTGGTCGTGCAGCGCGGTACCGTCGTCGGCGACCCAGGACACCAACGGAGTGGGCTGACCGCGCGCGGCGCAGCGCAAGCGCACCCCGGCGCGCGTCGCGTACTGCACGCGCGGCGGTGGCTCCTCCGCCATCGCCGGGCCCAGCATCGACAGCTCACCGCGCGACACTGACACATACACACCACTACTTTCACACAAACAAATATCAACTTTTTGTTAAAATGACGGAGGTTCAACTGTAACTTTGTTAATTATGTAAATCCTTGCGTATTCCGTCACGACACCAAGGTTATTTAAGAAAGACACTAAAGAAGAATAAAATTGTAGTCGATAATATGTTCAAAACTTCGAACGAAGTAAAGCAATAAATGTTTATTTTTTCTTTTTATTTAACTTCTTCTGGCAACAATCACAAATGTATCCCAAGATGCGAGTCCGAGCGGCAAGCGGCGCGGCGGTTCCGCATAAACAAAGACTAACTTTAAGCCACTTAAAAGTCTAACAGCGCAACTTCAGTTTTAAAACCGTTTGGCCTAAAAAAAGTTGTCGTTCCGCGGCGGACGGGAGCGATCGGCTGCACCGCGCCGCAACGATGGCGGCCGGCGGCCGGTGGCGGACCAGACCGGTATTACTTTGCAGCAGTTACGCCGTCCTCAGCTCACAGAATACTCCTCAAATGTGTAATTCAGTTAAGTTTGTTGCCACTTGTTAACCCCCGACGCAAAAACGACGGGGTGTTATAAGTTTGATGTGTCTGTGTGTGTGTGTGTGTGTGTGTGTGGGGGGGTGTGTGTGTGTGTGTATGTCTGTCTGTGGCATCGTAGCTCCCGAACGGATGAACCGATTATAATTTTGTTTTTTTTGTTTGAAAGGTGAATTTGTCGGGAGTGTTCTTAGCTATGTTTGATGAAAATCGGTCCAAGATGGCCGCCGCTACAAAATGGCGGATTACATAATTTTTTACAACTCCCTCAATATGGGTATCAAATGAAAGGGCTTGACTAGTAGAATACTATACACTATGATAAATTTCAAATCCAAGATGGCCGCCACCACAAAATGGCGAATTACCTTTTTTTTTCACAACTCCCTCAATATGGGTATCAAATGAAAGGGCTTGACTAGTAGAATACTATACACTATGACAAATTTCAAATCCAAGATGGCCGCCACCACAAAATGGCAAATTACATTTTTTTTTCACAACTCCCTCAATATGGGTATCAAACGAAAGGGCTTGAATAGTAGAATACTATACACTATGACAAATTTCAAATCCAAGGATGCCACCACCACAAAATGGCGAATTACAAAAAACCTGATTAATTACCAGATTACCTGAATCATAAAACGCAAGAATATAAAAGAAAAGAAATAATAAGGAGTCCCTACAAAAAGCATGAAATAAAAAATTAAATAAAAAATTTAAAAAACCCCCGACTACGAGAAACCCTATAAAAAGAAAAAAATAACCTTGTTTGTTGGAGTTAGTTTCTGTTTAACTTTTACAATTAGCTACCGCACCCGCGACGCGTCACGAACTTGCGACTAGTGCGCTCACTGTGATGAAACGCGACCGACAGCGCTGCTCTGTCTTATTATTTTTTGTTTTCAGTTTGTACGTGTCATAACAAGAAAAACAAGCAATATACCTACGTGCCGATGAACGTCGACGTCGCCGGTATCGATGCTTATCGATGTGACAATCGAGTAAGAAATGATCCGTAATTTAATATATTTACTTTACTCAACGCTCAAATTACGTCGGTACAAAACCAATCTGTGACAATGGAGAAATGTGAAAATCTTGGCAAAAGGAGCTTTCATTCGGAAAGGGAGTAATACCGTAATTAGTTAGTAAGACAACAGAAGGTACCAATAACAATATCGTTAATCTCACTTCCAACAAGGTATCTTCTAGCACTCAATTAGTTAAGAGTAAAAATGGGGTTAAGCAGAATTCCTTGAAATTGTTTCATCAAAATATTCAAGGTTTTTCTTCCAAATTATTATAAATTGAATTGTTTTTAGAAAAAACAATGTTTGATATTATTTGTATAACTGATCACTGGTTGAAAGATTATGAAATGCTAATTAATTATGAGAACTACAGTGTGGGCAGCTGCTTTAACCGAAAATCCATGCTGCGTGGAGGTTTATTAATTTTAATTAAAAATTCTATAAAATATAAGACTCGTCAAGACAAAGTGGAACTATCGGTGGAACATAGCATCGAACTGTCCTGTGTTGAGCTAGATAAGCATTTTATAGTGTGCGTATACAGACCTCCAAACTATCAAAACTACTCTATTTTTGAGTAAGTAATGGGAGATGACATGGCAAAACTTGCAACTGGTGATAAATCAGTAATTATTTGTAGTGACTTTAATATTAATATTTGGAAATCAATTCAAATAGCAATAGATTATTAAGCCTCTTTAAATCATTCAATCTGTCAAATGTGTTTTTGGAACCAACACGAATAATTCTATAACGGCTACTGCTACATACATGTATTGATAATGTTTTCTGTTGCTGCGAATATCTAGAGAAGGCCATTGTAAATTATCCCCCTTCTGATCACAGCGGTCAAACCGTTTATTTTAAGTCCAACATACCGATACAAAAAGTGCAGATTCAAACTAGACCAATAACATCGAGTAATTTGAATAAGTTTAATATAACTTTATATAGCAAGTTAAGTGCTCAGGGCCTAAGTATGACTAATGGTAATATTTTGTATACAAACAGAGTTCAATCATTATTTTAAGAGGAACTCTAAAACTATTTACCCTAAGTTTTTATTCAGTGACTAGGCAACTAAAGGAATCAGAAAAAGTAGGGAAAGATTATTTGAACTGTATGGCCTTGAGCCGTATATTAACACGGATACTTTTAATAAGTACGTTGGTACTTAGTCTAAAACTTTTATAAATATCAGCAAAGCAGCTAAAGCTTCATTCATTAGTAACAAGGTTAAATCAGCAGACAGTAAAATAAAGACCGTTTGGAAGATTATTAACAATGAAACGAACAGGAACAAAACACGTAATACTGATTTCACACTTAACACTTCCCGCGGTCTCATTAGCGATAACATCGATGTTGCTCAGGAATTTACTACTTTCTTTACCAATATAACAATTAAAACTACAGAAACCTTAAATTCCTCGCCCGCACTAGCTATAGAATTATTAAGAGTGAATGTCTCAGCCTGTACTGTGGAATTTAAATTTAAACATATTAACCTTATAGTCATTATAAAGGCATTTAAGCAACTTAAGATCAAAATTACCGAAGATCTTTGGGGCATGTCTACTAAAGTTTGTAAATTTATTATTGAGACAATTTCACCCTATTTAGCTTTAATATTTAATTTGTGTGTAGATCAAGGGGTATTCCTGGATTTAATGAAGTACAGTACAGTTATTCCACTTTTCAAATCCGGGGCCAGCAGACACAAATAATTATAGACCCGTATCGGTTTTGCCGGTTTTCAGCAAGGTGTTTGAAAAAGTAATGTTAAATCAAATGTTCAATCATTTTAATCGTAACAACATCCTACACGATCAACAGTATGGTTTCACCAAAGGACGTTGTACAACTGACGCCGGTGTCACCTTATTAAAACACATCTTTAACGCACGGGAAGAGGCATAAGATGCAATAGGCATCTTTTGCGACCTATCCAAGGCATCTGACTGCGTGAATTACGAAACACTGCTCTTGAAACTTGAGCATTACGGACTGGATAAACTAGCTCTTAGCTTATTAAAATCATATTTAAATGATAGATTTCAGCAAGTTCAAATAAACGGTGTGAATTCATTGGGCTTAAAAGTCAAAATGGGTGTACCGCAGGGCTCAATATTTGGGCCGTTCCTATTTTTAAAAGCTTTTATTTAACTTGACTTGTATGTATGTGAAGGTGGACTCTTGCAAGTTAAATTTGACCCACTTCCCGGTATCCGATTGAGCTGAAATTTTACATACTAGTCCAGTCTCGATGACAATGCATGTTTATGACAAGCATGACGTGATGCTGCTGCCAGGATTGGCTACAGACGAGGGAACTCCTCAACGGTTAACAGCAGGGACATGAAATTTTGCACACCCATTGGGATGACAGTTAGCGGGTCCACCATGAAATTGCTGCCACCTTCAGGCTTGGCTCCAAACCAGAGAATTCCTCAACGGTCGGCAGTAGGGACTTGGCAACTAGAGAATGCGTTTAACCAAATACATGCTTTTGAAATGTTGAATGAAGAAGCTGAGCAGGAAAACTTGGAGGACGAGTTGGATATGCCGGAGCAGAACATGACCGATGGCGAGTTTCTGAATGCTAGAAGAGCAATGAATGTTGGACAAAAGGAAGCGTTTTTAGTCATAACAAGAAGTATTTCAGAACAGCTACATAATGGTGGTGATGAGCGTCTTAGGTTATTTATAACGGGAAACGCTGGAATCGAAAAACATTCCTTTTTAACTTATTAAAAAATCAAGTAAATAGGTGTTACGGCAAGCAAGTTGTTAAGGTGTGTGCACTAACAGGGGTAGCAGCGCGCTTGGTGGGGGGATCTACATTACATTCTACACTAAAGTTGACCGTGCAAAAAGATGGTAGACTGGTGCAACTGCCTATTCTTACTGGAAATTACCTGCGTCTAATGCGGCAACAGTGGCAACACAGAATTTCTCTTTATAGATGAAATATCTATGGTTCCCTATGAGATGCTTTGTATGGTTGGTTCTCGTCTTAAATAACTCAAAAATAATGAATCTCTCTTCGGTGGTATAAATATTTGTGTCTTTGGAGACTTAATGCAGTTGCCCCTATGCGAGGTAATCAAGTGTTTGACCAACCCGCGAGATTTGTCCCAGCGACACACCTTTGGCGTTCTTTTTCGTTAATTGAATTGACCGAAAATATGAGACAACAGGGTAGCACCACATTTAAAGACCTCTTGAACGCATTACGCATCGGTGAACTTCAGTCGGAACATTTCAGTATTTTAATGAGTCGACTAAACAGAACCAACTGGCGAATTTGCGATTGAAAAAGCCTTATGAATCTATCTCACTAATCAACAAGTTTTCAATCAAAACAAAACCGTGCTGGAACATTTTCGTGCCCGTGGTATAACAATCAATAAAATAATTGCACAAGATAGTCTATTATATTGTACTCGAAAAAATGACAATATATGATATAAACAAGACTTGGGGGGTTGCCTAAAGAGTTAGAAATATTTGTGGGGGCCAAGGTGATGTTGCGATACAATGTCGATGTGTCTAAGGGTCTAGTGAATGGTGCCATCGGTCATATTACAGAAATTATATGGCCCTGTTTCCGGAGAGCACAAATGTACGATACGGACATTCCATCCGTCCGTATCGACTTCGGCAAAGACAGGATTCACCTGATTCAACCGAAGTCTGTGCAATTTCCAGCGAAATACAGCCATGGTACCGCTGAACGCAGAATGTTGCCAATAGTATTATACTGGGCTTGCACAGTGCATAAAATGCAGGGTAGTACGGTTGACCACACCGTTGTGTATTTGGGCCCAAAGTTGTTCGCTGCTGGCCAAGCGTACGTGGCCTTAAGTAGGGTCACATCGATAGAAGGCCTCCTCATAGAAGAATTAGACTGCTCGAAATTAACTGGCACCCGCCAATGTAACAATGACGCACTTAATGAAATGAATAGACTAAGAAATATATCTAGGGAAAACTAAAAAATATAAAATAAATTAATATAAAAAAAAACTTAAAAAAAAAGCTTTTATTTACGCCCTAAAAAGATAAAAATAAGATTTAAATTACATTAAACTTATCCATTTTCCAATTACTTTACAAAATTTAATTGTAAATGATAAGATTTAAAATTAATTAAATAATAAGATTTAGCCTCAGTGCTGCACGATGTAAATTTGAGTAACCTTTTCCTTTAAAATTTTTACTATCAACTTATAACGTCATTACACAATTTATATTTTAGATAAGCTTGTCGCGAGATTTCTTGTCGCAAATCTTATCATTTACAATTAAATTTCGTAAAGTAATTGGAAAATGGATAAGTTTAATGTAATTTAAATCTTATTTTTATCTTTTTAGGGCGTAAATAAAAGCTTTTTTTAAAAGTTTTTTTTTAATATTAATTTATTAGTATATATAAATGATTTACCTCACTTACTAAAAACCAGACCACAAATGGTGTTATTTGCTGATGACACATCACTGATTTTTAATGTAGGCAGACGTGCACAGGAGCTTGACGACGTAAATAATGCTATGCTTATGGTCCATAATTGGTTTACTGTAAATAATTTAGTATTAAATGAGAAAAAAACTAAATGCATTAGATTCGCATTACCGAATGTTAGAAGTAGTGAATGTCCATTGTATTGAACAGGGAGATACTTGAATTCGTCGAAAATACGGTTCAAATCAAATCAAATCAAAAGTCATTTATTCAAATTAGGCTGAGAATCAGCACTTTTCGAACGTCAAAATTACAAAAGACAGTCCCCCAAAAACGCCCGCCCTTCACCACTTCCTAGTGCTATCGCTGGGAAGAAGAAGTGGCGCAACAAACTCCCCAGCAGCACAGTTTTTCTTGGGGATCACGCTTGATTCAAAGCTGCAGTGGGGTCCTCACCTAACATCACTTGCAGGGCGGCTAAGTTCAGCCGCTTACGCTGTTTGGAAAATCCGTCAATTAACAGACGTGGATACCGCGAGACTAGTCTATTTTAGTTACTTCCATAGCACCATGTCTTACGGTATTTTGCTGTGGGGACGGGCTGCAGATATTGATTCTATCTTCATTCTGCAAAAGAGGGCTGTCAGAGCCATCTACAATCTCAGCAGATGCGAATCTCTAAGCGAACTGTTTAAAAAAATTAACATCATGACGGTTCCTTGTCAATATATATACGAAAACATTATGTACGTTTGAAAAAATCGACATCTTTCTAGTAAGATAAGTGACAGGCATAATTTTAACACTAGGAATAGGAACAAACTAGATCAACCGCGCTTCAGATTGTCTAAAGTAAAAACTTCTTTTATGGAGTACCTACTGTGTAAAATGTTATAATAAAATACCACTCGATATTCTTCAACTAAATGAGAAGAAATTTAAAACATACATTAAACGCACACTATGTAGACAGGCATATTATAAGTTGGATGAGTATATCGTAGATAAAAATGTTTGGCTTAGTGCTGGTCCTGCTCCACAGGCACTTGGGCGCACTAGTTGATCACAATTTCAATATTTGGAAGAGATGCTTCCCCTTTTTGTTTTTTTAAGTGTTTCTGACATTACGAACTTAATGTATATTTTATTCAATCATGATTTAATTCTTAATACTTCAATATTATATATCTCTTCCTGATTGGTAGTAACTTTTTTTTCTCATCTTTTAAATAAATTGCAAACTATAGCTTTGTATAATTTAGAAGCATTTTTTAAATTTTGTTAATGTAAGAACCATGGATTCGTTTTTTTTTTTTACGATATTTTGATGTTGACTTGAAAGAGCATGGCAGTTAAGAATATGCCATGCTCACTTAAATGTCTCACTGGTGGTGGCGCGTGTGTTGGATCATTTGCTCTCCTACGAAATGGTTGAGCTGGATGGTGCTGATCCACGCGTCATGTTCGTGAACGGGCGCCGTCGGTTGAGATTGTTCATCTCTTAACTGCCAGGGCTTATTTTAAATTTTATATTTTTTATTTTTTACATTGTTCTCACATAAAGAAGCAATTAGAATAATGTACCCAGGATTTTGTAATAATATCTTGATTTAAAAGAGTGTCCGTGGAGTTTCTTGCCCGTTCTTCTCCACAGAGATCTACGTTTTGGAATGGGCAACTAGCTTCAACTTTCTGACTAACTGACCGACTATTTAATGTTGACAATTCAAAAATGCCTGAAATGGTTTAATTGAAATAAATGATTTGAGTTTGAGTTTGAATGGGATGCTAGCCGGGATTGAAACGTGAAAAGGTGAGTGTGTGCAGGCAGGCGTGGTGGTGTGAAAACGTTAAGTTATATGTAATCTATTATAATTCGCTAATATATAATTCGCTGACAAAGAACGCACAGAATCATGAAATTTTGCACAATATTTCCTTTTATAATGACAAGTTAGCAGTAAGGAAGGAATTTTGATTTTTTAAATTAATAATTGATCCCCTAAAGGGGTTGAATAGTGAATTAAAGGTTGTATGGTAATTCGTCATTTTAACCGATGCCAGATCCCATCAGGCACATAATATTATGTAGGCTTGTCTACTTTATAAAAATCTTAAATTCTTTGACAGACAACACACAGCCTAAACTCCTTGGTCTGCCCGCACGGAAGTTTGGTCAAGAGTACTTTATTTAACGAAAACGAGCTGTAAGGAAGGATTTTCGAAAATTAATCCTCTAAAAGGTAAATAGCGGATGAAAGTTTGTATGGAAGTTGGTCATTTTGCCGATGGGAAATCCCATCGGGCGCACGGTTGTTATTGTAATCACATTGTTACAGGGTTTACTGATTAAGACTTCATCACCATATCTGAATAGTCCACAATCTACATTATCAACTCCGCCTATCGCAGTGCTCTGCTGGACATGGCCTCACCCAGGCTGCGCCACGATACGCTGTCCACCGACACGAGAAGACTTGAGGAAGTTTTCCAAACGCTGCTCAACCGAACTGGATACTTTTACTAGCTTCTTAAGCATGTAAGTAGGTACTAGTGTGGAAGCTCCGTCCCATGGCATTGCCTACACTTACGAGTTACAAGGAGAAGAGTCAGCAGTAGCGGCAGCGGCGACGGCGGCATGTCGCCGGCGGCCGCACCGCACCGCACCGCTCCGCACCGCTCCGCACCGCTCCGCACCGCACCGCACCGCTCCGCTCCGCAACGCACCGCTCCACCTACACATACAAATCAGTAGAGTCTGACCAGATTTCGTTTTTGGTTTTCGTAATTTTTCTTTTTCGGTCAAAAAACTTAAACAAGTCATGTAACTGCTTAAAAATAAACACCATATGTCAGCTAGCAAACGCCAATATACCAATAAAAACAATGTACTCAAGCAGAAATAAAAATATAAATGTAAACAGAACATAATACTAAGTAAAACACTCCAGGCATACACGGCGTGCCTGCTTACTTATGCAACGCTTGTTCAGCATTACATATAAGCGGGCACGCCGTTGTCCAAATAGCTGTAACTCGAAGCCTCAAATGAAGTAGGACCATACAAATAAAATAAATAAACAGTTAATTACTAATAACAATAATACAATCATGGTGTGCAAGACGACCAATCAGCACAAGCAGCACTCGTTCACGAGCATAACGCAAAGATCAGCCATTAAACCCTCTCGCCATATTTGAGGGAAGGATTCAACTGGACCCCCGATGCTACCGCAAGTAGTGACATCTAAGAGAGCATGACGAACTCGCTGCCTGAATAATAATTATGTTCAATTATTGTCGAGGTCGCTCGCTAACCATAATTATATTGCAATACAAGAAGAAAACACAACATGAAAGCAAATATAAGTATTGAAGCCAGGACAAACATTGTCACCTTGCAACCAACTTACGTGTAAGTTATTTTTTCATTATTATGTAATGATAGTTGTTAATATAATGTTCTTATGGATAAATTGCTAGTTACAAGTGTGTAATAAAGTGTCATTTGTGGTTTAGAGAAGTACTGTGAGTCGTTGGGAGACAAAATTCGAGGAAGGAGATAGGCTCAAGACGTGTTACAAGTGCAGCGCCCTCCATACCGAAGGTTTACATCACCGAAAACCAGCTAAAAACCAAGGATAATAACGGAGGTCACACGACATAATTATTAATTTAAAAATGTATTGTTACCGGAAATGTAGTGACTGTAATAGAAATAAGTTATAATTATGATTCTAAGATTGAGGTAAAGGACATTGTCCGAAATCGCCCTGTGTACAATAAATATCGGACATACACGATAAATTATTGTCTATTTTATTATATTAGTTGCAAATACTTTCGTAACACGGACTAGCTGCATGCCAAAATGAACATTTTAAAGTATTTTACGCGACTAATCACTTTAACCGCCGCCATCTTCGCCAAACGTCGTGTCGTATCGAAAAAAATTAGGGATGCCCTCTCGATCCCCCCAATCCCAATTGATTACAATTGATCGATCGAATTTTTAATGAATTGTTGCATGTTTTTAAATCTGATTCACTAGAACATTCACTCAAAAGCGCTCAGCCATTTATCGATGCACACTAACGCCATCTATCTACCGCGCTACATCGGCACTATCATCTTAGAAGACAGGATTATTTTTACATTAATACACATAAACATTTTACTCATTCAAAACCAATGCTAAGAATACAGGCACCTATGTTAATTAGATTCTATGCATTTAAACGTTGCAATTAATAATAATAATAATATCCCTGGACATTTCACACAGCGCCGTCTAGTCCCAAGCTAAGCAACCTAATGCTTGTGTTATGGTAACAAGATGGCTGATAAACTACTTATATACATTTTTTTTTTGTAAATACATACATATTATAGATAGAAAAACACCCAGACTCGGAACAAATACATGTAGGTCATACAAATATTTGTTCCGTGCGGGAATCGAACCCGCGACACGCAGTGCAGCAGTCAATTACAATTACATACACTTAGGCTTTAGAAAAAAACTGCATAGATAGCTAATTATCTATGTAAGTACAAAAACCAGCTAAATGTATTATGTTATTGTTTTTTTAGTTTCTTAAAAATCACTCGGAGCTATGAAAAACTATACCTAATATTCGTTGTTATGGTTCGATTATAACCTCAAAATCTGATACTTTTTTTGAAATATATCTATTCTGCTGCTAGTCCGCTATACAAATAAGATCTTATAGGAGTTTACTAATGATCGACAATACAACACATAATTTTCCGATGCTCTTGGTTCCAGGGCGAACAATGTATGGGCGCAGAGCAATGTCCTTTCAATCCTCTTTTCCGAAATTCAATCCTATTTAGGTAAAAACGGGACCCTATTACTAAGACTTCGCTGTCTGTCCGTCTGTCTGTCACCAGGCTGTATCTCAAAAGCCGCGATGGCTAAACAGTTGAAATTTTCACAAATTAAGTATTTCTGTTGCCGCTATAACAAAAAATACTAAAATCAAAATAAAATAAATATTTAAGGGGGGCTTCCATACAACAAACGTGACGGCGTTTCCGTTTAAGTTAGTTTTAGTCAGATCTCATAGATGGCGTTACTTGTCTAGAGTGCCTGTTCCGTGCACTCTGACACAACACCGAGCGCTGGTGGGTACAAGTCGAGTACGGACACGGCTCAGTTTGAATTGCGACTCGGTCGAGATTGCATGTGCGCGCTCCGCGTTCGGTGGAGTGTATCAATAATTGTGTAAATCGTTATAGTTTGATTTAATGTTCAAGTGATGATTATTACTTAGATTAAAGGAAGTGTCGAAATAAAGTGATTTGATTTGTAACTTTCTTCGCCCGACAATCCACGCCTACTTGAGAATCGAAGCTTAAGACTATGGAGTCAATTAATATCGCTGATGACGCCCTAGAGCCTTATCAGAAGTGGGATATGAAGAAAATGGCCAGAACCATGACGAGTACCCACACAATTCAAATCTGTTGCAAAATATGGAGAATTTGCTTTCACGACTGCTGGCTACCACTCACCGCAGACATCGAGCTTCAATACTTCAGTGGCGCAATTGATACCATTTGATCCTGATGATGATGATGCTGACATAGAAGGTTGGTGAAACATTACGGATATAGTAGTCAGTAGCCGAAAGTTAGAAGGTGCCGAATTACTGTTGGCTCTTACTCATGCATTAAGAGGGCGTGCTGCCACCTGTTTATCGAAACTACAGCAGTTGCAGCTAGTATGGCCTCAAATAAAAGAATTGCTGATTGCGAAGTTCGCCAAACCCATGTTAGGACAAGACTATTTCGACGAAATCCTACGATTCCAAATAACTGCTAAAGAAACTGCTAGCGAGGCAGCTATGCGCCTTTGAAATCTTATAGAGCGCATACCGCGCACAGAGATGCCCGAAGATATAATGACAGGATTTGTGGCATCTGCCCTGTGCCAAAAGGATGGAACAATTCGAAGAGAATTACATTCACACAACATGGTTTCAAGATCCCAACTGTTTCTAATCCTCAACGGGATTTCACACAAATTAAACCATGAAAGCAGTGAGAGATACGAAGGCGACTCTAAAAAACTTCGTTATACGGAGAATCGCGGCAAAATGACAAGATGATCCTTTAACCCGAGTGAAGACTTCGAGTCAAGTATCAGCACTGAAGAGCCAAGATAGCAGCCGTATCACCTGCTACGTATGTGGACAGCCGGGACACGTTGCATCTTCGTGTCCAGACCGAAAAGGAGGTGGAAGAGCAGCGACTGCTGCGGTTAAGGAGGTCAACACCTGCGGGCTAAAAACGGCAAGGAGTAACCTGACCACTTCATCTGGTGAGCTCGTTTCTTTTCTCTTTGATAGTGGATCTGCTTGTTCGCTTGTAACTGTTAGTTTTGTGTCAATAAGTTCCCGAGTACTATGCGCCATGATCTAGTTTTTCTTACAGGCATAGGCAAAGAAAATGTTAAATGTGAATCGCAGGTACTTAGTCATATTGAAATCCAAGACATTACGGTGTCCCTTTTGTTCCATATAGTACCTGATAACTTGATTACAGAAGCGGTAATTATAGGTAGGGACTTATTAGATAATGGTGTTCTTGTGCAAATAGATAGTGATAAAATTACATTCTCTTTGCAAAAAGAAGTTACCGTCACTGAAAAGCCTCTTTATCCCGACTTCAATAGCATTGACACTGACTTACATAAAGAAGATAAACTAGCATTAGTTCAAATCTTGCAACAGTATAGTGAGTTCTTTATCGACGGCATACCTACGCGACGCGTCACGACAGGTGTTTTGCGTATCAATCCCATTGACCCAAATAAAACAGTACATAGGCGCCCGTATAGGTTATCCTGCTGAGAAGGAAATCGTCCAAGAAAAAGTCGATTCTCTATTGAAAGCAGGTGTTATTCGCGAAAGTTCTTCAGCATTTGCTAGCCCTATTCTTCTTGTCAAGAAAAAGGACAATACGGACAGGATATGTGTGGATTATAGGGAACTTAATGCCAATACACGTCCTGAACATTTTCCGTTACCAAGGATAGACAAACAAATAGATCGGCTTCACGGTGCGTACTATTTAACGTGCATATCGTGCATAGATATGGCATCAGGATATCATAAAATTTGTGTTGATCCGATTAGTGATAGCATAGCACGAACTGCATTTGTGACGCCTGACGGTCAGTACGAATATCTGGCCATGCCATTCGGACTTAGAAACGCCGCGTCTGTGTATCAGCGTTGCATTAACAAGGCTTTAGGTGCCTTTAAAGGCAAAATAGCGCTTGCCTACATGGATGACGTTTTATGCTATTCGATTAATATTTCCCAAGGTCTAGAACACTTAGATTTAACATTAAGAGTATTACCGGATGCAGGCTTTTCATTTAATTTAAAAAAATGTAAGTTCTAGAAAGCTAAAGTCGATTATCTTGGTAACGTCATAGAGGCACGAGAAGTCTCTCCAAATCCTCGAAAATTAAAAGCTTTGGTAGAGGCACCTACTCCGAAAACCGCTTCTCAGGTCAGGCAGTTTCTAGGTCTTGCTTCCTATTTTAGACGAGTTATACCGAACTTCACCCGTGTTGTAGGACCACTCTATCCTTTGACCAAGTTAAAAGGACCTCTTAAATGGACAGACGAGTATTATGACGAAATTCACAGGAAAGTAGTTGAAATACTAACGTCAGAACCGGTTTTGACCATTTTTATCCCTGATGCTCTCATAGAACTTCACACCGATGCAAGCTCTAATGGGTATGGTGCAATTCTGATTCAAAGAAAAGATAACGTTCCCCATGTCGTGTCTTACTTTAGCCGGCGAACAACGACACAGAATCGCGATATCACTTTTATGAATTTAGAGACCCTGTGTTAGAGCTGTTGAAAACTTTAGGCATTACTTGTATGGGCAACATTTCACAGTCTTTACAGATTGTAACTCCCTGAAAGCATCAAAATCAAAGATCGACCTTACTCCTCGGGTTCACAGGTGGTGGGCGTTCTTGCAGACCTATGATTTCGATATTGTTCACAATCAGGGTAGTAGCATGGAACATGCAAATTTTCTGTTCAGAAACCCTATAGCAGAGTTAGAACATAATCCAGTCCCGCAATCTGAAGAACCGAACAAAACGAAAACGGTCCAGTTTGTTGAATTGCACCATGGTTAGCTTTCAGTAGAGAAGAAACGCGATTCTGAGATCCAAGATGGCCGCCACAACAAAATGGCAAATTACATTTTTTTTTTCACAACTCCCTCAATATGGATATCAAATGAAAGGGTTTGACTAGTAGAATATTATACACTATGACAAATTTCAAATCCAAGATGGCCACCACCACAAAATAGTGAATTACAAAAAACCTGATTAAATACCAAATTACCTGAATCTTAAAACGCAAGAAAATAAAAGAAAAGATATAATAAGGAGTCAGTACAAAAAGCATAAAATTAAAAATTAAATTAAAAATTTAAAAAACCCCCGACTACGTGAAACCCTATAAAAAGAAAAAATAACCTTGAAATTATGACCCTACGTAAGTACGTATGAAATTTTTTGATTAAATGTTGTCCCGTCGGGGGACCGCTCTAATTATTAGCCTAACGTTCTGTTAAAGTTTAAAATAGTTAAAAAGTTAGTAAAAGTTCCGTAAGTATTTATATCATGATATAAATACTAGGAACAAACACAAATTTGTTGTACCTACAACAAAGCTCAAGAAAATAGGTGGCTCGTTCAGATGCCAATGTATACGCTTCTACAATAAAGTTCCAAGCCTCGTTCAAAATCGAAGCCTTAATAAATTCAAATCATTCATTAAACGTAAGTTGTGCCAGAAAGCCTTTTATACCGTTAAGGCTTATATCGAGGACAAAAAGGCTTGGGATTAAGCTGCTTCCAATTTTTACATATTGAATGTTTTTATTTTTTTTTTTGTTTTGTTGTTGTTTTTTTAATATACACTTTGACATTTAAGAATTTGCTCTATGACATTTGCTTACTTTGTAAAGTATTCTATTATTTTAATTATTGTGAATGTGAAGACTATATGGGTCGTTTTATTTTTTATTTTTCTCTCTGTTCTGTTAGTTTTTGTCATGGTCTGGCAGTTTGAGTAATTAATGTGGCCTACCCAAATGTCCTTTCTTTGGTATTGTTCGTCGAATCGTTGAGCTCCTTAAGTTTTGAGTTGAGCTGCACGATTTCTGACATATGCGTGCACTGACTGGACAGGTCCTCTCAATCTGTGTGGTTCTTTCCTCAAAAGACCATCTCAGACATCGACCTACATGGTCTTCATATGATCTGACCAAGATTATGTCTGGACTTTAAAAGAGACTGTGACGTCTGAGTTTGTTTCGGCCTTTCTTCTCAGACTAGTCAGATGGGAAACGCCGACCTCATCTTGTTTAAAAATATGATTGACGTGTAAAAGTGTTTGTACAAACCTACTTACAAAATAAAATCATTTATCATTAAAATAGTAGCGGTCCCCCGACAGGACAATATTTAATCAAAAAATTTCATACGTACTTACGTAGGGTCATAATTTCAAGGTTATTTTTTTCTTTTTATGGGGTTTCACGTAGTCGGGGGTTTTTTAAATTTTTAATTTAATTTTTTATTTCATGCTTTTTGTACTGACTCCTTAATATATCTTTTATTTTCTTGCGTTTTAAGATTCAGGTACTTTGGTATTTAATCAGGTTTTTTGTAATTCACCATTTTGTGGTGGTGGCCATCTTGGATTTGAAATTTGTCATAGTGTATAATATTCTACTAGTCAAGCCCTTTCATTTGATATGCATATTGAGGGAGTTGTGAAAAAAAAATGTAATTTGCCATTTTGTGGTGGCGGCCATCTTGGATTTGAAATTTATCATGGTGTATAGTATTCTACTAGTCAAGCCCTTTCATTTAATACCCATATTGAGGGAGTTGTGAAAAAATATGTAATCCGCCATTTTGTAGCGGCGGCCATCTTGGACCGATTTTCATCAAACATAGCTAAGAACACTCCTGACAAACTCACCTTTCAAACAAAAAAAAAAACAAAATTAAAATTGGTTCATCCGTTCGGGAGCTACGATGCCACAGACATACACACACACACACACGCACCCCCCCCACACACACACACACACACACACAGACACGTAGACACGTCAAACTTATAACACCCCTCGTTTTTGCGTCGGGGTTGAAAATAAAAACTTTTTTGAAAAAAAAATCAACCGACTTCCAAAAACGACACTACAAAGTTAAAAATAACTTGAAGTTCGGAAGTCGGTGGCAAACAACGAAAATGCGAACCCAACGACACCGACTTCCGAAATTAGTTATTTTTCACTTTGTAGTGTCGTTTTTGGAAGTCGGTTGTTTTTTAGTTATCCGGGTCAGCTCACAGGAGTTGAGTTTATGGGATATAAAATGTTGTGAAGTTGGTCAGTCATGGACGAGCGTATATAAAAGAGTAATGTAACTACCAGTTTTCTCTTTACAGATTAATTGGAGAGCAGCGCACGTGGCCGTGCGCATGTCAGTCTAGCCGTGACGGCGTTTCCGTTTTAGTTAGATGTCATAGATGGCGTTACTAGTTTAGAGTGCCTGTTCCGTGCACTCTGACGCAACACCGAGCGCTGGTGGGTACAAGTCGAGCACAGACACGGCTCAGTTTGAATTGAGCCTCGGTCGAGATCGCATGTGCGCGCCACGCGTTCGGTGGAGTGTCTTAATAATTGTGTAAATCGTTATAGTTTGAATTAATGTTCAAGTGGTGATTATTACTTAGATTAAAGTGAAATGTTGAAATAAAGTGATTAGATTTGTAGCGAGTGACTACTTTCTTCGCCCGACAATCCACGCCTACTTGAGAATCAAAGCTTAAGACTATGGAGTCGATTAATATCGCTGATGAGGCCCTAGAGCCCTTAAACGCATTTTTTTTGTTCGATATCAATAATGGCAACAGGTAGGCGCTTGAAATATTCACAAAATACTCAGTTGTACTTTTACTTTAATAATAAAATTAAAATAAAATAAATATTTAAGGGGAGCTCCCATACCACAGACGTGATTTTTATAGATAATGCACGGAATGTGCGGAACCCTTCGTGCGCGAGCCCGACTAGCACTTGACCGGTTTTTTTCATATTTCAATCCTTTTTTGAGAAAATTAATATTACGAGTATTATCTAAGCTATAACCGCATCAATAATAAAAGAGAAAGTCTTAAATTGTGACGACCCTTTTTTCATCAAAACCACCATATTTATATGAAAATATTATTTTGCTATAAATTACTTTGTTTTTAACATATTTTTTTTATTGTTGTTGAATAGATAATCCACACTGAAACTATATATAATATAAATAATTATATTATATAATAATATTATAAATTCGGAAGTAACTCTGTCTGTCTATATGTAACCTCTTCACGCCGAAACCACTGAACGGATATCGAATAAATTTGGCAATGAGATAGATGGCATACAGGGGAAGGACATAGCGTACTTTTAATCCTGATATTCAAAGTCAAATAATTTATTTCACATAGGGACATAAAGGTTTAGGACACTTTTTAACGTCAAAATTTAGACAAAATATAATTGATTCTAGTCACCCCTTCTAACAGGTAGAGAAGAATGAGCAAGAAACTCCACCGTATTCCCACGGGATCGAGACTTATGCGGGCGAAACCGCGGGGCACGGCCAGTAATAATATAATTTTTTTGTAGATTTTTTAATTTCATATTATAACGCGAACCTATTTGTTACCGCTCCCGCCACGTCCACGCTTCTGGCGGAAACGCCTATCGTTCCCGCTCGACCAATCAGAGCGAGTCGAAGCTTCTAGAATATTCTAGACGCTTCCTTAAGGAAACATACGACGCGCGCCCCTTTTGGGCAAAGTCGTGTGACGTCCGTCAACTGGGAGCTGCGCACCGAAAGCGTATTTTAGTAACTTTTATCTTTACTCCGAATCCTATTGTTTATAACATATCATTGTGTGTATGTTAAACTGGCGCCCCAACGAGTGGGAAACGCGCATGCGTGCGCGCGTTTTGTGGAACTGGTTCGTGAATAGTATCTATCGTTGTTGACATACGCGCTGTAGAATGCCGCTAAATACTTTATTTACTAAATACTATAATTATTATATTGCAATGATTTCTTTCATATTCTATAAGTTGAGATTATTGTATTAAAAAAAACCGGTCAAGCACGAGTCGGTCTCATGCATAGAGAATGCGGTCAAATATAGGGTGCCTGTGCCAGACGGAAAATCCGCTGTCACAACCAAACCTAATGTATTTGGAGGAGAATTTAATGCCCTTCTTATATTGCTAACTATTTTTAACCCCCGACGCAAAAACGACGGGGTGTTATAAGTTTGACGTGTTTTGTGTGTGTGTGTGTGTATGTCTGTCTGCGGCATCGTAGTTCCCGAACGGATGAACCAATTTTATTTTTATTTATTTTTTGTTTGAAAGGTGAGTTTGTCGGGAGTGTTCTTAGCTATGTTTGATGAAAATCGGTCCAAGATGGCCGCCGCTACAAAATGGCGGATTACATATTTTTTCACAACTCCCTCAATATGGGTTTTAAATGAAAGGGCTTGACTAGTAGAATACTATACACCATGATAAATTTCAAATCCAAGATGGCCGCCACCACAAAATGGCAAATTACATATTTTTTTTTCACCACTTCCTCAATATGGGTATCAAATGAAAGAGCTTGACTAGTAGAATACTATATACACTATGACAAATTTCAAATCCAAGATGGCCACCACCACAAAATGGCGAATTACAAAAAACCTGATTAAATACCAAATTACCTGAATCTTAAAACGCAAGAAAATAAAAGAAAAGAAATAATAAGGAGTCCCTACAAAAAGCATGAAATAAAAAATTAAATTAAAAATTTAAAAATCCCCCGACTACGTGAAACCTTATAAAAAGAAAAAAATAACCTTGAAATTATGACCCTACGTAAGTACGTATGAATTTTTTTTGATTAAATATTGTCCTGTCGGGGGACCGCTACTATTTTAAACTTTAACAGAACGTTAGGCTAATAATTAGAGCGGTCCCCCGACGGGACAACATTTAGTAAAAAAATTCATACGTACTTACGTAGGGTCATAATTTCAAGGTTATTTTTTTTATAAGGTTTCACGTAGTCGGGGGTTTTTTAAAATTTTAATTAAATTTTTTTTTTTTTTTACATAGATTCCCACAATTCGTATTTATTTACCATTTACCTACTTAATATTTTGAAGTTACGGTCGACCAAATGACGAATGAACGATGATGATGAATGATGGAGGCATCGCTAAGGATTATCAGAGAAAGAATATGTCGGCGCATCATCACCGTTGTTGTCACGTTCACACATGATTTTTACGAAAGTTCACACAAATATGATAGTAGAGGATAATAACAGCGTAAAGGAAAGCACTTACTTCAACTTGACGTGTTTATTCACTGCTGAGCGTACAAAGCACGATCCTACTGGCCACATTATGGCCTATTTATACTGATTTCTCACAACGGTTCACAATCAAATCGGTCAATACAAAAAGCGGAAATGATAACAAATATAAAAATAGAATAAACCAATCAGAAATGCTGTCGAAGTCAAAATAAAATCCTAATATACTAATTTAATTCACAAACGGAAATTCAAAATAAAAACTTACTACTTTTTAAATTAAATCGCAAACGGATGTTTAAATTAACTCGCAAACGGAAGTTCAAACCAAAAACTAATGTAACATGTGACGTAATAGGACCGATATTTTAAATCAACCGGAAGTTAAAAATAAATAGTAAAAGAAATACAATGGATGTGACGTAAAAATGAAATAGTTACAAGATGTGAAAACGAAAGCAGTCAAAACAAATACCAATTGAACGGAAATGATATTTAAAATGGATTCTAGGATTTTAAATTAAATCAAACATTATAAATATATGAAAATAATCAAATTATTACAATTTAAATTCAATTATTAGTTCTGCGCCTATGAATACGTCATGGAGAGGCACCTGAACGTCTTTGTTAATGATTTTAATATATTTAAATAGTTCACATAAAACCAATATTGAAAGTAACGTCATCCGTGACGGTGCCACAGAACAAATGCAATACGTCATAATAAAAACGATTATTTTTAATCGCTCCTCTTTTATTACAAGCTTTTATTTAGTTTCACCTGTCCCGTTGTTTGTCTGTCTGTCTGTAATCATATCTTGCAAGTTAAATTTGATCCACTTCCCGGTTTCCAATTAAGCTGAAATTTTGTATGCATGTATAAATCGGATGACAATGCAATATTATTATGACATAGACCTGATCTGATGATGGAACTGGAAGGTGGCCATAGGAACTCCGTAATTAAACGACGCAACTCTATCGAGTTTGAGCTCGTTTGATTCGTCTTGACGAGTACTTTGATACTACATGGTAACCAGGGTCTGATGATGGAGCTGGAAGGTGGCCATAGGAACTCTGTAATTAAACAACGCAACTCTATCGAGTTTGGGCTCGTTTGATTCGTCTTGAAGAGTACTTTGATACTACATGGTAACTAGGGTCTGATTATGGAGCTGGAAGGTGGCCATAGGAACTCCGTAATTAAATGACGCAACTCTATCGAGTTTGGGCTCGTTTGATTCGTCTTAACGAGTACTTTGATACTACATGGTAACCAGGGTCTGATGATGGAGCTGGAAGGTGGCCATAGGAACTCCGTAATTAAACGACGCAACCCCATCGAGTTTGGGCTCGTTTGATTCGTCTTGACGAGTATTTTGGTGCTAGATGGTAACCAGGGACTAAAGATGAACAGGTAGCTAAGTGCAGTAAACGCATATAACGGGAAAACACTGCTACACGCTACGAACTACGCCGTAGTCAATCTCGCATCAAAAATAGGTACTAAAAAGTTAAAAATAAAATTAAAAGAAAAATAACCTTTTTAAAAACAAGCTTTTATTACTTATTAATAAAAAAAAGACTAAAATGTTAAAAATAATTTAAACCTGATAAGTAATAAATAAAAGCGTGTTGCATTTTGATGGAACATAAAAGAACATTTAGAACACAATGTAACACGCTTTTATTTATTACTTATCAGGTTTAAATTATTTTTAACATTTTAGTCCTTTTTTTATTAATAAGTAATAAAAGCTTGTTTTTAAAAAGGTTATTTTTCTTTCAATTTTATTTTTTTAAATGCTTAAAATGTATTCCAAAGTAATAATTTCAATTAATACGACGCAATGGGTGAACTAAAGGTATTTTGACACACGTAACAACATACCTAATATCTACATATATGTCGGTAGGTACTTACAAATTATCTTCTTCATTTAAATGTTTGTTGGCAGGTACCTATATTTTTACGTAGTAGCAACATTCGGAAATGAAGCGCAATGGTGGCTGTGACATAATAAGAGAAAATACGTACAAAAGTGAATAAAAAATGTTTTTTGATGTCCGAAGACGTGTACGAAAAACGTAAATCTAATTTAAAGAATAGGAGTCATTTTATGAACTACATTTGGTTGTGATCCGCTCTCTCGCAAGTTGGTACGGTCGCATAGCATTCATCTACGTATAAAAATTAAACTATTACGGTACGTAATAATTTATCTCGGGAAAAATAATCCTTTTTTGTAATGTAACTACGGTTTTCGGATTTTTTCCTTTATTTGTGCTACATGACATTGCTTCTTGCCGAATTCATGATTCTAGGTCAACAGGAAGTACCCTGTTTTGATGTCCTTGCGAGTATAAAATAATGCGGCATAAACGGAACATAAACGCCCGTATTTTTTGATTGCTTTGACTTAGAACTTACTTTGATTTTTTCACTGCTTCAAGAGATAACTGAGAATAAGGTTCTTGACAGATGGACATACAGACGGACAACAAAGTGATCTTATAAGGGTTCCGTTTTTCCTTTTTAGGTACGGAACCCTAAAAATTATAGAAAATAATAAAGGGTTACTGAGTTCAAGCCACCCCACCTTAGTACAGATTTTTTATTTAGTGCGGTCCACTTCTACGATTCTGCCAACAATGATTAGACCAATCATAACGAATGTTAGCACTACTTTTGAGTCGGCTTGACGCGGATGCTAATAAAATTCGGGTCGTGCGGCTTTTGGGACCGGGGCCGCGGGCTCGGATTCCACCTATAAATACAATATATATGTGGAAGAAAACAAGTTACAAACATACTATTATTTTTGTCTAGTGTTGACCACATGCATCTGACATCACCTTCTGGTAGATACGGTATGATGTGTTATTGTTTGTGTTGAATAAGTTGGGTTATTGCGGCTGTCGAAGGACCAATAAGCGTTGTGTAATTATTTTGGAACGAATGTCATGTCGCCTGCACACAAGGGGGTAGGAAACAATTAAGGACTTACTTGGTGGTTTTGCATGTGCCGTGCTGATATGCAGACCGGCGTCCGGTAGCTTTTGTTTCTCTGCTTCTTCCTGGTTCTGTGTCGGCCGACACTCGTGAATTGGTTTAATTTAATTTATGCGGTTTTGGTATGTTCCGCGGCGCGAGCGCGTCGCGAAGCTTAGCGGTTAGCTTGCGGTGCGAGAGCGGTAAGTGTTCGATTACAAGTGAAGTTGAATCTCTGTCCCTCCGCTGGTGGTTTGTTCCACGTAGTCCGGAAGCGGTAGTCGGTTGGCGCTTTCTCTTTCTGTCGCGTATGGACGTAATGATAGGGAGAGGGATAGATGGATAGGCACTTGGCGACATGACGTTGACGTTTTCGTTCGGATATTTAATAGAGAGAACCTTGTAATATAGAAACTTGCGTAAGCATCCTGCCCGGGTTTGAGGATATGTAGTATTCTCAAAAAAGGGAAAGAAATTGCGTTAAAGCGGATTAAAAGAAAGAGAGAGAAGAAAACAATTGAAATATATTAATTACGACTAAAATTACGTGATATTAATTACGCGGTGAAATCATTGGGAAGGCAACGGGCAGAGCTTAACAATGGGTCGCTTGAAAGAGCCACTGCATGTCTTCACCATAGCAACGCGGGTTGTCCCATCTTTGCCGGGGAAAACCTCGGTGATTATGCCCATTGGCCAACGTAAAGGAGGGACATCATCTTGATGCATGAGAACCACTGCACCAATCCTAACATTGTCCACGGCATCCAACCATTTTTGCCTAACTTGTAAGTTATGTAAATATTCTATCCGCCATCTTCTCCAAAAGCTGCAAACCATTTGGTCAAGCAATTTTTTGCGGCAAGTTAGAGACTTCGTTGTTTCGGGAACGTTCACGACAGGCAACGAAGTCAACGGAGAAGCCATTATAAAATGAGCGGGAGTAAGCGGTTCTGGGTAAGGATCCTCAGTCAGGACACAGAGCGGTCTCGAATTCAGAACTGCCTCAATTTCAGTGAGAACAGTCGAGAGTTCCTCATAGGTAAGAAGCTGAGAACCGATAACACGGTATAAATGAGTCTTAATAGATTTAATATTAGATTCCCACAACCCTCCAAAGTGGGGGGCGCGGGGTGGAATCATTTTCCACTCTATGCGGTAGCGGTTAGCAAGTAGTTCTTGCAATTGAGCCTTGGCTCCAACGAAATTTGTTCCATTATCGGAGTATAAATTGGAAACAGGTCCCCTTCGGGAAATGAATCTTTTAAAAGCGGAAATGAAAGTGTCCGATGACACGTCAGTAACCAACTCAATATGAACTGCTTTGGTAACGAAACAAATAAATAAGCAAATGTAAGCCTTCTGACTTCTTTGACCTCTGCGTCTACATAACGTGACTTTAATGGGACCAGCGTAATCCACACCCGTGTGCACAAAAGCTTTAGTCTCTTGTACGCGACAAGCGGGTAAATCAGCCATCTTTGGGCTGGGGTGAGAAGGTGACACTTTAAAGCAAAAGTTACAAGCGTGTACTCTTTGTCTGATGACACCTCTAGAAGAGAGGATCCAATATTTTTGTCGTAGCAGACTGCTAAGAAGGCTTACACCAGCATGACAATAAATGCGATGGTAATAGTCTATTAAGACATGTGTAAAATTATCATGTTTAGGTAAAAGAGCGGGATGCTGAGCTTCATAAGGAAGGTTCGCATTTGACAACCTGCCACCGATTCTTATTATGTCATGCTCGTCTATAAAGAGATCTAGTTTTTTAAACTGCGAGCGAAGTTTTTTACCTTTAATTTCGACGTAAATATCTAAAAAGTGAAATTGTTGAATGCAACGAATTAAATAAATTTCAGCGGTACCTAGTTCCCGGACAGTAATTGTCTTATTTAACTTGTCATAAGGAATAAAATGCAAAAATCTTAAGATGTAAACAATTATGCGCAGTATCTTATTTAATGATGTAAATTTTTGACTAACACTATATATTAAGTTAGGTTCTGATACAGTAGATACTAAGGTTAGCGATTTATTATTAAACTCAGGCAACTGCTCGCTACATGAGGAAACAAACGGACTGATAGGCCATTCAGCAGTTGGGCGTAGAAGCCACTCAGGTCCATGCCACCACAAATTGTGATTTAGTAGCTGCTCAGGTAGAAGACCTCGAGACAAACAGTCACTAGGGTTTTCTTTTCCGTTAATATGGAAAAAATGCTTAGGATCAAGGTTTTCTTGACATTTAGCGACGCGGTTGCTAACAAAAATATTCCATTTGTGCGGTGAGGAATGAATCCATGAAAGAGTAATTGTAGAATCGGAAAATGCGAATATTTTATTAATAGCGGTACGAGAGCGGTAAGTGTCATAAACTAACTTAATTAAGCTTGACAAGAGTACAGCGGCGCAAAGCTCTAGACGAGCCAGAGATACGACCTTGACAGGTGCAACCTTGGATTTAGCACACACCAAAGTTACGTGTGCGTTGCCATTTGTGTCAGTAACATGTAAGTATATGACGCAGCCATACGCATTCAAGCTGGCATCAGCAAAACCTACTATATTTGTCACGCAACCCTTAGTAACG
The DNA here is from genome assembly GCA_951799955.1 of Apamea anceps. Classification (NCBI taxonomy): domain Eukaryota; kingdom Metazoa; phylum Arthropoda; class Insecta; order Lepidoptera; family Noctuidae; genus Apamea; species Apamea anceps. The sequence goes on along the minus strand of OX637501.1, from coordinate 23,820,775 downwards.
GCTACATGACGCGGCAGTTTTAAAGAGGAAAGTAAAGGCAGTTGCTCTTTAAACTTTTGAAAGAGAAGTACAATAGAATCGGGTGGAGTTTCATCCCAATCTGTGTTTAATTTCCATAATTCCTTTATGAGTAATTTCGCGAATAAAACCACGGGAGCCACTAGACCCAGAACATCCCACAGACGGGCAACAGTGGAAAGAATGGAACGTTTAGTACAACTTTTATCCAAGTTAGATGTAGTAAAGGTGAAACAATCCTCGGAAGGAATCCATTTGAGTCCAAGAATCTTTAAGTTATCCCCGTCAGAAAAGTTAATAGAAGAGCGGTTGGAGTGTGGAATAGAATCTAGTAGTTCCAAGGAATTACTTGCCCACTTAGTAAGGTCAAAGCCCCCAGCCTTAAATAAGGCGATAAGTTCAGCGGAGAGAATCTTGGCTTCCTCCAGAGTGGAGGTCGAGTTAGCCAAGTCATCCATGTATAACTCATGCGAAGCGACAATGGATGCGCGCGGGAATCGATGTTTTTCATCCTCTGATAGTTGACGGACTGTTCGCATTGCTAAATATGGGCTGGGCTTAAGGCCAAACGCCACTCGGTTAAATTGAAATTCGCGAACAGGTTCAGCGGTATTGAACCGAAACAATATTTTCTGATATTTTCGATGCTCATCGATAACAGCAATTCGAAGATACATCTGTTTTATATCAGCTGTGACTGCAATAGGGAATAATCGGAAATTTAAAAGTAATAAAAATATGTCAGCCTGTAGATTAGGCCCTGTGTGTAACAAATCGTTCAATGACACGCCATTATGAGACTTGGCGCTCGCGTCAAGGACGATGCGAACTTTAGTAGTTTGTTTATCATTCCTAATAACAGGGTGATGCGGTATATAATAACCTACAGTCTGATCAGCCGCACTAGGTGTAGTTTCAGTTAAATAATTTTGATTAAGGTATTCTTGGATTATTTCGTTATAACTAGCGCGCAAAGCAGGGTCGCGAAGCTTAGTTTTTTCCAAGTGAATAAAACGTCGATAAGCGACAGCATAAGAATTTCCGAGTGAATCTGGATTCTTACAAAATGGTAACGCAGTACAGTACCTACCGCTGGAGTCACGTGACACCGTAGAAACGTACAGCTGTTCACATTCCCGTTCAGCGGGACTCATAAAAGATTTTGAGGGTATTTCTTCAATGTTCCAGAATTTATGTAAAGATTCGTCTAACGACAGAAAACAATGAGAATCATCTATATTCAACGCGGTAGAAAAATATGAAGCGGTATTTAAATCAGCGATATTATTTTTATTATTAAACGAACTAGTGGGTACTTCGTTTTTATTATTAAATAAACTAGCGGGTACTTCACCCATAAGAATATAACCGAACACGGTTTCAATAGCGGATGGCGCGGTAGGTGAAATAATTTTATTGTTGAGTAATAAATATGGGAACAGCTTTGCCCCTAGAAGTAGTTCAACATCACCAGGCATATGCCACAGGGGGTCGGCTAGCGGTAATTTGAACAAATGTTGCACTGCAGAGGTATCAACAAAGTGAGATGGTAATTTGTCAGTTATGCAGTCAACCACAAGAGCGGTTATTTTAAAGGAATTATTTTTATTTTTAGCAGTAACTGTTATCTCAACGTAACCTATAATAGGCCGCGAAGAGGTTCCTACTCCTTTTATAAATGAATTTGAAAGCGGTATAATATTTAATTGAAGTCTCTTACAACAAGCTGACGTAATTATGTTGTTTTGCGAAGCGTTATCGATCAAACATCTTACAGAAACATATCTATTATATCTGTTGTCAACGTATACTTGTGCGGTCCACAGTAATACGGTTGTGCGCGGTAAATCTGTACCTACGCGTGAACATGCACACAGCGCCACCTGTTGTGACTGCGCGGAACTAGGCACAGCGTCGCTCGATCCCGACCGTTGAGTAATTTGCTCCAGATGTAAAAGCGAATGATGTTTCTTGTTACATGTCCTGCAAGTATGTATTGACTTACACTGTGAAGCCGTGTGTGTTGAGCTAAGACAGTTTACACATCCACGTTTGTTTTTAATAAAGTCCAAACGTGAATTGGCTGATAGTGCTTGAAATGTTGGACACATATAAAGCTTCCAATGATCACTTCCATTACAGTGTGAACAAGTTTGGTTATTGTCACAAGCAACAAAGGTATGCACCGTACTATCACGTGACTGATTACGATAATTATTTTTGTTCACTGATACAGTTCGAGACGAAACAGTTCTATCCAATATTTTAACTTGCGATTTTATGAATTCAACGAAATCCGTATAAGTTGGAATCTCCTCCTCTCTCATATGCATCTCAAATAAATGTAAGGTAGCGGGGTCCAATTTTTTCAAGGCTAAATTTAATAGTATGAAATCCTTTAAGTCGTTAATTTTTAATTGTTCTAGTGCCGAAACAGACGCGTGAAAACTTTCAATAAAACTATTTAAAGAGGTGGAATTATTACTTGCAGGTTTAATGTTTAATATGTTAGACATGTAATGTGACCCTAGTGTTCGTTTATCTTGATACTTTTGAACCAAACTGTTCCAAATGGATTTATAATTTTCGCCCGATGGAATAATTCCGGCAGTAATTTGTAATGCGTTTCCTTTCAGATTACCCATTAAGTATTGCACTCGTTGAGAATCTGTGAGATTTATATTACTATGGATGTTTGACTTAAATGATTCGTAGAAAACAGGCCAGTTTTCAATCCTACCATCAAAAAATGGGATCTGAATTGGGGGTAGTTTGATCGAGTATTTAGATTGTTTCACGATATCACAAGTTGAGTCATCCGTTGACCTTGCAGCGACAAGTGAACGAACTCTTTCGACACGGGTGTAAACGCCGTCAAATGATATTTGACTGTTATAATCGATTGTATAATCAGGATTTATTTGTAAAGAATATGTATTTATTTTGTCTAAGTTAGCACTAAATTCCTGACGAGTGATCGAGAGTATTTGAGTGTCCGCCATGAACGTTTCCGCCGAACGAAGCTCAATATTAATTGTATTTATTTTCTTTGAAGTTTCATACAATGACGATAAACGCTCAAAGATTGCTTGATTTTTAGCTTGAAGTAATTTTATCTTCATTTTTAGTTCTTCCATAATGGGTTATTGTTGAAAATACAACGGATAAAAATTATTAAGTATAGCGGGTAGACTTACAACAAATATTTTTATTGTAAGTGAGTAAGAAGTAATTGGTTATAAATAAGTTAGTAGGCAAGTTTGCCGAACTAACTCACGATAATAAGCGGTTTTTTAATATTGACCTATGCTATTGTAATGCAGTAGGAGCAATATTAAGTTGGCACAATGGTTCTCAGTGAAATATGTACCTAGCGGAATGAACGAACGTTAGTACGCGTTCGTTTAATATGGCGGTTTTACGAACTTAGGTATTTGCCTAAATTCTTAGGTATGGGACCTATGAATGCTGATTTTTTGAATCCGACTCGAATGGACCAAAAACTTATGTTGAATAAGTTGGGTTATTGCGGCTGTCGAAGGACCAATAAGCGTTGTGTAATTATTTTGGAACGAATGTCATGTCGCCTGCACACAAGGGGGTAGGAAACAATTAAGGACTTACTTGGTGGTTTTGCATGTGCCGTGCTGATATGCAGACCGGCGTCCGGTAGCTTTTGTTTCTCTGCTTCTTCCTGGTTCTGTGTCGGCCGACACTCGTGAATTGGTTTAATTTAATTTATGCGGTTTTGGTATGTTCCGCGGCGCGAGCGCGTCGCGAAGCTTAGCGGTTAGCTTGCGGTGCGAGAGCGGTAAGTGTTCGATTACAAGTGAAGTTGAATCTCTGTCCCTCCGCTGGTGGTTTGTTCCACGTAGTCCGGAAGCGGTAGTCGGTTGGCGCTTTCTCTTTCTGTCGCGTATGGACGTAATGATAGGGAGAGGGATAGATGGATAGGCACTTGGCGACATGACGTTGACGTTTTCGTTCGGATATTTAATAGAGAGAACCTTGTAATATAGAAACTTGCGTAAGCAGTTTGCGTTATAGCATCACAGACAGAGATATGCGTAGAACAGTGCGGGCGAATATGAACTTTGAAATGCTACTGAATTATGAACTTTTGTGTTGGTTCGTGTGGCACAGGCCCAGGCGAGTGGCATCACTTGAGGCCGATCTTCACCAGCATACGATACTGTGTTGTGCTTGATGATCTACACCAGCATACGATACTGTGCTGTGCTTGATGATCTACATCAGCATACGATACTGTGCTGTGCTTGATGATCTACATCAGCATACGATACTGTGCTGTGCTTAATGATAAATGATTTTATTTTGTAAGTAGGTTTGTACAAACACTTTTACACGTCAATCATATTTTAAAACTAGATGAGGTCGGCGTTTCCTATCTGACTAGTCTGAGAAGAAAGGCCGAAACAAACTCAGACGTCACAGTCTCTTTTAAAGTCCAGACATAATCTTGGTCAGATCATATGAAGACCATGTAGGTCGATGTCTGAGATGGTCTTTTGAGGAAAGAACCACACAGATTGAGAGGACCTGTCCAGTCAGTGCACGCATATGTCAGAAATCGTGCAGCTCAACTCAAAACTTAAGGAGCTCAACGATTCGACGAACAATACCAAAGAAAGGACATTTGGGTAGGCCACATTAATTACTCAAACTGCCAGACCATGACAAAAACTAACAGAACAGAGCGAAAAATAAAAAATAAAATGACCCACATAGTCTTCACATTCACAATAATTAAAATAATAGAATACTTTACAAAGTAAGCAAATGTCATAGTATATATCAAATTCATTAATGTCAAAATGTATATAAAAAAAAACAACAACAAAACAAAACAAAAACATTCAATATGTAAAGATTGGAAGCAGCTTAATCCCAAGCCTTTTTGTCCTCGATATAAGCCTTAACGGTATAAAAGGCTTTCTGGCACAACTTACGTTTAATGAATGATTTGAATTTATTAAGGCTTAGATCTTGAACGGGGCTTGGAACTTTGTTGTAGAAGCGTATACATTGGCATCTGAACGAGCCACCTATTTTCTTGAGCCTTGTTGTAGGTACAACAAATTTGTGTTTGCTTCTAGTATTTATATCATGTATATCACTGTACTTTTTAAACAATTTTATATTTTTATGGGCATATAAAAGATTTTCATAAATATACTGAGAAGGCACAGTCATAACATTAATTTCTTTAAATTTGTCTCTGAGCGAGTGTCTCGGACTCAATTTATAAATTGAACGAACAGCTCGCTTCTGTAAAACAAAGATAGTCTGAATATCAGCGGCATTTCCCCACAATAGAATACCGTACAACATTACACTATGAATGCTTGATGATCTACATCAGCATATGATACTGTGCTGTGCTTGATGATCTACATCAGCATACGATACTGTGCTGTGCTTGATGATCTACATCAGCATACGATACTGTGCTGTGCTTGATGATCTACATCAGCATACGATACTGTGCTGTGCTTGATGATCTACATCAGCATATGATACTGTGCTGTGCTTGATGATCTACATCAGCATACGATACTGTGCTGTGCTTGATGATCTGCATCAGCATATGATACTGTGCTGTGCTTGATGATCTACATCAGCATATGATACTGTGCTGTGCTTGATGATCTACATCAGCATACGATACTGTGCTGTGCTTGATGATCTACATCAGCATATGATACTGTGCTGTGCTTGATGATCTACATCAGCATACGATACTGTGCTGTGCTTGATGATCTACATCAGCATACGATACTGTGCTGTGCTTGATGATCTACATCAGCATACGATACTGTGCTGTACTTGATGATCTACATCAGCATACGATACTGTGCTGTGCTTGATGATGATAATAAAGGAAAAATAATAAGCTAAACGTGCAAAACGAAGCTCATTTATTTTCTTTGAAAGTGAAAAGGTTTCGACAGCGGCTTTCAAGTCGACCCAGTTTTTGCGTCGTCTAGAGAGGCGAATAATCTTAAGTTCGCTTCAAAATATCTGCTCGGGACCAAGTTTACGAAGCACAGATACTTAGTTGTACTGTAAATACTTTCAGGAATGAGCAAAATGTTTAGAGCGGTACGTTAAGTTTCATAATCGTTTATTCCGGGTCCCTAAATAATTTCCGATAGCATTAGACGGCTCGGCACGCGATGCTTCCGCTCGGGTGGCCGGGCGGCACGGGCCGGCGCGGCGCGGGGATACGTGTTCCATTTGTGAGATAATGTGCGAAGAAAGTTAAAAAGTCAAGTGTCTTGGTAAAGAACCCTAAGTTTCTCACATTTTAGTGTAAAAATAATAAAACATTTTGCTATAACTATTTGTATATTTTACAAAACTAGCGATCCGCCCCTACTCCGCACGAGTGCAATAAAGTAGTGATGTGGCAACTTGTTACACCGTAAAGATTTCTGTGCTACATGTGAGTTAAATACGAATATGTTTCATACGTAAACCATTCTCTAACTGATAGTGAAACCGAAGGTGAGTCATGTACTCGCCATTGATGTTGATGCCAGCCCCTTTCCTGTTCAGAACCTTGAAGACATCCAGACATCACTGAACAGTTTCGGAGAGATAGCTGCAAAAGGATAGGTTTTGAGGTCTGATTGTGGCAAACGACCCAAGAGCTTGATTGACCCAACACTATACCAAAGACATCCCGGACGATAGCTTGCACGAGATTAGGATGTCTCTAAAGCACCTCAATAACAATAAGGCGCCAGGTGATGACGGAATTACGGCCGAACTGCTAAAGGCCGGTAGAAAACCATTCTTCAGGCCCTCAAGAAGCTGTTCGATCCCGTCATACTCGAGGGCAAAACGCGAAAACGAAAACAGCGAAACTCGTATGTTCTTAAAAAAGTATCATCACACCTGAGATGATACTTTTCTTTTACGCAACGGTGTTTCTATTGCGCAATAACCAAAACTACCCATAGTTCGCATACAGTAATTAAAATATGGCTGATGATAACAAGAGAGACGTACCTTCTCCGTCATATACATACAGGATAATTTTTTATTCAGTGCGTAAATTTTCACAGGGTGTTCTACCCATGAATATGAACAACTTTCACTATGGGACCATCTCTGAAATCACAAAAAAAAAATCAGCTGTTTCTTATAAAAGTTCAATACCTACTCGATCAAAATGTATGAATCTGCTGATTTTTTTTTCGTGATTTCAGAGATGGTCCCATAGTGAATGTTGTTCATATTCATGGGTAGAATACCCTGTAAAAATTTACGCACTGAATAAAAAATTATCCTGTATATACATATTCAAGAGAAAGAGGTAATTGAGATGAGATTTATTTTTAAAATAAATTTGAATGGACTGAATCTGAAGAAAGGAAGAATGAACAAAGTCAGAAGTGAGAAGGACAGATGTTCATTTTTAGGGTTCCGTAGCCAAATGGCAACGGAACCCTTATGGATTCGTCATGTCTGTCTGTCTGTCTGTCTGTCCGTCCGTATGTCACAGCCGCTTTTTTCCGAAACTATAAGAGTTATACTGTTGAAACTTGGTAAGTAGATGTATTCTGTGAACCGCATTATATGATATTGAGGTTTCTAATATCATTTTTTTCTAAACTGAATAGTTTGCGCGAGAGACACTTCCAAAGTGGTAAAATGTGTGTCCCCCCCCTGTAACTTCTAAAATAAGAGAATGATAAAACTAAAAAAAATATATGATGTACATTACCATATAAACTTCCACCGAAAATTGGTTTGAACGAGATCTAGTGAGTAGTTTTTTTTTAATACGTCATAAATCGTAACGTAACGGAACCCTTCATGGGCGAGTCCGACTCGCACTTGGCCGGTTTTTTGTTTTTTGGCGAACGATGCTGGATTTCGGCACTTGGCATCTTTCACTGGCTCATCTTTCCTACTGAATAATCGAAAGATTAAATCACACGAGCAGATAAATCGTTCATTCCTATGTAATATTGTCGGTGTCGTGTAAACATGGTATTAAACAAACATTGTCATTCGCTCGAGTGAAGCATCTGATATCATCACCGCGTCACAATATGCTTGTAGTTTCGTGAGTGCTTACATCACAATATGAAATAAAAACACAGTTACCACCCGACATTCTGTACGAGCGGTTAGTCCGTACACTAAGGTGCAGTATGTTTGTTGCCGACGGGGATGAACCACACGGAGTGTTTGCAGGAAATGAAATCAGTTTTGTGTCCGTTGTTGATTAACCGCTTTTTTAGCAAACAAACTTAAAAATAAATACAATAGAATAGGTTACTAGTTGTCGACGCGGATAGCCTATTCAGCGATTGTAATCGAGTATTCGGTGAATAAGCAAATGCTTGTGAAGGTATCAACTAAAACAATACATCTCACATGCGAGTTGGCGTAAAGAACGTTCATTGTTAAAACAGCGAACACAGCGGTTAATGTTATGATTTCCTTTGATTTTATTGCATGAATATTCATGACCGAGCGTAAATTAAACTGGAATAAATACCGATCCACGTGGTTGCGAGAAATAAATCTTCCATGTCCCCTTCACTCAGAATAAAGCGGGTATTCGCATTGTGTATCGGGTGGCGAGCGGTGCGCAGTGCACAGTGCACAGTAGGCGCACATTAGCGCGGAGCATGTTTACAGAGCACTCGGCAGATTGATATGAGCTCGTCGCGATTGGCTTCTAATTGAGTTCAGGCGAGTGTTCGCTGAGTCTAAATAAAGCGCCCGGGACTCACGGCTGCCTCCGCGCACGCTGTACAGGGAAACATGTGTGGAATTATATATGATCAAACGAACTTCCAAGTGAAGTTCGATCATTATTATGAAGAGTTTATTATTTCTCAGTATTTGATAGGTTGTTTTTAGGTATTATTGATTGTTTTACGTGAGCATGAAAAGGTATTGGATAACCATTTTTTAACCAATCAAGAAATACATTGTTATTTGTTATTTTTAGCCATCGGTCATAAAAGTGGGTAAGTCTACCCGCATGTACCTGCGTTAACGGTGACTCTGAGCGGCTGCGCTGACGTCGTGTACGGACGGCGATTCCCCGCCGTCGCGTCGTCGGCCTTCTGTATGCACCCCGCCCCCCCCCCCCCCCCCCCCCTGTTCGCCGGGTATCGAGCAGGCGGGTTCCAGTTTCCCTGGTAGGACTGGCGGGTACTAGGAGTTTGAGGCATACTGGCTCCATAATGGCTTCATTATCATTGCCTGGGACCACATCAGTATCTTCGCTACCCAAAATTACAATTTGTAATTAAGGTTGTGAAGATAATAATTTTGAGGGTAGTGTAAAAATAAAATTAATTGATTTTGCACGTTAACGTTACATCTGTTTTAGATTGTACGCATTTTCTGTGCTTGTTTGTCATCGTTAAAGACTCGCAGTCAATCCCGATGCAATAATAAACTTAAAGTTTTTTAATTTGGTTTTCAACAATGTCAAAGTTATTGATTTTGCACTTTAACGTTACATCTGTTTTAGATTGTACGCATTTTCTGTGCTTGTTTGTCATCGTTAAGGACTCGCAGTCAATCCCGATGCAATAATAAACTTAAAGTTATTTAATTTGGTTTTGAACGATGTCAAAGTTATTGACTCGTAGTCAATCCCAGAGCATTTACAAAACTGATATTTTCACTTTTCACTTCTAGATCACCAACGAATAAAATATACTTTTGCTTACCTTCATCATCTGATAACGATTGTAACGGTCTTATTATTCGTCTTCCGTCTTTCTTTCTCTTAAATTTTTCTAATTTTCCTGGCGTAGTGATCAATTTTTGATTGCGCGCTTCTTTTTGGCATGTTGCTTAGAGGGCGCGTGCGATAGTTACCGCGCACGAAAAAGGAATGAGCTAAACGTCATAGTGTCAACCGAGGGGCCTTGCGGCGGAATTACGTCACCTAATAGTTTTAAAAATCTTTAAAATTTGTGCGAAGTTACCAAGTAAGTAGGGAAACTACGTTGTTATAATTATATCTGAAAAATGAAGCAACGAATTATAATAGTCTTTAAATGTATAGACAAAAAAATGGAACCCTGCTGCTCAAACTAGGAGACCTGTATCTTCATAGCTTGTCTTACAGTAAGTCAATCAACCATGCTTTTTCGGCTTCCAATCTGAACGCATGCGAAGCTAGCTGAATTGTCTTACAGTGTTTAAATTAAATAAAAAACGAGTCACTAAAACACTGCTAAGTGAATCTTACTTCGAGACAAGTATCGTATGCACGGGACGCTCGCGGCTCGCGCTCTGAGGCTGCGCTTGAGATGTTCCCTACCCTGCGCCCCACTCAGCAGGACCCGCGGGGCTCGCATTGAGATGTCATGTGACAGTGCGTCCGCGACCGACCGGTGTTATTGAATAACACTGCATATTTACATAAGTACATGCACTTGGCGCCGGTTCTGTGGTTAACATTATGACATTTTCATTAGCTATATTTTTGTCACTAAGCGTTCCCAATTAAAAATGAAATTGAAAACAGACGTATTTCGAATAATAATAATAATATCCCTGGACATTTCACACAGCGCCATCTAGTCCCAAGCTAAGCAACCTAATGCTTGTGTTATGGTAACAAGATGGCTGATAAACTACTTATATACATTTTTTTTTCGTAAATACATACATATTATAGATAGAAAAACACCCAGACTCGGAACAAATACATGTAGGTCATACCTACAAATATTTGTTCCGTGCGGGAATCGAACCCGCGACACGCAGCGCAGCAGTCAATCGCTTAACCACTGCGCCAACCACGCCGTCAATTACCTACTACCGAATAAAATTACCTACTAACGTAGGTCATGTAATTAGCTGTGGTAATTTCATTCGTTGTGGTGAATTGCTATTCAAGCCCGATCGGGCAGAATAAACGGTAGTCCGTTTAATTTAATTTCAATGTGAATATTTGATATGTTCAAAATGGCATCAACTCAATAATATTATAGTGAAAGCTTTACTGAAAATAAACTAACACCATAAGAAGTTTAAAGCCTTACATGCATAAAACATAGTAATACAGAAAGCGCAGCATTATGTCGCTGTAACTCGAGTGTGTAATATAGCAGTTGAGAAGTTGTTCAGCCAGAGCGCTTCCGGCTGCTCTACGTACGCTACAAACTACTACGTAATGTCGTAGGCGCTCGTAGCACTCCGTAGCACCGTAGCGGCTCGTAGCCCTCTGTAGTGAATGTAGTAAATAGTGATGCTAGTGCTAAGAGATTAACACCCGCTTTTTGAAAGTTGTTGCAGAGTGTTCGTTACTGTGTCGCTGATCATGACACAATGATGGTTTGGGAAGTCGCGGCAGTCTCAAGTCTCGTGACACGAGGCAACCCGTGAGATTTCTCAGAATAAATTAGAATTGAGTTAATTTTGGGCAAGATGTATCAAATAATCATTTTTATTGTGTTTCAAGCTTTGTAAAGTAGTTCCAAACTTTCAGTACGTTTTCCGGTTGCTTCAAACAACTGAAACTCCTTTTCCTCTTGATTTTTTGCAAGAATTTCGGGTACGCTTTCTTTGATTTTTGTGATTAGTTGTTCCATTCAACTTTCAATATCTAATATGATAGCGGGAAGCTAATAGTTTTGAAAAGTATAATTATTAAAATACAATTTCTTGAAACATGTCTCGATTCTAGAACTGAACGTCTCGGGACCCGAGACAACTAAATTTACAAAAAGTTCCGGGACTTCGAGACACGAGGCATCCTGGGAACCAAACCCAATGACGTCCTGGGACACAATTATCGAACACATCATTTTTAAAGTCATTGTTACTGCTGTTATTAGATGACTGAAATAATAACAGCTAACCAAATCAAACAAAATTAATTAGTTTTTTTTTGCAAAAAAGTTTTTATTTTTCACTTTTTAGTTGTAATTTTTACCAGTAATTTTGGTTTAAAAACCAAAGTACTAAACCGTTTTTGATGAAATTTCTATGGGACTATTTGGGAAGTATACCCTTTCCAACAAAAAAATAATTTTTCAAATCGGTTGGCATGCGACGGAGTTATGCGCGAACAAACATAAAAAAAAAAAAAAAAAAATACAAACATCCGAATTGAGAACCTCCTCCTTTTTTAGAAGTCGGTTAAAAATTATTCATTTTGATATTATCACTATTCATTTGAATACTCTAGCGTCGCCATTAAGTACGTAATTACCCTGTAATTACCTATATGTTAGCCAATATATTTTGTGATTTTAAATTGTAATCAATTTTGACCGAGTGGACTGATTTTAATGAAGTAAATATTAAATGTTACCTCAAGATACGAATAATTACTATATTTCTAATCACTCAAATCTCTTAAAAAGAGGTAGGTATGTACACAACAATTACAATGTTACATGTGAATTTTAAAATCATATCCCCTATTTGACTTCCTTGGGGTATGATTTTACAAAAACGCTAAAACACGTAATTCTTTATTTCTAACCAAAAGCATGAAGAATGTTCAAACCGCTAACTTAATAAATGATAGGTTTCCCATCCAAGTTTACACTCCCTATATTACAGGATTATTTTTGAGAAACAAGTAGCCAGCGGTTTAGGCGTGCAAAGATAACATACAGACAGGAGTTACTTTCGAATTGTAATTATGTGTTTGTATATGTATGTATGTACTTTAACTCAGTGGCAGTGGTGGTTATGGCAAATTAAAGGCTTTTCATTTCTACTGTCTGTTATTTTTAATGAGCTATGCATTGATCTACATAATACTGCCAATCATTTTAATTTTTAAGACTGATTGTTCTTTTTTATAACTTACTTCAAAATAATTATTTACAAAAAAATCTAAACTTACATACCACGAAAGCAATCCAATCCAGTGAGCAACCGATCACATGGCACGCACAAGGAATGATCACAAGCAACTATGAACACAACACAAGAAACTTGTAAACTCGTGGTTGAGAGCAACAGTCCGCGCGGGAAGTGGCGCGAGTGTCCGGTGTCGCGCGGAGCTCGGGACGTCGCGCGCACTGTGGGTCCCAGCGCCGAGTGAGGGCCGCGCGCCGCCAGCGGGACGTGCTGCCCCGCGCGGGTAATTACCTACCAATCGTATCACGATATTGGCTGTTAAATGATTTAATCAAGTCGTAATCACTGCCCGCAAATATCTGCTGAACAAAGAGCGCTACACAATTGCTACGCCGACACGCTACGACGGCGACGTTGCTACGCTGCTACGTGACTCGTATACCGCAATTGTTTTGCTGTGGAACCCAATACGGGATAAGACAATAGATTGAAAACAATAGTGCCATCATCAACGAAAACTATACTTATTTTTTGTGTGATTTGTGTCAACTACCTCCAGTACCGAACATGGAGTCGGGACTGGAGGCAGTTGAGCTCTGAGACAAACAAAGAAGTCAAGTATGGACATCACTTCTTTGTTTGTCTCAGAGCACAACTCTTATTTTTGTTAAAAAACTTGTGCCGCAAGTGATTTGACCACGTGCATGGCGAGGCCTAACATGACCAGCGGAGGACACTGCCAAAAACAGAAGCTGCTACAAGATAATGATGACGTAAGAATTAGAGTCTTTCTGAGAGATGGAATCCAAAATTAGATGATCGGGCAGAGAAATAGAGATTCGACACCGACTACTGGAGTGGAAACCGCCAATCGGCAAAATTTTCGTGAGACGGCCTCAGGCTCGGCGGAGCGACAGACTTCGCCGGTTGACCAGGTGGATGAGAGTAGCCGAAGATTGAGTAAGATGGCGTGCGACTCGGCTTCTGTTCAGCAGTGGACTGCCTTAGACTCTAGCTCTGCCGCGAGTGAATGTCAACATCGCTGTCTTGTATCGCAATCACAGGCCCCCGCACGGCACCATTCCGATACATACTAGAAACTACCTCTTTAGCTCACATAAATAATAATATTGTTAAAGACTTTGTAGATCAGCGTGTTATTTATCCGGTATCTACTAAATATTATGAGTAATGTTTTAATAATTTATCAAGCGAACGTCTTTAATTAGTCACACCAACTTCTCAATTACTCGCTGTTCGTGATGTATTCAATTATAAATTCTAATAAAATGAAGCTCGTAAATAGACGGTATAAATATTTAAATTTGAAGACGTTCTGCGTCTCCGGGCAAGTGCTGACGGCACGGGCAGGCGCGGGCGGGCGCGGGCAGGCGCGGGCAGGTGCGGGCAGGCGCGGGCAAGCGCGGGCAGGCGGCGATGGATTCAAGTGTTCTCTCATTTCACTGTAGCACTAACACACTTAAAAAAATGTAAAACGTTATCAAAATGAGAAGGGAGGCGCAGACTAGGGTGGGGACGAGTGCGGGGGTAGGGAGGGCGCGGGGGTGGCTTCACGCGGAGACGTCGTCCCTTGAGCGTGAAGATACCTGATGAAAAGAAAATGAAACCGAGATGATACAACGCAGACACTGCGCCCACTGACGACTCACGACACGATACTATTCTTTTTAGTTTTTTATTTTGCATAAAAGCTCTATGGCTTTTTTATTTTATAATTTTAACGAGACGCCCCTGCAGCCTGAATGGTGTGCAGCCTCCATGAAAACACTAGAGCGGTTGGGGAAGGGGGGGGGGGGAGAGAGCGGCGCGGCAGGCTCTATAGAAAACGTAGCGACAACTTAGTTATCTGCTGCTAGTCCTCGCTAGTTCAGAAACATTCACGAAACTAAATATTATAATTATAGAAAGTACAACTCGCGAGAACTACTCGTAGTTTCTATCAGTCATTCAAATCTAAACTCCGATACTGATAAGTAGTGATGAGTATAGATGAAGTGCCAATTACAAATACTTGCCGCTTACAAAATACTAATCTGCATGCATGGACTTTGTCGGGAGTTCCCTCCAATGTGGACGAGCGTCAGCTACTCAGACGTCCCCAGTGAGTACTATGTAAATAAAGTCCTCCAGACCGTATTTCGGCCACGACGGCCAACGGAAACTAGCCTTCGGCGCAGGAGGTATTATCGTGCACAAGTGTGCGCGCAGACACAGGTGCACTTCCTCTTCCCTCACTCTCATAGTCCGATAGGACGGCAATCCTACACGACCGGAGAGAGATCAGGCGCAGGACCAACGGCTTAACGTGCTTTCCGAGGCACAGGGGTATCATACTGCCAACTTCCAAACTCCGGGCTGTTACTCTACTGAGTACTATGTAGGTAGATATTAGATGAGCTCTACGTCCACAAAGGATTCGAACAAATTAAATATAATATACGAGAACGATTATAATTATGAATGCTAGGCATCTATCATATTATTTAAAATAAAGACAAGACCAAAACGTAAGCTTAGTTTTAATTGAATAGCCATACCGACTCCTGGCGTTGTGAGTTCGTGATTTGTTGACGATGAGGTCGGTCGATGTAACATCGTATCCGCGCGGCTCAGTGACACAACAATATAATACAGCCCAAAGTTCATTCCTTCCAGCACAAAGGGAAAGTAATCAACATGAAGGGCCTCCGCACTGAACAACGCTGTATCTGCAAGCAGACAGTCGCACGCTCGCACCGTGGTACAGTGGTACAGTGTCGACCAAAAGTCCATAGGCAATCTCACAAAGCAATAGCTTGACGTTTAATATGACTTACGTCCTTCTAGTTTCAAGAAAATAAACACATTGTCGTCAACAAGTGATTGTAGTTCATAATTTTAACGTTTTAGTATGAGTCAAGGTGACCTAGCGGTTAAGCGCGTGCATGCAAAGATAGATGCGTAAATCAGTAAGCCGTGTGTTCAAATCTCACAGTCACGCAGTATTTTGTAAGTGTTTACTCGATTGGAAGTAATAAGACAGAAATATAATATTCTTTATCTTGTTTGCTTTGTTCACACATTTCGTAATGTTAGAAAGGTAGATCATAGAAAACTAAATAAAGAATTTAGATTTCTGTGAGGTAGGCATGAGTTTTATGAATAGTTAACTTGATCGGAATGAACGTTGTCGTTTGGTTGTAGTTGTTGGTTAGTGACGTGTGATTTAATAGATAGCGGTATTGTATTTATTCTCAAAATGCAGGCAAATATTAATATTGACGCGAGGGCGACTATTATTGCGCTGCATAAAAGTGGTCTTAATAGAACAGAAATATTTGATGAAACTGGACTGAATGTGAGTTTTATATTTATAATATAAGTAACTTGTAACTTTTATTTGAAATTTTACCTAAGATTATTTTGATGACATATGGATTAATTCTTTTTTTATACATATGGATTATTATTTTGGTGACATATGGATTAATTCTCTTTTAAATCCATCATGAGGCCTAAAAGATAAATAATTAGTGTTTGTTATTGGATTTATAAATGCAGAGTTTTAATATTTTTATATTATATTAAATAAATATTATATAAAAATGAAGTCACTTTAGTTTTTATTATAGCTGCCTAATATCACTTCTTTTTTTATTTTAGAGGAATACTGTAAGTCACTGGTTCGAGTGATATGCGGAAGAGGATAGCCTTGCTAGTCGACAGCGAAGTGGAAGGCCGTCGCTTATTAGCGAGATGCAGCGACGACATATAGTGAGCGAATATGGAAGAAATGGTTTCACATCAACCAGGTTGCACCTCATTGCAAACTGTTCGCGTGTCCTCCACGCTGAAGGCTTGTATCACAGAAGACCAGCTTAAAAGCCCTTCTTGACATAAACAAGAACGATTACGTTTCGCATGAGATTATTTAGATTTTGACTGGAATACTACCATATTTTCAGATGAAAAGACCTTCAAATCTAGCCAAAAGAATAGGCTTCATTTATGGCGCAAGCATAACACTCGCTGATGTGATAAAAACGTAATCCCTAATACAGACTCAGGTCGAATTACAATTAATATGTGGGGATGGATGAGTGCAGCAGGGCCAGGAGAACTGGCTTTTATTCCTCCACGCGCCAACAGTTCTACTTGTAGAAGTATTAGGCGATGCCATGCTACCTACTGTGCGCAACATTTACCGCTGATGAGTTGACACAAATATCATTTGTCCAGGACAATTGTCCTATTCACCGGGTGAGCACTGTGCGTGAGTGGTTTCACCCGGAGATATGTACTTAATTGCTCTTCCAGCGCCAGCGCGATCACCCGACCTCAACCCCATAGAAAATCTATGGGGTTGGATGATGCAAAGGTGGGAGTCACGGGATGAGAGGTGTATACCACAAATAAAAATAAAAAAAATTAATAGGAACCGAAATATGTGGTAATATTGTAGGGTCCATGCGCAAACGTCTACTTGACTGTATTGGAAATAATGGAGGTTATATAAAATATTAATACCACTTTAGATGTTTTGTTTTTAATAATTAGACGGTGTAACCTGTTCATGTTCTTTCTCCAGAATTAGCTTAGGTACTGACAGGTTACTGTTATTAGTATTAACTCATTTATTTCACATCGATGGTCCTAGTTCATCATCTGTGACTGCAAGTGACAGCTATGTGACGAACCAAGCAATGCATAAATATGTAAGCTGTCACGCCCTTTATGCCTGGAGGCTTTTATTTAGGTAGTGAGTTTTTATTTTTATTAATTATTTTTTAGCTTGAGTACGTATAGTTTTTATTATATTTGTTGGTATATTGGCGTGGCTAGCTGACATAATATGGCAAATAATTTAAGCTTCTTGTAATGTTCATTACTGAACATAGGTTCCTAGTATTGTATACATGCAACTATATTCTAACTAAACAGACAGCTGTGCTGCTGGGGAGTTTGTTCCGCCACTTCTTCTTCCTAGCGATAGCACTAGGAAGCGGCGAAGGGCGGGTGTTTTTGGGGGACTGTCTTTTGTAATTTTGACGTTCGAAAAGTGCTGATTCTCAGCCTAATTTGAATAAATGACTTGATTTTTTTTTTTTTTTTTTAACTAAATATTTAGTAATACTTATTGATATATCCGTAATTATTTATTGATCTTAAATTGAGGTTTAGTTTC